>JAXDDX010000064.1:1715000-2100000 GCA_034670405.1 Hoplostethus atlanticus | reverse complement strand
AATGGACGTGTCACTTTAGACCCTTCATAGCTATTGGATGAAACCTGAAATGCTGGTGTACATACTACTATGTAATGCAGAATATATTTAAGCCATGTGTGACAGACAATATTGTATATGATGGACACTTCCCAGCTCTCTTGTTGGACACAAAGTACTAAATGAAAGGTTAATTTATGGAATAGCCTCATGTCAAGGCAATACAAGACAGTGGATCCTTGAAAATATAAGATATTGATATTAAGTTTTTCTCCTGTTGATACTGAAACAGGAGCTTTAGTTCCATTTCCAGGTGCTATCAGAACCTAGAAAGAAAGGATTGGACAGTATTGTCACGTCCAGTAGGTATTTTGTGGGGCTGCACAAGTGAAAATAATTTTTGTTTTGTTCATCGGGAGTTGCTACAACATGCCGACCCCCTGCTGGGCGACGGTGACATCACTGGCCACTCCTGGTTTTGCGTTCGTAAAAAGGGAACCAGGAAACCAAGCAGGCAGAACGAATCGTGCTGATCTGAGTCCAGCGTTGGAAGAACAGAAAATCTGATTCTTAACCCTTTTTGATACAGATATTTAGGTTTTTTTCCCCAAGGCTCTCTAAAGAACAGTAATTCATACAGCCGCTGTAGAAATGAACTTTTTTCCAACTTTTGGCTGTTATCCAAATCCCATTTCTTGTACTCCGTGTTAATCAAGATGCCTCCAGATTATAGTGAACAAGTCGTGCACTGCAATTTCACTTTATGTCCAGGGGGTTGGTTTGAGTGTTATCACCAAGCAGAGAGCGCTGGGACTTGTAATATTAAAGCTTTGGCATCAGGCTTGCTACTGGCGCAGGCCTCCCGTCTAACAAACAGGCAATAACTTAACTAAGGCTCCTACCACATGATGAGTGTTTCGCCATGCACACAGTAGCTCGTACCCAAGTTAAGCTCCTGTTTGCTGCAAGCTATTTGTCTGCATCTTCACCTCCCGCTCGTAACTTATCTGATCAGACATTAATGTGCAGAATATTACTCATATTGCCATGGAAACTGAGCTCACGCAGACTGCGAAAACCAATAGCAGGTGAGATCAGATAGGCTATCAACACCTCAGCATCCCGGCTGTATCCGTTTATTCCAGATCTCTTGTTTGGGATAAGAGCGCCTCCATTGTCGTGGCGAACAGGATATGATGTTTCCATGCACCGACTCAATAATACTCCAGCATCCCGAGTAATAAAGGGATAGCGGCGTGCATGCAAGCTCACTCCATGCCAACAAAACGGCTTTTAATATTGAACCATGGGTAATGTTTTAAAGAAGTGCGCTTGAGTCAGTCCACCCATCTTATGCTTTCTTCGTCTTCCCTCGCCATGTATTTCCCATTATCCCCTTTTCCTACTCTCTCTCTCTCTCTCTCTCTCTCCGTCTCCTCTCCATCCAATTACGTGGCATCTAACTCGATTTCATTGCCAGGCGTTTCACGGTATCATATAGCATGCTTTCAGTGGCCAGTGAATCATATTGAACAAGCGACTGACATAGTTAGGATTCTGCACCATTAGACTGACTGCATCCCCCATCATAAGCACTTGTTTTCATTTATTTGGGGACGCCAAATGGCGCAAATGACTATCCGTACCATGCTTTCAACGGCCCGAGCTTCGCTGCATCGTGTTCATATGCAACTGTAATGTCTAGAGACACATTTCATTGTGACGTGTTCCACTGGACTAGTTGGCTGGCCGGCTTGACTCGGAGCCACAGCCTGATTTGGATGAGAGTTAGCCAGCTGGACTCCAATGCTAGCTCTCTGCCAGCTCACTGCTCTCCTCCACCTCTGTAAAAGGCAATGCTTACCGGAGGCAGAAATGTGTGTTTGTGTGTGTGTGTGTGAGACCTTCTCTCTAATGGTGGGGCCTCTGTGTTTGTGGATGTGAACAGCTGAGGCAGCGAACTCCGCCCGTCTATCAGCCTGTCCGTTTTCCAGTCTGTCTGCCTGTCTGTCATTCTGCTGATTGCATTAGCTTTTTCTAGACTCACCCACTCTAAAACCATTACTGTGCGTGCCACAGAGAGCTGTGTGTGTGTGTGTGTGTGTGTGTGTGTGTGTTTGACCTGCAAATGTTCCACTATTGCCAATAGCAAGCGTTAAGCACTGAACTAGTATTTAGTTCTGTTGGTGCTCTGTGTGTGTGTGTGTGTGTGACTAGTTATAGCTGAAGGTGTGTGTGTGTGTGTGTGTGTCTGTGGGTGTAGCCCACTAAAAATGTGCTTCTGGCAGGTATGGGGTAAGCAGAGAGGTTGAAAGAAAGACAGAGAAATGGAAAAACAACTCCAGCTGCCTTCAGCAGCTCAGCCTGCATGGATTGGCTCGCTTTTTTCTTCCTCCTCCTCCTCCTCCTCTCTCTCCCCAGTCAGAGGTGGTTGTTGGTTATGTCTGCCAGACTCCTGCGTGTTGCACCTAGAGCTGTCTCTCTCTCACACACACACACACACACACCTACACACCTACGCTCTGGCATTAGTATTATATGGACTCAGTTCTCCCCTTTACTCCTGCTAGCCAGCCCTCCTATACCAGTGGTTTTCAGTCTGAGGGTTGGGGCCTCTCAGGGTGTCATGAGGTGAATTTGGGGGCCCTCACAATCTAAATTAAATAATATACTAACAAATATACTGTTAGGCTTACGTATGTGTGATCATGGCTTTTCTGACCTGTGGAATAATCAGTATTTCCGGCATTTCCACCACAGGCCCAGTGCCACTTTTTTCTTTTTTTTAATTGTCTGACAACCATCTCGGTGTAAATGCTGAAACACGGACACCGCGTCGCTCCTCCCAACACCTGTCTGTCATCGCATATGTGGCTAAATGCTGAATAATCCCACTAAATCTGCACCGCTCAGAGTGGTACCACTTGAATCAGTTGACGACGGGGGGCCCATACCATCCACCAACCAGCTGTCGGCAGGATACGCAGGATTTCGTCCGTGCGATTCAACACACAGCGTTCCCGTGTAACGAAAGCGAAGCGCTGGAAAACGTCCCGCGCTGCTCTCCGGGTATATCTGGACACCTCTCTACCATTAACGATACCACGTTATCAGCAGGGTGCTCCGTGCTGCTTTGAGGCCTGATGGCGGGTGCTATGAGCAAACACACTGGGCCATTTTCATCCAGTTGCTATAATAATAACGGTAGCAAAAGAATAATCATCGCAATTCCTTGTTCCATTTTTCATATACTACTATATTATGGGTTGTTTTAACCCGTCATTTTCTTTGAAAGGGAACGGCAGTGTTCATGATGAAACGAGACTGGACTCGGTTGTGGTGTGTTTTTTTAGGGGTCCCTTGTTTTAGGGGTCACAGGCCAAATACGTTTAGAACCTCTGTCTTACGCTTTTAAGCCTCGGAGGAAGAACAAGGTGCAGACAGTGAATGTTCAGTGATCAGGGCAATATTTTTCTTATAAATAGGTAACGGGATTCTGGGCCTCTGTATGTTTTTCATTTCAAGTTGTTGCGTAGCCCCATTTTCACTGAGGGGTTTTTACAGCAATTGTGAAACTTGATTTTCAAGTTATCTGAAGAGTTCTTTTCTTTTCCATATGTCAGTTTTGGGGTAAACAACCTGAAATGCATGATTCAATACCTCTAGGATCCAGTCTGTAAAGTGTTATTTGATTTTAGCCTCTGTAATGATGTGTGCATTGTAGGGGAAAAGGTTCCCTCTCTGTATCTGCTGTGCCTCTGTGCCACCAACCAGACATGAAGTCTTTATGATTGTACACAAAGGGTCCCTTTATCCCTAAAAGTATCATAGCACAAAGGCTGCGTTTACACAGGAGCAGCAAATCTGTTCGTTGAACCCCTTACAACACTGGTAATGTTTCCCTGTCTAAACAGGAACCGATATTGAGGCCACCATGAAAAGATCTTATTTGCACCAACAGGTAAAAATAAAAAGTGTTGCTGTGTAAATGCAGCCAAAGCTAATTTCTATTTATTAGCTGTTACTGGAACAACAATGTGGACACAAAAATACTTTTGGACAATGCAGTCAAGAACTTTTCCCTCTATTGTCAGTATTAGTTTTGTTTTTTTTAACAGTTGAATTTTCATCCCTATGTACTCTAGTTTTGATCTGTTCTTTGCAGGATGAACAGGGGGGGTTAATTTAGGGTTAAACCCGATTTTCTTGTGTGTGAATGTAGCCTTTGTCCCATATCCTCTATGCTTCTTTGCGTAGCCGTTGCACCAGTATGTATACTGTATATTTCACAAGGTCAGTTGTGACTGGACTCGCAGCAGTGAATGACTGTGTGCGCGTATGAATATGTTCACAAAGCTTTGCAATACTGAAGTATTTGACCTTTTTTTTTAAACTTTCTGGGACATTTTAATGGCTGTAGATAGATATAGGTCTGCTGTGTTAATTGCTTTGTAAACTTTTAAAGTATGTGGATTTTTTTTTCTGATCTGAAATCTACTGTAGATTTTGCAATATTTTATATCACACAGACATTGATATTGTTTTACTGTGAATAAGGTATTTCTAGAAGCAATTGAATTTTAGCATGCTTACTTACCACTGTAATATACAGAAAAAAAACTGTTCAAACTGTTTTCAGTAGTTGATATTACATTTGACGCTTTTGGACTGACACAGAACACAACGAACACTGATTTTATTTATTTTTTCATTGTGTATTTATCATCATACTTGTCTTATTCTTTCGAAAAATATATATTTCTTTTCTCTCCTTTTTTGAGCAGAAGGAATTGTCTTTTACATTCCTAAATAAAATGTGGACTGAAGCTCAAGTGTGTACCCGGCCGTCCTATTTTTTTTGCCTTTCTCCAAACATTCACAGTACAAGCCATAAAATCGGATTAAGTACAACTGACCATTTAGAAACGCTTGTGATACTATTGACTTTGAGCAAATCTTTATAGCTACATGGCTCATGTTAATTCTATTGAATAATCTATAATCAGAATAAACCCTCTGCTCAAATCATACATTTATACCTGGATGCATATTTGTGAATCAAAATGAAATAGAATAAAAAAATGCAAAGATCACTTCATGTTACATGTCAATAAAAGAAATTATATATATATATATATATATGGATTTTAAGAAAAATAAATGAGAATAAAATACCATCGGAAAAATCTGTGAAATTACTACTTAACCTAGCTCGACTCGACCCGCTGTCCTGTTGTCCTCCCATATACTCTTCAATCTTCAATCCTCAAACAAAAATGACAATAGGCTCAAAATAACATGTTCTCTCTCATATAGACATTACATACAATATTTGTGGCTCTTACAAAGACATGAATGAAAGTGTAAAAGCTAGAAAGGTTGAGCTAATTTCTGCTGCCCTCAAGTGTCTCTCTCAGGTACTTTATCCTAATCTCAGTCCACCCAAGAGCTTTCTGTTCCCGTGCAAACGCAGCTCAAATAGCTCCTCAGTTAAGGCGGGGTATTGTGGCTCTGGTAGATGTCTGGTTTGACAGAAAGAAAAAAAGCCTGCATTGCCTATTACATCTCTGGTTCCGTTGTTATTCTCAACGGCTGCATCTGCATTTTTTTGCATCTGCATTGCAACAAAATAAAAATAAAAAATCAGACTTTCAAACCATTTGTTCCACAGATTTTTCCATGGCTCTCTAATTTTGAGTCCCTTGAAAGATCAGTGGCACACAACATAAACCGCCCCTTCTTAAAACACACCATCCATTCTAGTTCTTCTAAACGGTTAATCCACTCAGTGTGTGTTTGGCAGTCCCTCGCTCCGTATCCATCCTTTAAGCTTGCATCTGAATCGGACATGATCGCAAATCATCAGCCGGACAAGTCCACATAATCGAAATAGAAGGTCGGTAGAGTACGTTGTATAAATGAAGAGTCCACCAAAGCTCTGCGGGTTAGTTTTCACCTTCCTCACAAAGCAGACGGCTCAGTCTGTTGGCTACACTTGGAGGTCCTTTGTTACGAATAAGGTCATTCAGCTAAAGCTACAGGGCTTTAAGGGGTTGTAGGCCATGATTAGAATATAGCAGGATATATTCTCTGAAATATTGATACAGCAAAATGAGACAAACATGACACACAAGACATCAACAAACAAAAAATGTGTAAAATATAGTGGACTAAAAAAGTATAGTGGCCAAGGAGTAAATGCCGTGGACGTGGTTGGTAGATACATAAGAAGTTGGCCTTGTGTGAACTTTGATCCTCGAGGATTGTCTCTCTGGGTAAAAAGCAGGATGAAGTTGCCCCATTTGTTGCTGATCTGGGGCCATTCGCAACTTCACTCCCAGAGTCTCAAAGGTTGCAAGGTCAAAGGTTGCTGGTTTGTGGTTAACGCTGCTGCTGTATGCGGGTCAGCTTCTCAATCAGGGTTTTGAAGGTGATTCTCCTGTCGGGGGTCTGCTCCCAGCAGTTACGCATCAGCTCATACACCTGTGACACACACACACAGACACACACACAGGATGTGATTGGATTTGAAGTGCCATGAAGAGTAATGCAAAGTTTAATTGTTACAGTGTCCTTATTTTAACCCAAAAAACAGCTAAAAGAAACCAAGGATAGGGCTGATAAGATCTTATAAACACCAACTGAAGTGACAGCGTTTCTGTAAATTAAACACATTGTGAAAGATTGCAATGGTTTGGTGTGAAACATAAACTCATGTGTAATCACTCTCTAAGTGCACGTGTGGAAAAAGCTGAAAATAATTATCATGAGCAATCAGCGTCTACAGGAAACTTCAATCATCATTGCATTTGACGGCTTCAAAACGGGTGTGAATGTGTCAACACTTCAAAGTCATGGCTTTGAGTTGTCAAGTCAATGCGATGAATATTACCACGTCGCATGAACGCAACATAAACTACAGCCACATCGGAGCGTGAAATGGAGGGACAATGAAAGATGTAAAAGGAAGAAAAGAGAAATCAATGCACGATTCTGACTGTGGAACTGGGTTTAGACCGTTAGACCGTTCTGAACGCAACTCTAGACCTGCTACCAAATTATGTCTATGTATATTCTATATATTCTTTTGGAAAACAGCCCTATTATAGAGGCAAGAGAGACAATGCTCTACAAAGGTAAACAGCTGGTCATGTAAAGGTACATCTCCAGGTAACAACAATTCTCTGTGGGTATTATGGATCGTTTCACACAACTAGAATTTTTCAGCAGTTTTCCTCAAGCAGAGTAAATACAAACAAAACAAAAGTTTTAAGGATGGTAACCAGCTTGACGCCAAGCTTGGCATACTTCATAAATACAGACAAGACTGGTTCTTACGGCCTCGGGGCATCCTTCAGGCTGTGGCAACCTCTTCCCTTCCGCCAGCACCTTCACCAGTCGGATGACAGTCATCTGACCATGGGTCCGGCCAATCATATTGAGGAACAGCTGTGTGGGTGAGGACAAAGATGAGTTACAATAGGCAACAGTGTAAAATACCATCAAATACTGGCCCCGTTTTCATTTGAACCAAAACAGATAAAACCAACCTGACCATTTTGCAACGATGGTGCTTGTTATTTTTCAGCAATGTGTATGGAGGAAAAATGATCACCATTTGAGGTGGTGTCAAGTGTTGCTGATGAGGATTATGTCATCTTGCAGGGAAATGAATTCTATGTGAAAATATTACTGTTTGGAGGAGGAATGTATAGCCTTGTGCACCACAGATGGTCCTATATTCTGCCACAGATTATCACAATAAAACAGCAGGCAAGAAAGAAGAGACTCATTTGTCAAAAACAACTCCAGTGAAAAACGTGTCCAAAGACAGTGACGACTGTGTAGACTGGTGTCATTCCACACACAGTACTCGTTCAACAAACACAGCAACCATTTTAGACCTAAAACTCCCTTTGTATTTTACTCTGATTAGTGTAGGTCATTATGGCTGCATTTACAGGAACAAAGGGATTTTAAAACCACAATGTGGCCAAGATGTAATGTTTGTTATTTTCCCTTTTACGAAATGTCTTGCAATAATGGTAATAAGTCACTCTAGACGACAGTTGCATGTAAAAGCCGAATGTAAATGGAGGATGCTTTTGGTAAACCACGCCCTTCGCACTGGCACAGGCTGCAGTCTGGGCAAAGCCCCTGGCTGAGTCTGTCATCTGCCACTCTGGCCAGAGACCGGCACCATCTGCCACATACAATGACTGTGTGTGTGTCCCTATCTTTCTTATCAGAACAATTCTGTGCACATCTAAAAAGCAGTACTTTACAGGTATGCAGGTATAGGTTATGTGTGTGGGGGGGGGTACTGACCGTCATAGGGCTGGAGGCGGTGTCACAGTAGGTGATGAGTTCGTACATAGTCACGCCGAAGGACCACACGTCTGAAGCCAGGTAGAACTTGCAGTGCGTCAGACACTCGGGAGCATACCTGAGACACACAAGCACAAGCATGTTCATATTCACTTCCATTCATGTGTAAACCGAACATGCAGGATTTATTCTCAACAACAAGTCAAAGGCTTGCAGCCAAATCCAGGTTCTGCAGGGGCCACTGGAGGACATGGAGCTACTACTTTTGTATACACATTTTCTCTCACTTTTACATTGCACTCCCTCGGCCTTTCACCCACTCAGATGCACTGCGACTCTAAGGGAAAGAAAAGGCCCTTATGGCAAATTTCAGATGTCTCCTTACTGATTTACTTTACCAGACCTTCTCATCCTTCCCACTCTGTTCACTACATGGTTTTCTATGCCGCCTCAGTCCTATTCATAAGGGTTGGGCTTAGTTCCTTCTCTCCTCAACCAATGCAAAATGTCAACTGACACCCCAGTTAATTTACAGATGAAAAGCATTTAATCATGCACCCGTTGGATGAAAAGACATTTTTAATGACGTGTTTTCACGTTTTTCAATTGATTTTTTTTTTTTCATTTCTAAGATTATTCACTACCTAAATTAGTTGAATTCAAACTGACATTGAACCCCAACCCTGCTAATACTTTTCCTTTTCTTTCCTGTATGGATCTCTGATTTTCCTGTATCTCTCCTACCCTCGCCCTCTCCTTCATATTCTGTCTGTCTCCAATCATTCCTCTTATCTCCCACTATCCCCTTCCCCTCTTTTCTCTCTTTCCTTCCTGCCCACTCTCTCACCCGTCAAGGCTGTCATGGTCGACTTTGACAAAGTAAAATTAAACGAAAACTTTCCATGTACCGTGCATTTCTGTGTCCATTTTTGTTGTTGTGGTGGTGTATTTTTCATGTTCTTGTTGTGATATTACGTTGACATATTTCAAGCATAGTTAAAATGGTTTAGGCTTTGAAGAATTGAAGAGATGTTGGCGCCTGCGTGGTCCCCTCGTCCTATGATGACACTGACTGAGCTGGTGTTTGCTGTGATGCCCCACATCAGATCTGGATGTCCCACCATAATAAACTTTAATGCATTGTGTATACGCTGCTTGCCCAAACTCGGCATCTATTGCACGCCCGACTGTCCTGGTAGGGGGATCCCTCTCTGAGTAGCCCCTCCCAAGGTTTCTTCCTGAAAGGTTTTTTTGGGGAGTTTTTCCTTGTCCTCTGTTGAGGGTCTAAGGCTGTGGGGTGTGGTGTACTAACCATTTACTGTTTGATTTGAGAAAGAGCTTCTTTCTAGACACAGGGGAAAAACCCGTCATAGAAGAGGAAGTGATACCAGGCTCAACGGCCCACAATGCAACACGGCCACAAGAGTGCGACTGGCTTTTTCACAACAGGAAACTCTCGCTCTCTTGCCATTACTATCGCTATTCACTATTGTCATTGCTCTTTTCACCAACACAGCTCAATACAACACGTTCTCTGGGGGACGTCGAAATTCTGGTCATTCTGGAAAATGTAGGAAATCACTAACTGATGTAGAAGTAGATGAAACTGCATACAACAAAAAGGTCAATCACAACACTTGGTCAGGATTTTCATTTTCATGTAACTTTTCTGCCTTCCCTCCCTCCCTCCCTCCCTCTTTCCTTCCCTACTCATCTCTCACCAGAACACGGGGCTGTCGTGGTCGTCCTTGACAGTGTAATAGCCCTCGTTTTCCTTGATGATCTTGGTGAGGCCGAAATCTCCGATCTTCACCGTCCTCTCGTTCTCCACCAGCACATTTCGGGCTGCCAGGTCCCGGTGGATGTAATTCCGAGATCCAAGGTAGTTCATTCCCTAGGAGC
The DNA here is from genome assembly GCA_034670405.1 of Hoplostethus atlanticus. Taxonomy (NCBI): domain Eukaryota; kingdom Metazoa; phylum Chordata; class Actinopteri; order Trachichthyiformes; family Trachichthyidae; genus Hoplostethus; species Hoplostethus atlanticus. The sequence goes on along the minus strand of JAXDDX010000064.1, from coordinate 2,089,791 downwards.
AACAGGGACACCAGGATTAGAGAGATGAGTGATAGATATTTGTGGGTTTTAATGTGCTACACTTTATCTATTGGTTTATAACAGAACAAGATGGTGTGATACAAAGTTACAGGGGGTGGTCATTAATTCATATTAAAGAGGAATCATTTTACCAAAGGGTCATTTTGATTAAATAAGGGTTGAATGATACAAACTCAAAATTTCTAGAGATTCACAAACTTTAATCATGACTATAGCTGAGGTATAGACCATTATAAGAAATCCAATCAGGTAACAATGCTTAACAAACGCTAACAAATGCATTATATAACATTAGAATCAGAAAATGAAATGCTATGCTAAGAAAATGGGCAAAAGCTCTCTGGGTTTAATCATTTCTGGGGCACTATATGGCTAGACAGTCTTTGTCAGATTCAAAATGTATTACAATGCAGGCATTACGATTCATGTATTTTACTGATATGACTCTTATGGAACAATTTAAAAGAATCCCCTCCACGTCAGATGTCTGATGAAATGTTACTTTACTGTTACTGTCTATTAGCTGCACCTGCTTCTAATGGGACATGTACCAAAAAAAGTAGCTGAATTCAGGCATAGTTGAATGTAGCTTGAAGATAGATGACAGAGAGCAAATCTGACTGCACATTGTGACTGAATGTTGACTGTGTACAGTATATATAGATTGATGTGTGTAGTCTACTGGCCATTTCATGTCCCTCCCTCCCTCCCTCCCTCCCTCCCTCCTTGCACCATGTTCCTGCACCAATGTTACCTAGACGAGATCCTGTACATTTATTCTTCGTGGTAAATAAAGTGATTCTGATTCCTATTTAGAGTGCTAGCTAGTCGGGCGGGACCAGACTGTCTAGGCCAACAGGTCTGTGTTACCTGGCATATCTGGACAGCATAGCTGAGCAGGGTGTTGAGGCTAGTCTTGCTTCTGTGCCTGGGGAGGAACTCCTTCAGACTACCAGCTGGAAGGTACTCCATGATCAGCTTGATGGCTCGACCACCTACACACACACACACACACAGATATACACACACATCAACACACGCATGCACATACATACATGACACTAACTTATGGGTGGAGATGATGCTCACCTTCCTCCTGACATATGCCCTTGTATTTGACAATGTTCTCATGGTAGAGCTCCTTGAGGATGCCGATCTCGCTCCAGAGGTTGTTGCTCTGCTCCTCTCGGTTCTCGGGCTTCAGCGACTTGACGGCCACCATCTCCCCTGTTTTATCCCCCCGAGGATCGTAGCGACACAGCTCCACCTTGCCAAAGTGGCCCTAGACAAAAAATCATACGTGAAGGATACACTACTGGAAAGCAAATACTCAGATAGCTCCACTCTGCCTCCTGTCTGGCACCAATTGTTCAATTTGTTACGGTTGCCTAAACGTCTTCATTTCTGGGACTGTTCTCTCTCTTTGCTTCACACAATCTTTCTATTCTGTAGATAATACTGTTTCTCTCATCTTGTTATTTATTTTCTGTTGCTTTTGGCCTGTGCAGCACCATAAGAGCAATCATACCCAGAGGGTGTGTTCTTTAAGGGTACAACACTGATGCAAACTGTCAGCAGAACCAAAGTACCAATAAGTGCAGTAAAAACACGGCCTCAAGAGAATTACAGATTTAATACAACGGTTACCAATGTATGTCTATTGATTGGCCGTGCATTATGGGAATTGTCAGCAAGGTCTGGAATGTGTCTTTGATCATTCAAGTAGCCTATACAGATGAACACAAAAGCACAAATACTGCATTGAGACAGAAGGTGTAGCCTACCTCTCCCAGGTCTCTGATCTTCTTGAGGAATCTCTTCTCAAACACTGTAGGGTCCACCTCTGGTGTAGGTACAGGTTTGATAGATGGGTCTGAAAGGGAGCGGAAGAAACACAAAATACATATTACACATACTAGATAAAACATATATCCATTTTATATATCTCCAATCTTGTGATAGGAAGCATATAGTGGTTACTACTGTCAAAGGTTTCCCCACACAACAACTGCTGCTTTTATTTAAATTATTGTTTATTATGTTTATTTCTTTCAATTTCTCACAATCACTAGGAAACTTTGTCATTCAGCTTTGTCTCCTTCTGTTACACTGTGCCATTCAACAGCTATTTGTATTTGTCACTGTAGATGCTGCGTGTTAATGTGGACTAATGTGGATTGGGCTAACAGCTGCTTGTATTAATCACGTGTTAGGAAAAAAACAAGCTTCAATCTAATTACCCCCAAATGACCTCTGCTTTGGGAATGTTTGAGTCCAATCCTTCTTGGGTGCATTTAAACATAATTCAATATGGTTAAGTTAATCTTGTCATGGGATTTTAATATCAGAGATCAAGCAGTAATAAGCTAAAGCTCTGGTGAACGTGAGCAGTATCCAATTCTGGCCAGCAGGTGGATGAGCAGAGTGTGTTGTGATGCTGTGGGGCGTCGTTGAGGGGCAGATCAGTGAACTCGGTGAACTTCCTCATGCATATCAAGGCCAAGTCAACAACTCTTTGCACAGCTTACTAGGCTGCTTCTAGGTGACATCTGAAACATGCAAAACATTCACAACATGTGCCAAATGTGAACCGCTGCCTTGAATTGATGCACCTCCACCTGCTTTCTTGCAGTGTAAATATGAAAAAAAAGGTGCAGCGTTTGTCTTTTTGTCTTGATGGCTTACTGATTTTTCTATTTTTATTTCTTTATTGATACATAATAAAACGTGTAAGACACAAACACCTCAGTGCTTAGCTCTCCCTCAGTGTGCAGGGTTTTTTTTTGTCACATACTCACATTTACTTCATAAGTTTACAACAGAAGCAAAACAAACTGTCCATGCAGCACTACACCTTTCATCAGCTAAACATTTCATCCACCAAAATCATTTCCCTTGAACTACAATGTCACCGCCAGTCCTCCATGAGACGATGAGGATATTGACAGTGGAAAGTTACACCGCACTGCCAAAGAGTCTAAAATCTCTCTAAAATGGCCAAAAAAGTACTGCAGTATTGCAACACTGTTAGTCGTGTCATTACATCATGGTCATGTGTGGCAATAAATCTACCAGTGGACAGGAACTCTCAAAAGCACAATGTGCACCCACCCACACACACACATTCTCTCCTTGTTCCTCCAGCTTGCCTAAGTCTGTGACGCCGCTGAAGAAACAAAATGGTTTGTTTGTGCTCGTACACACACACACATACATACAGTGCATACACTCCCGAACCACCTCACACATACTTTGTTCCTCCAGCATGTCTATGTCCCTGACGATAGCCCTGAAGAAAGGCCTCTTCATGGGGTCGTAGTTCATGCAGTGGGTCATCAGTTCAGCCAGCTCTCTGCAGTCTGGGGTGGCCAGCTGGCACTCTGCAGCATAGAACCTCTCCTTCTGCTCAGACATGGGGAGAAGGGGAGATGTGATAAGGGTGTGGGGTTGATGGACCGAAGTGGTAAGAGAAGTTGAAGTTGGGGTGCGAGACGGGGACATAGAGAGAGAAAACAGGAGAGGAGGGGGTGAGTACAGAGGTGGAAGAGGGTGAAGGGGAAAATAGGGTGAAGAAAGATGGCATTTAGTTGCATGGATGATCATTGTCATGGTCATATGCAGTGTGTGTGTGTGTGTGTGTGTCTGTGTGTTCCCTACCTCAGTGAGTTTCTTGTCTTTGAGGGGGACCTCTCCGTCGTAGCAGATCTCCCACAGGGTGGTGCCGAAGCCCCACTTGTCAGCTGCCACGCTCAGGTAGTTCACGTTCTTCACACACTCCGGAGCGATCCACGGGATGCGATGCACACACTCTGCAGAGACCGACAGAAGTCAGCGTCAGGAAAAAGCTTACCAGCACTTGAAACAAGTACAGATTCTCTACAGACAGATGAGGCCAAAATTGAGCTGTTTGGTGGCAATCAAAAATGTCATGTTTGGTGTGTCATGGTCTGGGCTGTTTTTCTTCCTCTGGATGACTCAACATCATGAAGGGTACCGTGAATTCTGAGGGAAACCAGAGAATTCATGAACCGAACGTCAGGCCATCAGTCCGAGAGCTGAAAGTGGCTGTTCAACAAGACGACGATCCTAAGCAGTCAAGCAAATCAACTACAGAATGGCTCAGGAAGAAGTTTAGTGTTTTGGATTGGCCAAGTCAAGGTCCTGACATAAATCCAGGTGAGATACTGTCAGGACCTGAAGCATCTGTTCATGTGAGACCTCAAACCTCACTGAGTTGGTGGAGTTTTGTAAGGAGGAGTGGGAGGAAAGAGACTGATCAGTGGCTCTAGGAGAAGTTTACTACAAGTCATCCTTGATAAAGGAGGGGCCACAAGTTTGTGATTGAAGGAGTTCACATATTTTTGCTCACAGGGATATCTGTTTTTTTTTTAAAGTTATTACTCTAGGATATATGAAGAAGAAGAAGAAGATTACTTTATTTGAAATAACGGCCATCCCCTGTAGGATTCACAAACTTTCAAGGATGTGAATTAGTGAGTTAAGTGAAACAAGAATTTATGCAAGAAAGACTCTAGTTACTGGATGACTGCGGCACAGACAAAGAAACAGGAATCCTGTTATATTAGTGCCACTGTCACGTTGTCCGTTTCTTGTCCTCAAGCAGACCATGAAGACGCGATTATGGGTCTCGTTCTACCCTACCATGTGACCTGAGACATTTACAGTACACAGAGGTGCTGTCTCCATCAGGCTACATATATTCATATATAATATCTACCAGAAGACCTACAATGTTATACAAGCTCTGTGCTGGTGAGTTATTTTAGTAGAAATGAGTAAAAATCTACAGCTTTTAAGTTATTTATTTGCTTTTTATTTACACGGCATTCACACGTCTATCAGTGTGATCTGACTGAAAAAATGTGTGGCATTTTGAGATCTTAACAATTGGTGAAACACTTCCTGGAACAAATGAGACAGGTAGGAGCCCCTGACACTGAGCCAACATCTTCCCACCAAGCCCCACCTAACAGGAATACACAGCAATGGACAATACTACACTGACTGGAACAGAGGTTGACTGGCTGACTGAATTGTTCACCAGCTGACTCCACTAAGCCTGAAAAGCCCCCAAGCATCAGCTGACTGAAATATACTGCTATGACTGGAAGACAGACCGGTATGACTGGCTGACCGGTATGACTGGCTGACCTCCATGACTGTCTGGCTCCACAAATCTATTGAGAGATAGCTCTAGGGAGGGATGTGGGGGCTAGAGAGGGAGAAAGTGGAGGATAAAGACGAAAAAAGAGCGAGAGAAAAAATGGGTAAGCAAGAGAAAAATGGATTAGGGTTAGAGGAAAAAAGATAAGAGATTGGTCGGAAGATGGGAAGAGGGAGGAGAATTCCCAGGAGGAGGGGGGTTCTCAGATACATTTCCAGTCTGTCCATTTATCTATGCATTCAATCAAGACTGCGTGCGAGGACACACAGCTCTGACTGGAATACTGTCTGGCCGGGAGAGTGATTGAGAGAGAAGAGACGTGAAGAGAGAGTGCTGGGAACAAAGGGGGGGAGGGAGGGAGGACCATTCCCAGGGGTGTTCCTGTGCTGGACATTAGCACAGAGACATTTCCAGTCCGTCCTTTAGTCTGTCCATCCATCTGTATAGCCGTGCTGCATTATATCATATAGCTCCTGGTTCTAATGGACAAGCAGAAACATGAGGCGCCCGTTTGAGGGGAATCGTGCAATCTGAGAGCTGACCTTGTCCTGCCGTCTTCTCTGAACCTAAGCGTTAGCTTTTACAAACCAAATTACACTCCTGGAGGGAAATGTGCCCAGCTCAATCTGCACTGGTTATGCGACAAGGCCTGTGTGTGTATGTGTGTGTGTGTGTGTGTGTGTGTGTGTAAACAGAGCTGAACAAGTTGGATACAAGTGGGGGGGAAATATTATCCTTCTGCTAAATTGGGAACACATTTTGGAATTAGCTGAATTGATGTGGCCATCAGGCTGGGTACACTGGGCTCATGGATTCCAGCCTCACCCTGAGAGGAAGCTCTGGCTCTTTCTAGCAGCTTTGAAACAACAACAAATGTGTGTGGGATTATGTGTCTCTACTTCCATGAATGCATGTCTGTGTGTGTCGTGGTTATTATAGTTTCAGGTGTTTGATTTTCTATTTCAGGTGTTTTCATTTCTATTTCAGTTTCACTTCCACTTTCTACCACTTTCTAGTGTCGTTTTAGTTCGTTTTGAGTGTGTTTGCTGTTAATGTAGTTTAGCATTCATTTTTAGTTTTATTTATTTATTTATTTATTTAGTTTATGTCCTTTCATTTACAGTCACTTATGAGAACAAAATGGAAGTTTGTGTGGAGTGTTAACTTAAACACTTCATGTTTGTACATGACTTCAGGTGAATTCCAGGGAGAATAGTTTGCTAGGGACAGAAGGACAGAAAAACAGACACTCAGGACTGTATCAAAATGAAAACGAAAATAGTCCATGGGCATTTTTATTTTATTTTAGAAAGTTTTGGAATCAGGCAGTATAATTAAATTTAGTTTGGGATTTTTAACTTCATTTCTGTGCTATTTTTATGGAGTTTACGTCATGTTATCATGTTCTACTTTTAGTTTCAGTTTATACTAATAACCTCAGTATGTGTGTGTGTGTGTTCTTACCCTCTCTGGTGAGCACAGTGATTGGTATTCCTGGGTCGCTGAGCTTGATGAAGGGCCCTCCCTCGACGGTGCCCAGTCCGTCCCTGGCCAACAGGATGTTCTTACTGCACACAAAGCCATGGACCAGTTTTTTGTCCTCCTACACACACACACACACACACACACACACACACACACACACACACACACACACACACACACACAATATAAATATAAATCTGTCAGTTATAAACCCAGAGGGCATACACTGAAATTATGTTGATGATGTGGATGTAAGCTGTGTGTGTGCGTGTGCGTGTGCGTGTGCGTGTGTGTGTGTGTGTGTGTGTTTACTGCCTCTCACCAGGTAGCTGAGAGCTGAGGACAGTTGCTTGGCCACCTGGAACTTCCATGGCGTGCTGAGTGGGCTGTGCTGCCTCTGCATAAACTGGTCCAGTGGTCCCTCTTGGACATACTCCTCCACCATGATATCTGTTCCACACACACATAGAGCAAGGGGTTAACACACACTAACACACACACACTAAAACACACACTAACACACACAGCTGCTAATCTGTACTTACTCTCCTGGTGGCGGACACACACTCCGTAGAGCAGCACTATGTGTTTATGGGACACCTGCCTCATCATACTGGCTGTCTCAAAGAATGCCTGGCATCAGAGAGAGAGAGAGAGAGAGAGAGAGAGAGAGAGAGAGAGAGAGAGAGAGGGAGGTGAGTGGGTGTTAATTGTTAAAGCCACATTTTCAAATGTTCAAATGTTTTCAAATTTCAAATGTTCTCCCCAAAACCATAAAGCGAGACTTGTCTTTGAACATAAAATGTGAGTGTGTGTGTGTGTGTGTGTGTGTGTGTGTGTGTGTGTGTGTGTGTGTGTCTCACCAGGGAGATGTCCCTGTGTCCAGAGCCCAGCACCTTGAGGACCACCTTGACTTCCTGAAAGGATGAGTACCCTGCATCCTCCTCCTCCTCCTCCTCACTCTTCACCCTCAGCGTACCGGAGTAGATGTTAGTTTTCGTCCCCAGACCGAGGTGCTCTTTCTACAAGGGGGGGGGGGACACAGGAAAACAGAGCGTTACATGAGACGGTCCATGCCAGCGTCCACACTGTATCCTAAATGACCTCATTACCACCATACTGCGAAACAGACAGATGGAAGGATGGAAGGACAGTGTCGTACCTCTTCAATCTCTTCCTTGAGAATGCGATGAAAGCTGAGCTGGCTTTCCGTGGTGGTATGAGGCACCAGAGCTCTCTCCTTGGTCACCACCAGCAGGTTAGACAACTCTGTAACACACACACACACACACACACGTGTCAAAAACCACATACAGTTATACATACAGTGTTTCCTATCGCAGCTGTGTTGGCCTCACACAGCTAAATTGATCCTAATGACACAGTGGTGGTGGGCCTGATCTCCGACAACGACGAGAAGGCCTACCTGGAGGAAGTTGCTGATCTGTCACTCTGGTGCCAGGACAACAGCCTCCTCCTGAATGTCACCAAAACTAAGGAGCTGATTGTGGACTTTAGGAGGACACAACAACAGAGGACGTACTCACCACTGGGGATTAATGGGAATACTGTGGAGAGGGTGAGCAGGTATAAATACCTGGGAGTCCACATCACTGAAGATCTGACATGGACAACACACACAGACACTCTGGTGAGAAAGGCAAGGCAGCGCCTTTACCACCTCAGGCAACTGAGGAAATTCAAAGTCTCCCGGAGGATCCTTCAGTCCTTCTACTCTGGAGCTGTAGAGAGCATCCTGACAGGAAGCATCACTGCCTGGTTTGGCAACAGCTCCGCTCAGGACAGGAAGGCTCTGCAGAGAGTAGTGCGTTCGGCTGAGCGCACTATTGGAACTACACTCCCCACCCTGCAGGACTTGTACACCAGGAGGTGCAGAACCAGAGCCTGCAGGATCATGAAGGATCCTCACCACCCCAACAACGGACTGTTTCAGCTGCTGCGGTCAGGCAAGCGCCTCCGTAGTCACGCTGCCAAAACAGAGAGACTGAGACGGAGTTTCTTTCCTCAGGCCATCAGGACTGTGAACTCTGACCTCACCAGGGCCCCCACCAAGACACACACACTGCCCCTCTTATGCACACACACACACTTAGGTAAAGACTACACATAATTTATAATTTATATTATATTACATACATACAATTTCCCTTTTTTACTATATTTTTATAAAGTGCTCTTATTGTAAAAATACTCTATTTTTTATATAGAGCTCTTACTGTGACATTGTAAATATTGTGTTGGTTTTATTGTAAATAGTGTGAACCTGTTATTTTGCCCTTTGCACATTTCTGCTGAGCATTGCCACTTTACATTTCACTGCACACCTCGTGTGTGTATGTGACAAATAAACTTCTTGAATCTTGAATCTTGAATCTAAATTACAGCTAATAAATGTAACTACAAAGAAAATTCATCATCTGGCCTTATTGCTCAGCCTGGTCAAAAGAAACAAGCAATTTCAATTACAGCATAATTGTCTATATATCACAACATCCAAATCAGAGCCACTCTTAATTGTCAACCAATACTGCATCTGATCCTGGAATGGGTCCAAGAGCAAACCAGGGTCTGAGAACCAACATTACCCCCACACCCACACATACAAGAAAAGAAAAAGTATATATACAGGAAACACGTATAACACACAAACTCACATTTTGAAAGCCATTCAAGCCATTTTTCAAGGTACGCAGAGCCACTGTACAAAGACACACATACACGTGCAAACAGATAGGCGTGCGCATTAACATGACGAATTTGCTTTCAAGTGTCTTTCATGGCACCCAAGGACCCTACAAATGAAGGTCCACGTGCACAATCACACAGACTCATGCACGCACAGACTGGGGTTCAGCATGAGAACACAGTGTTCGCATGTAGTCAAGCAAGCTCTAAACAATGACGTCCATGTGGCGACAATGAGAAAGGCCATTCAAGTCACTGACTGGACGCGTCTGTGCGTGGAAGGATGGTGTGGAAATGTGTGTTTGTGCATGTTGCCGTATGTGTGTGTGAGTGTGTCTGTGGGTGTCTGAGAACCAATGTTGTGACAAAACCAGTATGCTGTGGTTTAAGAAAAAAAAAAAAAAAAAAAAGGTATCTGTGCTCCACCAGTGTCACCCAACATGCCTATGTTACAGCACTGCTCTGTAACATGCAACTTATGCTTTCATGCGCCACCCCCTTCTCTGTCTTCACTTCTTATGTCCACGACTCAAACTCGTCCTCACGTCTAGTAAGTCACGTACACACATACCACACACATGTGAAAACACGAACATCCTCAAACTATGCAGTTGTTCCTTCTTCAATACATGACACCAAAAACAACACGACCAGTAAAGCAAAACGTTAAGAGCCACTAAGAAAACACATTGTGGAGATGAGGGCAGGTCGATGTGGTGGATTGTGGTGCATTTCTAAAAAAAAAAAAAAAGGACACGGCAGACACTCCTGTCCTGTTTCTTCCTCTGAAGAAGATCAAAACAGTCACGCATTATGACGTTAAACCTCACAAAGTACACATCCCCAACACACATAACAGCTCAACACACCCAAACCCGCATGCCACGGCTCCACCTTTCCCTGTGTGAAGTAAACAGAATAGGGGTGCTTTGGCGCCGGAAACCCACATTTACTACTCTCTCTTCCTCTCCGTTACTGCTTCACACACCGACGCAGACACACACACCTTATGAAAGCAAAAGACTGGAAGAGTAGACGGGTCTTTTTTTTAAATCATTGCTTCTTGCAAGGGAGGGCCTTGGAATCAAGTACTAACACCTAGCCATGACCTAACTAATAAGCCTGGCAATGAAGAAAATCTGGTACCTAAATTATTTACTAAGTGGTACCTAAGAAAATTCTGTTGTCTTTTCAACCATTAGAATCAAAGCCTCATGTGGCAGCTAGCAATTTGAAACTCATACATCATGCATGTTTAATTCCACAGCATTTGCCTTCTTAAAAAGGTGGTGGCATTTTCATCACATCTACGAGCATCACACCTATCACACTTTGTGTGATACTTTTCTGCAATGTCCTTCAATGTGTGTTTTTTAAGAATTAATAATAAATTATATAACTGCTTTCTTTTTTTCGTGTTGACAGCATACTGTTTTGAGTAATCACAATCATCATCACAACTTTTTTCAGGTTCAACATTATCACTCTGTCAGTCAGTCTTTCATTGTCCTTGTAAACAAGGCACACCTTAGAACGAAGGCCAGCCTCTCTCTCTCTCTCTCTCTCTCTCTCTCTCTCTCTCTCTCTCTCTCTCTCTCTCTCTCTCTCTCTGTGACTGTATTAAGTCTACCTCTAGGCTGTGGAGGGCAGCAGCGGAGCAGCTGGAAACAGAGGTTGTCGGTTCGGAGGCTCTGGCCCTGCAGGTGCTCCAGCAGCTCCCTGAGAGAGGACCGCAACGTCTCGGTGCCGTATAGGTGATACCCGTCAGGGGCCACCTCAATCTGGAAGTTCTTATGCTGACGCACGGGGCGAGACTCCTTCAGGTCCATCTGGCGGACAGGGAGGGATAGATGGATAGTTAGAAAAACAATTTGTTCATCAAGTTCTGTTAAAAGGACAAGGCTCCACAGATGAATACAAACATTATACACCACACAAGCCCTACCCGCTTTATCACACATTTCAAAATGAAATTTGTTCAGATCATGTTTAACAATCTCTAGTGGCTATTTACATAAGGGTCAGCTTTCTAATCCTGGCGTAATCTGAGATAAAATAAACTATACAACACTGCGCCTGCTGTGTCTGTGTGTCAGGTTGTGTGTGTACATATGTGTCAAACTGGTTCAGTGAATGGCCTACAGTACAACAAGGGCTTTCCAAAATATGGCTGATTCATTACCCATTGCCTGTCCTAATAACAACAACACAACACATTCCAATAGACTTTCACCATAGCCACTCAGCACTGTAAACTGTTTATAGCCATTTCCTTGTATGGCGCTATGAGGACATGAAAAGAGTGCACAGTAGCGTCGCAGCTGGAAATGACCATGCAACCAGTAGTTCCCCTTTAACCTTTCATAGCAGTGGTGGCTAGGCAATTAAAACAGAGATGGATATGGTTTGGATTCCAGTTTTGGTTTCCTACATTCATCCTGTACATATATATTTTTGTTTTCATCTTCTTCAGCAATGGTAGCGTAAAACTTAATGACTAGGGTAAAGTGTTGAGTGGCTGGTTCAAATCTGCGCCACTTAGACATCCTGTGGAGCAATTCCTCTGTTCAAAACTAACAAGAGTGAAACTGTTGTTTTGTTATATATTTGCCCATAATCTTTCAATAAAACACTACATTTTAGCTGATCTCATTGTCGCTGGGGTGTCAAAACAGAAAACAGAAAAAAAGGGAAATTGAGAAAGGGGAAAGGGAAAGAAAAAATAGTTAAAAAAAACACAGGATGTCTCTTTTTTATTTTTTTCTTCCATTTTTTAACAATTTCCCTTCCCTTTTTTGAACAATTTCCCTTTTTTTCTGGTTGACCTGCACCTGATCAATATTGTTGTGCATGTTGTGCTTATTGAAATGATATTTCACTTTGGCATTTTATTTAAAGTTTTAAGTAACTGGCTATCCCAATTGTGATGCGACAATTGTTTTTATTGTGAAAAATAAAAGTCAGGTCAGTTTCTTCCTATCTGAAATTGTTTACAGAGAGAGAAAAAGAGCCAGACTGCCAGCGGTAAAAACTCTCACCAGGGGAGCAAATAGTCACACCTGGTAGAAGTATTGACAAAAGAAGATAGTGCATCAAAGTGGAGTATGGCTTGCACAGCTAGTGAACATGAGTCTGGCCTACCTCAGTGCAGACCACAGTGATGATGATGTACTGGTAGTCGGTGCAGCTCCAGCGCAAGATGTAGGTGCCCTCCTCATTGCCCTCCTGACGCAGCTTGTGGATGGCATACTCTGTACTGGGGTGGGAAAAACACAACCAAAGGGGGCAATTACATCAAAAGTAGACTGAGGGGTGTCTGCAAGATCCATCAAGTTAGAGTAAAGACATGAACGCCAGTTAGAATGAAAAGAAAGACCAATTCTGCAATTGAAAATTACAAAAATGAAAACAATAGGTAGACCCTATCAGAATATACTGTAGGTCTCCGTGATTGGGTTGATTAATGCAGAATGAGGAAGAGTTAATGAGGGGAAAAAGTAGGATGATGATGATGATAGCTTTGGCAAACTCTTTACCGTTGTGCAACAAAAAGATTGATAGCGGTTTCACCTCTGTGTCCTGCATTTAGTTAGTATGTCAGCACTAAAATCCAGTGTGTCTGTTTGGTGGACACTACAAACTAGCTTAGCTTACTTGCGCACTAAATACAGGGCACAGAGAGATGAAACTCCTACTAATGTTCTCTTTGCACAATGTTAAGTTGATGAAAAGGCCTGTCCTTTGAAAGCCAATACTTTAAGGCAATTAGAGAAGGAAACTAGAGAGTGAGAGAGAGCAGGAAGCATACTGTACTCTGTACTGGGGGAGGGAGGGAGGGAGAGAGGCCATGGACAAACACAACCAAAGGTCTGGAACAGCTTGTTTATTGGTGAGTATGTGTAGTAATATATTGTGCTTGGATTGCCTGTGTGGTGTAACACAATGTTGATTATGAGTCAATACTGTATATGTTAATAATAGAAGGTCTAAGCTACACAGCAAACGAATGCACACACACAAACACGTACTTTCGGCGATACTGAAGCATGCACAGACAAACACATCCCAGGACTAACCTGATGGGTCCGTGGCAGCCATTGTTGACGTTGTGCACGACTGAAGCCGGGGCCACCTCCTTGCACAGGTAGTGGTGGGCGTCCACGGTCAGTCGGAAATACCCATCCACCAGGGATAATAAGGACAAAGCAGCAGCCCTCGAAGCCAGCTGCAACTCCTGGAAACAGAGAAAGATAGAAAGAGACAAAGAGGAGAGGGGGAGATCGAGAGACAGAGAGAGGGAGTGGGAGGTGAGGAAGAGGAGGCAAGGAGAGTTGAGGAGAGGAGAGGAGTTAGGTAGTGATCAGAGTAGGAGCTATTAAAAGTCACACAACTCCAGGGTGCAACCTTGGAGAGCTGTCCAAATTCATTACCATTACCATTACATTTGTTCAAATGAATTTGACATCCAGCAGTAAATCAGGTATCTATGGTTTAGACTGATCACCTTGATATTAAGTCTGAATACCACAAAAACAGCCCTACCTTCTAGCAATCTGGCTACCTATCAATTTATTATAGTTATACTACCATAGAAAACCTTACTGGGTTGATGTTGGTCAAATTTACTTTTGTTGATTAAGTCAATTCTGGTCAATCAATAGGTATGATTTCTTCTACTGAGACAATTTTCTATCAACATGGCACTGACTCTGACTCAACCCTCTCTGACAGCCACAGGCAAAACTAAACACAGACAGTGATCAGGTTCCTTCTACTTTGTCTTTGGACTGTGACTGTGACTGCAAGCGAGCGAGCAGACTATTAGGTTCATAAAGTACGGGTGTGTGTCACTCCTGCCTCTCTGCTGCCATACCGACGCTCAAACCCACCCTGGTGACAAGCCCAGACGCAGCCAGAGTCCACCGCCTGACCTTTACCACACCCTTCCACTCTTAGATAACAATACTCTCTTGTGAAGATCTGCAACTGCCCATATCCACCCAACACACACATGCACACACATGCACAGTACAATTCAATTCTCTCAACTTAACATCTCATCAACACTACAAATAAGATTATTGATACCAACTAACCAATGTGCTAATGTCTGTCTGTCTGCATGTCTGCCTGCATGTCTGTCTGTCTGCATGTCTGTCTGTCTGTCTACAACACTCTCTCCACATGAAATTAGTTGTAAATAGGAATGTCATTTAAAGTAAAAAAAAACAGACACAGCAGAGTCCTAGTCTTGGTATGGATCTATTGTTAAAGAGAGCAATGTGTGTAGCAGTTCCCAAATCAAACAAGTCTATGTTGTTTGTCTGTGTTTGTCTCACCATCCTCTTGTTGTCTTGTTTATTGATGGTGACGGTTGCCTCTTTGATGCCAGCGTGTGTGATCTCATGGAAATCACAGAACACCACCCAGCCATCGCTTGCCTCTTTCTTTCTGTCATTCTTCTGCTTCCCATCCAGCTTGTACTTCTTCGACTTACTCTTATCTTTGGGGATCACAGCATTCTATTGAAGATATATATATATAAAGCATATATAAGTTAAAGAGAAAGAAAATAAAGAAGAAAATAAACTGTCAGTATGTGCAGGCAATAATACATGGACAACTTGATATTGATGAGACATGTCAAACAACTTGATATTCTGAGGCAACAGAAAAGGGACAGTACTGCCTTCACAGATGGGGATTAGCAAATGAGACAAATTCAGTGTAGATAACACCGTGGGCAACTGGCGCAAAAGCATAATGCATGTACTATAAGCATAATGCATGCACTATGACTAATCATAATTACTGGCAAAAGTGGTCTTGCCACAAAATGCTGCCATAACCTTTTGCAATGTTACGGCCATTTTTTTTTACACCTCACTCACAGTGGCAGGCTTCTTCCTCCAGGAGATGCCAGTGGTGCCAGTGACCAGGACCTGCATCTCAAGGCCAGTCTCCACGCTCTGACTCTGGCTCTGATCTTGGCTGTGGTTGTAGTATCCTAGGAGCAGGCAGAAAAAACTAGCATCACACTTGTGTTTCAGTAGTTACAGATGTAGCCACCCCGCTTTTCTAATGTAATGCAAAGCTATATTGTCAGGATACTTTATTGATCCTTGTAGGGGATATTCACATGTTGTTTGTGCTGTTGCTCCACCTCCAAGGTTTTTTTTTTTTTTTTAAAACCTTGTAATGCTAATGCAAAAAAAGGAGGGAGGCCGGGGAGAGACTGGCTATATTTACATGCGTGGTGAATTCTGTTATTAACCTGGCTTTTCAAGTAACCCAGCTTTGGGTTCACGCATGGAAACGTCATAACTCCCTCATACTCCCAATTTGAGAAACCCGGTTAAGATGTCTGGCTTACTCTGATATTTAACGGGTTAATGTGGTTTCCTCCTCTCACTTCTGGGTTTCACTATCTGTGCAAACTCAGACGAGCACAGCATTATGGGTACATTTTTATGTCAACAAAAACATGGTGATGAGCAATATTTGTTTTTCTTTCTATGTCTTTTCACCTTGCAAACTTTGTTTCTGAAAAGTTCTATACACAAATGGAGTTATTATTAGTTTTTATACGTCCCAGCTGATCAGCAGTATAGCCATACCCAGTTCTTGAACAACGACTAGACAACTACGGTACTGCCCCCTCTTCCTGAATTCTTACCGTGGTAGCCTCCGTTGCAGAGCTCCCCTTCCTGGGTGACAGTGAGCGAGGTGGGCTCCAGTAGCTCGCTGCCCAGGCCGCTGGTCAGGCCCTCCAGCGTGGCCAGGTATTTGATCTTCAGGTCGTAGGGTGTGATTTTGATGTCCTTGACCGTGCGCCGGTTGAACTCACTGAGGAACTTCTTGAAGACGTTGTTGATGCGGATGCGTGTCAGAAGGTTGCGCTGCTTTATCTTGCGGTTCAGTGAGTCGGGGATGAAGCGCTTGTAACTGGTGGGATTCAGAACACACAGGATTAAAAAGGTTGGCAGTAGAAAAGTAAGTGTTGTTATTCTTTAGTTACTTACTATGGTGTGTAAAATCTTCACCAGACACTGTTCTACTGCTAAGCTCTGTCACTCCTCTCCAGCTCTCTGACCATTACTTCATGTCCTACTCTCTCTCTCTCTCTCTCTCTCTCTCTCCTCTCCCCCCTTACATCCTCCCCCTACCCACATGGTTTCTTCCCGTCGCAATCTCTGCTCGCTCTCCCCCACTGATCTTTCCTCTTCTGTTCTCTCTGCCCTCCCTGCCCCTGAATCTATCTCGCTCTCATATCCCTTGATACTGCCACTGATCTTTTTCTCTCTACTCTGTCCTTTTCTTTGGACAATCTGTCCCCTCACCTCCAGGCCTGCACGCCAAACTCCACCTGCCCCCTGGTTGTCGGACTCGGACTGTAGCACTGGTTCTGCTCTTAGTTGCTTGTTTAGGAAGGAAGTGCTCTTACGATTTCTCGTGACTAGTAGTTCTCTTGCCTACCTACGTTGAATGCACTTATTGTAAGTCGCTTTGGATAAAATCGTCTGCTAAATGACTGGAATGTAATGTAATGTGTAAAACAGTGGAAGACCAGTGAAGCATAAGAAGGTAGGTATTGGTGTCATTCTGCAGCCTCTTAGATTATTAAGGTTATGAATTACAGGGTAAGAAAAGTATCATAATCTCTCTTTGCATTAGCTAAATAGAAATTGGGATAGTGCTTTTCTAGTTTGTATTACCTGATTTCGTTGGAGACGGTGCCCTTGTTCAATGCATAGTGAGTGATGGCTAGCACAGCCATGCCCAGGCACTCGTTCTCTATTTCGTGCTGCTCTGCTTCTGACTGGGTAGTCCTCAATGGGGCCAAACCCTTCTGGAAGTCATACTGGCCCTGCACAACACACATAGACATTTAAATGGGCAATCAGGCATGTACAAATAAAATTAGTTCCATGAGCAAACACAAATGACAGAAATTACACAAACACACACACACACACACACACATACCTGAGCAAACAGGTAGTCCAGGGAGTTAGCGTCCAGTAGGGGCGTTCCTTCTGGTACTTTCTGCGGGCTGACGCCTCCCCGAAGTTTACTGATGCAGTGTCTCCACACCGGAGACTCTCCCTCGATGGTGCCATGCCAGTTGGCGAAGTAAAACCTGACAGGAGAGAGAGGAGACAAGTCCATCGAGTTATTACATTGTGTGTATGCATCGTGTGAGACAGAGACAGAAAAGAGGAGAGAGGGAAAAAAAAAAACTTTAAAAGAAGAGATGCAGTCACAGGTCCAAAAAAACACAACACAGGGTATTGAACTGATACCCAAAGGTTTACAGCCAGCTATATTATTGCTGCTAAATGTATTGATTTAAACCCTACTTGTCCATTAACTTGCTGCCAGTTATTGAGGTTATTGCCTGAAAGGAACAAGCTATTCTAGAAATAAAAAGGTAAGCAGCGAGTTTGCATTGATGGGTTTATGGCTTTGGGTTGACAGGGATGTCTCCCAGTAGGATACTGAAAGGATCATTTCTAAATGAAAGGTATCCTATGACCAGCTGAATGCAACTCTGAATTATTGTATACATGCTGCTGAATTGCTGATCAATGATGTGCGCTGAACAAAGATCCATGTGGGTCGCAAGTAGTGGAGAGGTGAGAGATGAACCAAAATCGCTATAACACTAGTAGAAAATAGGCTCAGAAATAGGCTTTGTTTGCGTGCGTGTGTGTGTGTGTGTGTGCATGTGCGGAAAAGAGAGAGACAATGGAACAGGAAGTGGTCTATTGCCTATTTTACATCCGTATGTGTGTGTGTGTGTTTGTGCGCGTTGAGCTTTTGTTTATGCCCGACACTGTCTGTATCCAAGACTTTACCACAATAACCTGCTTGTTGTCAGATTGCACTACAGTATGCAAAGCTGTCTGCAGCACAACACACGTACACACGTACACACACGCACACGCACACACACGCACACGCACACGCACACGCACACACACACACACACACACACACCTCGCTTTGTCTCTCACCACACTCGCCTTTCTCTCCTTTAGCTATTGTCGAAGAAAAGAGAGTGCACAGAAAGAGGAAGTGTGCGTGACATCACAGTTCTGAGCTTCTTCCTCTTCGCGTGAATTACTGATAGGTTACACTTTAACTCGTCAACTCTTCAAAGGAATCCATTCTGGTACAAATATTATGACATGTCTTATGCAACCTTTATTCTAGACCCAACTCTTCTTAAGCCAGAGTGTTTCAGCTACTGCTACTCCTGTTATTTGAGGACACCACAAATCTTTTTCCTGACCCCCAAGTTTAAAACACCTGCCTCTAAAGCACCGATAACCTGCCTCCTTTGCTGCATTTCTAAATATTATTTTTGCTTCATTAAGTAGACAGAGGCAAAGGTCACCAATCCACCCTTTGCCATATTATGATTTTATCTGGCCAGTCCACCACACACACATCCGCAGTTCTCACAAGATCGTCTTCAGCTACTGTCAAGGTCTATATTGTCAAGTAGCAACCATTTCATTATATGCCTTCCACAATTTACCTGTAAGAAACCCCTTAGGCACATTTTACTCCTGGCATTGACGTGCATCTTGTATCTGTCACTTCCTCTTTAACCTTTGAAACAGTTAACCCCCTTGTTCCCATCCTCAAGTATCCTGACAATCCATTTTTTATTTCTGTTTATGTGGTTACTGGTTGGGATACTGGTTTAGGTAATTGGATCTTCAACGCATTTTGGGTGCATTTACACCTGAGGGGGATGTGTGTTTGCACCCCCAGCAAGGGAGCAGGTTGCCCATTGTGGTCTCAAAATGACATACAAAAAAGAACTCTGTTGACTTTAGTTCATTATTTTTCTGTAGGAAAAGAGAAACATCTCACAATCTCCAACTGATAAAAGTTGGCATCTCTGAATAAATTATTAAACCATATACAACAACATTACTGTGTTCTGCAGCTTTACAGTAATTGTCTAAAACTACTGAATTATTAACGCTTTAATGCAGCAGGTGTATTTTTACATGGATGGATGGTTATTAAAAAACTAAAGTAGACATAGCAGCCAGCTGGATACAGCTGAAAGATAATTGGAGACGATATGCAGGGTCCTAAAATAAGGATTGTGAGGGAGAACTGGGCAAAATTCTGTTTGTTGAGGTGTGATGGATTGGTCTTGCCAGACACTTGAACAGCTTCAGAAATGGACACGTGACTTGTTAGATGAGATATATTAAATGCTCCCTATGATGTTTTTCAACTAACATTGTTGGTTTTCTGAAGACTGTAGATCCAACTTTGCGACTCCTATGCAATCCAGTTCTGTTGTGAAGTGATGTGGTTCTTACCTCATGCGATAGTGCAGCCTGATACTGGTCTCGTCTGTGATCTTGAACTCATGGTTGGGCGGGTACCACAGGCCAGTGGTCTCATTGTACAGGGCAAATAGGTTATGGCACAGGGGAGAGATGGCTGAAAAGAAAGGGAGAGATGGAAAAAGAGAAGATAAACATTCAGAGAAATCTTTTCCAAAAGGAGGCATACAGAAAGGAAAAGTATGTATCCCACCACATCTCACTTGAGGTTATGTCTTGAATGTTCCTGCATGGAAGATTGGATTTGAAGAACCCTGGTCTAACAAAATTCTTTCAAATGTAAGTGTTCCTCACGGGAGAAAAATGGCCCTAAATTAGTGCTTTAAAGACGGTCAGGACTTGAATTTCTTTCTGAATCATAGTTACAATGGATTTAGAGATTGAATTGCCCTGTCAAGTGCTGAATCATAGGGATAGGAAATCCTGCCTCTAACCACCATGTCCTGAATCTAATGCATCTTAGTGGGCATGTTGAGTGTTAGCAGTCAGAGGTTATGGTAGAGTGATGGTTCGTCTTGGTTTTGAGGTTAGGAATTTCAAAAGACAGGGAGGAGTCAGTTTTCCTGTGTTGGACAGCGACAAAATACAACATTAATCCCCAACTCAATCAATCCCCCAATAGTTATATAGAGAGAGAGAAACTGAAGTTCAGATGCTTTTGTAGCACGCAGCACGTACACACAGAGGGAAAGGTGACTATTAATCTAGTGAACAGACACACACGCGCGCGCACACACACACACACACACACACACACACACACACACACACACACACACACACACACACACACACACACACACACACACACACACACACACACGCCATTACACTGAGTCACCTGTTTGTTTTGTATTGGGCCTTATCAGTGCACAGGGCATGAATTTGTTTTGAAGGTTGGGTTGTCTGGGTGATTTGCCTATGGCTTAGGCTATCTCTAAAACTGTAATGCTGTGTTTTTGTTATTGCATGTCCCCTCCTTCTCTTTTTTTATCGCCCCTCTCTTTCTCGCTGTCCTTTTCTCTGTCTCTGCAGTTTTTCATTTCCTCTAGCCAACAATACTTGGCCAAAGCCCAGACTAGACACCATCTTCTAATTGTGTGCAAGTATGTTTCTATATTAGGTCCCAACAAGTATATCAGTCAACCACGAATACTGGCCGATATTAATGTTTTGCCAATAGATCCTCAGCAATTAAAGTTGTTGTTGTTGGCTGAGATCGAACTACGGGGGCTAACACGTTGTGTGTTTGGTGCTTCTATGAACTTCAATCGAGTTTCGACTGACATGGGTCTCCATGACATGACATTTTGGGGTGAACTATTCCTTTAAGTTCAAACATAGGCTAGTTAATAAATTGTTGATATTGCATTTCTAGTACTGATATACTGTCTAATCCTAGCATGATAAGGAACACTCAAAGCTCACTGAAATCACCGAGTTGGCCTACATGTCACATATAATTACAATCAAATCTACAACCTACCAATCATAGAGTTAGTAAGATATTCAATTTTTTTTTAACAAACATTTTATTATTTGCTAAAAACACCATGATCAGATCTAGTATTGGCCATTAATAAGAAATTCAATCAATAAGCAGAATAATCTTTTCTTTGCCAACTGGCAAACATGTCAGTCACTCACAGCATTTCCTGGCGGCCTCCACGCAGAGTTGCTCGGCAGTGTAGCAGCCTTTGAAGTACAGCAAGTGCATGTCTGGCAGGTAAAAGTATATCTCCAGGCCCTTCAGAGAAGAAGTAGTGGGGGAGGAGGAGAGTTGGGCCCTCTTGCTGGACCTCCTCATTTTCCCACAGAGTTGCCTACTCAGCTCCATCATCCACAGAGTTGGCATCCAGACACTGGATGAATGAAGCAAAAGAGGAAAATGGAGGAAGTGAGAATGTTATATTATCCTTTTGTTTTCACTTAACGCCGCAACTCCCATCTGAAATAATATTAAGGCTTTCATTTTGTGTACGTCATAGTTATGTGATGATATTTGTGATGCAAAATGGCACAAGTGAAAGAGATGCATACGTGGACAATGGCAGTGGTTTCAAATGTTTTTCTCAGGGGACACAAAGTCTCAATAAAATTATTCCCGTGAAAACTCATTTTGATGGTTTTATTCACCCAACATTTACAATATGAGGCTTTGAGAAGGATTTGCAAACATAATATAAGCAATAATTTTGATACAAAGTTCACCAGAGTAAGTCATGGACCCATTTTAATCTTCCCATGACCCACCCTTTGGGTGATGATTGAGACTATGGGTGGATACTGGGTAGTGAACATGAGCAATCAAATATGTTCAAGATGTGTTGTGTTACAGTAAGGAGAAAAAGGTATTGATCCTGTGGTGAGCTCAATAAACAGCAACAGTGATGCTGAGCTCAGTCTGATGACTCATACCATTACGGCATACTACCCGCACACACACACACACACACACACACACACACACACACACACAGACACAGACACAGACACAGACCTCACTGAGCCCACACAATCCCAGTGAAATGACGTCAGTCTTTCAACATACTCCTACTATGTTGATGACGTCAACACAAAACCCTGAGACGGATCAATGCAGTGCATGGGCAGCCAGGAGTTTGGGCCTGTGCTATCTGGTGACCATAAACCTTTCTCGCACTTCAGCCAACAACATTCTGAGGTACAGCTTATTACTGAGTACTTTATGATGTTACAACATCATAAAGCCAGGAAACACAAACAGCTACTGGCCAAACTGTATTGACTTGGGAGGGAAAGTTTGATGATGAGATTTTTACTGACTACATGGGCCAAACTCCCCAAAAACTTGTCCTTTAAAGTGTTATATGGTAGGCCCGAATGAATTCAAATTTCACAGCACAACTGAAATCATTCTATGGGACACCACTATGCGTCGCCACATACATTAGGAACCACTGCATGAGAGTATGTTCTCTTTTTTTTTTTTTTTTTTAATGGAACATGATGCTTTCTGTCAGCATTCGTTATGCTGCTGCAACCCCAGAACCCCCCCCCCCCCCCACACTGTAGCCCTACAGTGAAACCAAGGACCCTTTGTACTACTAACTACAAAGGGGGAGTAATGAAATTGAAACTAAGCCTACAGTATGGACAAATTACTTTGTTTTTGTTGGTAGTAAAACACAATGAAAATAGCACTTGTACTGGAAACCAAGCTATTGACCCCCATCACCCCATGTCCTGCCCTGGTACACTTGAATTGAGATGAAAGACAGGCCATTAGTGTTTATTAGCAGCATTAGCCAGCGCTCCCCTTCCTTGTCTGTCGGCCACAGAGCAGCACCGACTCAAATGGAGGGCGGGGTTAAACATTACGATTTCTTTTCCCACTCGCCTGGTAGGACCAAGAGCTCAGAGTTCTACTTGCCCCTAGCATACTTTCACTGTACCAGCAGTCAATTCAAGCAAATCAATTACTAACTTATAACTCATAACTTAAAATTGAAGTGATGGAATGATGTTTTAGAGAGAATTGAGGTTGAGGTCTGCACTCTGCAAGTGCCTTCTAGTTTATTGTCTTCTAGTATTCTACCCCAACAAACATGTCAGAGAGATGTTTGAAACAAAGGCATTTTGATGAGACAGGAGTCATATTGTAGCAGTTCATTTCCTGAACTGCTGAGCGGGCCATTCCAAGACAGAAATGTCAGCCTTTGTTGCTTATTGTTGTTGTTGTGGTTGAAATCTTAAATCCTTCTGCAGGTGTTATGGGCCTAATTCAATGAAACATCTGCGATATGAGGTGCCCACTTCTGTATGACAGCAAGAAAACAAGACAATAGTCTAAGGCCGAATCCCAATTCTCATTTTCACCCCTACGGCTTCGGCTTGGCCCTTCGCCTTGGCCCTCGGAACAGTCACAAGGGGTAGGGGTAGAAATCTCTCCCTAAGAATTGGGACAACCCTTCAAGACGCTGATACGTCATCGATGACGTTTACTACAGACGGGACGAGTTTGTTATCGGAGATTACTATGGCAATAATGGTATTATCACAGTGACATTTGCCGTTCATCTGATGGAGATAGAAAAGCATGGACGCTCGAGATTCGTTCACAATTTATACGTTTCACGCTACTAATCGATCAAACAAGTCATCAAATAAAAAAGACCACCGCTTCATTACCAGACCACTTCTTGACAGAATAGCGTTAGCGGTGCTCTGTAGGCTAGCAAGCCGTGCTCCTAACGTTACCCTGCCAGTCTGCACTGGTATTAGAGGAGCTGTAACAAGTGCAGCAACTTAGTTATACTTCGGCGAACTTTAGTTATATTTCGGCGTCATATGCCATCAAAGGGGGGAAATGCGACATGGAAATATGTCAAAATGCGGGACTGTCATGCACAAATCAGCCTAAAAGCAATGTTGTAACTAGCGAGGTAGACATCGGCATACTAGCGATTTTTTGTTATGCTTGTTATAAAGAAAAGGTCTATAATACATTGAAACGACATTAAACTAAGATAATACCACGGTTAGAATATTTTTAAAATCTTTATTAACGAAGAAAATACTACATTTGTGGTTCACGTTAGTGATGTTACGCTTGATACCGGGGCTTCGAAGCACGTATCGAGAACGTAGGGCAGTTTCTCGTGAACCTATGTATCGAGGCGTGTATCATTTTAACGTCATTACGTCATCGATGACGTTTGAAGCCTCATTCACGTACGTGCTTCAGCAATGCATTCGGGTTTGGCGGGCAGTTTTGAATCACGGATATAAGGAAAGAAAGTGCCCCCATAATTCGTGGGTTGCCTTGTCCTTCTGTAGCTATATTTAAATCTTATCGTACTGATAATTACACCAATGGACTATACAACTGGTACAAGTGTCCCTTTACTAATCATAGCATTATAATAACAAGCCATATAATGATGTGCTGCATCATAAATAAGTAACATTTTATTCACATGCCAGATTCGTACCTATGATTGCCATGTCTACTGAAGCACTATGAGCAGTATATCTACCCGCTTTGCCACCAAACTGAATGATGTCACACAGCGCGTGGAAACATTTCTACGGCATTATTGAATATGAATATATACATTATGCCGTAATTTCATTTTTTTAAAGTTGATTACATCAGCGGTTTAATTCATTGGCCTTTAGTGGCCCATGCTTTGCACACATCGCTGTGCTGCCAGTCTTGCCTGTTCTAATTTCTTTAGACCAGCAGGTGGCCATAGTGTGCACTTGAAGCCTCGAGAAATGAACCCATTTTCAACCCATTTGGCTGGAATGCTTCAATGCTTCGAGAAGCTTCATCTCGCCATCACTAGTTCACGTTGGATGGTAGTGTAGCGGTCGCCATGATCTTCCAGTTGATTCGCAGGTCATTCTGGGAGATTTCTCATAGCCTCGGTTTGTAGTGTGCCCCTGAAAAATCTTCGTTTGGAGGGCCATGTAGCCCTTGCACTTAGCCCTACCCCTCGATCACAAGAGAATTGGGACACCCCTACCCCTTCACGTGAACGCGCAAAACGGAGGGGAAGGGCTAAGGGGTGAATTGGGATTCGGCCTAAAGCCACTTCATTTACTGCTCTGGTCAACTTGTTTCACATGCTTAAACTGATCATAGAAAAATGTGTTTTTTGATGACTGGACACTTGACCATGCTACCCTACAGATCCTCAACAATGACCTTGACTAAACAGAGTAGCTCATGGCAAGCATGTATCTCTGACATGTGTCATTTCTCATCTATTGGTGCTATTGTTCTTGAGAAGAGAGCTGCAATGAGTCACCATCAAGCCTGTTTTCTGAGTCACAATCAACCTGGTTGCCAATCTTTTTGTGATGGTCTTGGTTGTTTCCAGAAATTATACTGTCATAAAATGAATGTGGTTTACAATGTTACACATAACATATTTAAGAGACAAATATGCAATACAAGTTATAAACAAACTACGTTAAAGGAATACACCAGGTCTTTGGGAAATTGGCCATTTGGTCATCTTACCCGTTAAGAGATGAGGACGTAAACATCCAAATCATCCATGTGTCCCTGGTAAATCATTCACTGTGGTACTCCATGTTAAAGGAATACACCAGGTCTTTGGGAAATTGGCCATTTGGTCATCTTACCCGTTAAGAGATGAGGACGTAAACATCCAAATCATCCATGTGTCCCTGGTAAATCATTCACTGTGGTACTCCATGATTCCTCTTTAGCATTCACTTTGTTCCTGTGAGACTTGGAGGGTGACCTCTAAGCCTAGACTAGTGCAAAATTGTTTTCACTAGTTGGAATTTGACTAAATGGAGCCGACAGTCAAACAGTGTGTTAGTTCCCAAAATCCTGAAGTTTTGTATATTATATATATTGTAGGTAAAACGGAGTTGCACAAGGTACATGGTACAAGTTGCACAAGGTAAGTTGGAAAGATGGATATTGTTCTTTAGTAGACAAAAACTAGAAAAGCCTGCTATTTAAAGAATGATTTAAAGTGATTCTCCGAGATTTTTTTTTTTTTTATATTTTGGAAACATTTTTGGTGATAAGAAGTCTTTGCTGTTGTATTTTGCACTTACTTCCCCATCACTTTGCAACCACTTCGTCAGTACTCTGAGCGACAGCTTTTCTACTTTTCTTAAAGATAATTTTTTTTATAAAGGCATTTTTGCCTTTATTTGACAGTCAGTAGTGAGAGACAGGAAAGATCTGGCGAGAGAGGAGGGATGACACACGACATGGGTCAAACCCAGGACATCACAGTTATGTGGTATGCGCCTTGGACCACTGAGCCACCGGGACGCCCAGCTTTTCTACTTTTCAATGGAAAAGTACTAAGACATACCAGACATGGCCACATAGCTGTTGTTGTGATAACAACTTCTAAAGTTTGACCTGTATATTAGAAATTTCAGAATGCCATTCATTATTATTTGTTTGTTATACCATTAGAGGATTTGTAGCTTGCATTCCTTTAGATATTCTTGATACATTTATGGGCACCAGAGTGACCTTTTGTGCACTTTCTTCCGGCCTGTGAGTCTGGGTGAGCGGGTGCTCGTATCTTATAGATAACATTGACCACTTAGCCTTGAGTGAATAATGGTCTTCTGTCTTTAGAAATGAAGGAGATTACCTCTTCTTAAAGTGTCTGCACCTCAATTATTATTGGCTTACTTGTTGGCCACATAACCTTTAAACAATAGTAGCATTCGAAGTCATTTGTATTAACATAATATTAAATACTATAAAATTCTGTGTAATCCGAGTTTAGACTCCCGATCTGTAGATTGAATAAACTGTGCAACTACCATTGCCCTGTTCCTGAGATTTCTTCAACACTAGCAACACACTAGACAAATTTTGAAATCCTAACCGATCATGAAAATGCATCGTATCACACATATACCAATGGATTTGACAGATTTTTTCGCCTCAAGTCGTTAAAATACTCACACTAGACGACACAGTTAGGGCCGTTATGTGATTAAGATTCCTAGACAGATTCTTGACATGTCAAGACCTCTAGTCTTGCAGGAAGTCACGCGAACCAACGTGAATTTCAATTTAGTCAAAACAAGAATGGAGGCGAACAGGGTAGTGTCCAAATGAATCTTAAATAACCACACATGGCAGGTGTGGGCGCCAATTTGCAATCGTAAATATCAAACATGTCTGATATTATCAGGGCAAGACCGATCAGCTTGCGTGTCGATCTAGACAAGAATACAGATTTAGTCTGTACTGCCCTCACACTACCAGATAATCCTTGCTGATACTCGGTCCCTACGAAGCCTTAGATCGGGGAGCCAACTCGATCCTCTTTTGTTATTGAAATAGACAGATGAAGAGACTCGCGCATTAGACAAGAGGAGGGCAAACTCAGTGGAAGTTCTGGTGCACGTTATCAGACAAAACAGTCGCTGCGCATTCAAATTGAAAATTGTATAATTAAATCCTTGAATCAAATTTCAAAATTAAGGCCTCCTTTTCACATTCAAAAATCTAATCTGATAGCAGGATGGATGGATGGCAAAGAAGGATGCCATTTCAGTTGTCTGGTCGTACTTTGGATTTAAACCCAGCAAGGCTGGGCCAGTATACTCGGGGATGCAGATGTGAAAAAACACAAGGCTTTTTTTGTGTTTACGAATTACAAAGAGAAAACATTAAGAAAGGTAAATTGAACAGAGATTTTTATTTATGTTTATTTATTTTGTGGTGGCCGTGCCGATATTGTGGTGGTGCACCACAGATGAGCCTATGTATGGGAAACACTGATAATGTTATATCGGCAAAAGACAGCAACTGCTTACACTATTGTTAGCACTACACCGATGTTAGTACTTAGTAATAAATCTAACAAGCTGCAATTCAATTTAGGCACTCGGTAAGCATAATAATATAGTTACTCAATGTAGACTGTGCTAATAAACAATAGTGAGTCCAGTCCAAAAACAGTGCCATCTGCATCACTCCTCGGTCCCTTCTCATCTTTGGCTGCTTTTCATTTTGGTAAGTTCAGTCTACATTTAGCTCAGCCCTATTTTTTAGTAGGACTGGGTTACATTTTTTTTTTTTTATAATTCTCCAATGCATGACGATTTTATTTAATCTGATTCAGAATCTTCAAATCCTAGTAGTGATACTTGAATGTAGGTTAGCCTATATCTTCTGACTGCTCCTCTGGTGGCGATATAGCTCAGCTTTGATTAGTATGGTAGCCTCTATGTATTAAATTGCGTAGTGTAGATAATCGTGATGAATCCAGAATAGATTTTAAACTGAATTGTGACCACATGAATTGAAATGTAATCAAATTGTGAGATTCCCAAAGATTCGTTTGAGTCTCGGTCTTTTCTTTGTCTGTTCAGCTATGATGGCTGTTGCTGGTCATACTAGCTACCCAGTTCTTCTTCTGTTTTGTTTTTTTTCCAAAAAACACTGTTATCTGTTAAAACACATCATTTTCTGTGGGCCAGAGGACTTTTCCTGGTAAAGCACTACCCACTCATAGGTGTTAAAAATAGCAAATGTAAAAGCTTTCATGAACTGGGTATGGGTTGAATCACTATTATGTGCTATCGATAGGTTATAGAGAGTAGGAAAATTCACATTCATTTATATGAAAATGGCACAGTAAGAGTAAATTTTGTCCTCTCTGCCAGCCTCTTTGGCAGGGAATCAACTAGGTTCTATCTAAACACAATTTGTTAAAATATCAAAAAATGTCTCTTGAATTCTGGAATAATGGATGGAAAATGTTTTCTGTCCTAGCTACATAGCAAACATGCCCTTTCCCGCAGCCAGGTTAACACTAGCATAACTAACTCAATGTTGATAACTCCTCTGAAGATGTTCTCTTATTTATCACATTCCTTTCTCGCTAGTTAGCAAGACAACTCTCCACTTTGGCTCATAACACCCTCAGGACGACCAGAATTTCAAAATGAATCTCTGTCATTTCAACCACTAGAGGGATCAATGTGCCCTGATTTTAACAGAAATTGCAGAAGAAAATTCAAAGATGCAATCCAATGTCCAGATTGTGATCAGGGTGGATGTATTACAATTACAAAATTGCCAAGAAAAAGAAGTTAATTTCCAGTTGAAAAACTTGAATGTAGAGTTTCATACCCCTTTAACTGATTATACTTAAAATGGTGTACTTTTCAACACAAATGCCAAACTAACAAATGTGTCCCAAACTGACACGTCCTTGTTATGTGCACATTCAACTTAAGAGGGAAGAAGATATCAAGTGGCTAGCGATATAAGAACTTAGGCTATTACTAATTTGGCTAAACCAGATATCATCAGTAGTGGATATTATATTTGTTGACAGATAGGCTTTAACCGTTTAAAGCTTACTGTTTTTATTCTAATGCAGTGATGCTCAACTCGCACATTTCCCCAAGACAAAAACACATGACACACAAAGATATTGTTTGTTTGAAAATATCACTTGAATTCTCCTTGTAATCATAAAACAATTTGACAGGACTTTAAATGATGCCAGTCATTTTGTTTGCCATCAAAATCTTCTATGTCATGTCACACTGGTTGAGACTTACAGTTGGTATGCCTAAAATGTACCTCCTACCTTATAGCATACATTTGGGGAAAATGCAAGCAGACTATAGACTGCACGGTAAAGCAGCCATGTGAGAGGTCAGCTGAATAGTAAGATAAGGTCCAATAGGTGTGTCCATGCAGTTGTGACTTAAAACAAAACGTCAGCACATTAAATTTCAAGACTGTGTGTGGCAAGATTGTGTGGCTCAATTAAATGCAACTTAACCATTAATTAACCGGGCAAGTCAATAAAGACAAATTATTATTTACAACGACAGACAAATTGCCTCCATATATTATAACAATATAAAAGTACATCACAATAATAATAATAGAAAAATAATGAATAAATAAATGACTAAATAAATAAGTGTTTTTTAATATTAGGCCTATATGTTACCATGCTAATGTTACAGGTTGCCTGCTCTGATTACATATAAAAACGGATTAAATGATTATTAATTGTGTAAAAGTGTATTATAAAATACAGAAGGTATTTCCATTTTTCTACTAAAATAAACCTATAAGGCTAAAAAAATAAAAGAGGATGAAGGCTACATTTTAATCCCAATCATCTAACTATGAAAATCAAAGTAATTCTGATGAGTAATCCATACTACATTAAAAAGCTTGCCGTTTACTCTATGTCTATGACTATGTCTTTGACTAGGATAGCGGTACGCCTGCTTAAAATTGAAAGCAAAGTTCATTCGGATAAAAAAAAAATTACATTTCAGTCAATATACGTGTCGGTACAAGTGAATGATGAAATCTGGCTGATCCTCCTGAATGAAACGCTGATCAAGCATAATTGCGTGGTTACTATGCTTTTAATGTTTCATGGTTTGACAGCTCAAATTTGGTCAAGGCAATGACAATGTTGCAAAGAGGAGTAGTCTAAGATACCACTAATTACGGTGCTTTTAATATTTCAAGGATGGACTTGACATTCAAGTGAGTGCCTGTATATTGCGAACCTGACACCAACAACGACATGGTGAAGCCACATACCCATTTGGTAGGATTTTATCCCAGGCCAGGCAACCCCAACTAACATTTTTGAGATTTTTACAGGTGAGGGGGGAGGGGGTAGGGGGTAACAGAAGTAAATTAGTAGTAAATACAATAATAATAAAATCTAACTATTCTTCATTTTACTTGGGGCCCCTTACTGCGTTCGGGCAGTGGTTCCAAAAGTGGGGTCCAGAGACCACCAAGGGTCCTTGAGGGGGTTACAGTGGATCCCCAACAAAATAAATAATAGTTTAGTTTCATTATTCTATCACTACCTAGAATTAAGAGAATGTATAACGATGCCAATTTCCTTCATATACCTCACTACCCCCACTGTTATTTCACCACCATCAGAATAGACAATTGGGCCTATTTAATTCTGTATAATGTATATCCTAACAACTAAAATTCCTCGGGATGAAATTTTGTGCACTGAACATTTTTTTAAACGTCCTTGTTGGAGTAAGAAACTTCGATAGAGCCTTGCCCGTCACGGGCTAGGGTACGCTCATGGCTGTAATGCTAAGGGGACTAACATTAGCTTATTTGCTAACAGCCCACTTAAGTGGTCCAAGCAGCCAGCAGCTGACTATTTCCACTTGACAAATGAGAATCATGACAGGCTAACAGTTGTGTTTCATCTGTCAGAAGAGGACAGAAATGGTAACGGAACAGGACATTTTTTAAAAGGTTAGGTACTCACCTAGCGAGCTTAGCCTGACAGCTGGCAAATTACTTCCGTTTCGCTTTGTACATTAGACTCTCGGGGCAAGTCGGATCTCCTCTCTACCAAGATGTAAAGTCTTGATGTTGGCTATTTGATACCAAAACGTCGGTGGCTAAATGTCCAGTATCCCAAAGGAAAAAAACAACGCTATTTCCAAGTAATTTCCTGATTTTGTTTCTTGTCGTTGAAGTGGTTACGAGTAATGTACAACGTAGTTTTCTTCTAAGCCTTCCTGATAAGTAACGTCCCTATTCCCGAAAACAGCGCAATGGTCGCCTCAGCAAAACGGCAGCTGGTTGGTGCTTTAATCCATCAATCAAACTGGCAGATTAACCCGGAACTCCGTGTGTGTGTGTGTGGATGGGAGAGACAGAAAGAGAGAAAGAGAAATGTGGCAAATATGAGGTACAAAGGTTTTGTTCTCATACAGTTCACAGTTGTGAAGGTGCCCTTAACACAGATGCCGACAGCTTATGGCAGTCATGTTTGCCGTTCTAGGTAACAAATTACCAAACTATGCGTACTTCTTTCCTGTTAATAGGTTATTGATAAACATATTTTCGTTCGGCAATATGACATATTGCATCAGATGACATGTTGGCATATGTTTCTAATTCTGTAGCCAGTGCTAGGTCTTGCACCTTGCGACTTTGCATAACTGTTGGCCGTGGGCGGGTTACTGGAAACAATTATAGTCCAATCCAACGATCAAGATCAGTGACCGTGTCAACCAGTGTCAACATCCACTGTGTATGTGTGATCTTGAACAGTTTAGTCAAGATTTGTGAAAGCATTATCAAATCTCTCCCCAAAGCTGGGAAGACAGTCAAAACTGGCTAGATGATATCATCACACGACAAATCCTGGAGTTTCCCCACTAACTGTGGATGAAAGTTTGTGAAGAAAGACAGTAGGTGGGGTGACTGTGCATGGATATGGTCACATTTTGGGGTTTATAAATATTACCACTATAATAAAATGTTTCTTTGAGTATAAAAATCAATCAAATAGAGCTGGAGCAATATGTGAACCACTAAGCCAGCCTGCTATCCTAGTTTGATGTCTGTATCTTTTCACACCAGTCCACAGCATTGAAGGGTCTAAATGTCAACATGTTATTGTCAAAGAACTCATGCCAAACACTGGGTGTGCACTGCATTGTGGGATTGTCCTGGAGGACTGAATGACATTAATGCAGGATGCCACCATCTGTCTGGACCTGGTCTATTGTTCCAACAGCATAGAGATAGATCAGAGTTGAGGCCACATATAAAATGGAAACCTTACTGAACAGAAAGAGGAAGGAGATCAAGGTTAGGGAAAAAAAGTGGGTGGTTCATTTTATTTTGAAGGGAGGGACTTCCCATGCCATATCCCAGTAATCACTCAGTGCCTTGCACGCAAGACACTAACAAAAATTTCAGTTTCCAAAATCAGTGGCTTTGAATGTCTTGCCTCCATTTTGAAAATAGGTCCGTCAAGTCACTACACTTGACAAAAGTATAACACATAGATATAACATATGGTGAGTCAGAAAAATACATGTAGACAAGGTGAGGGGAGAGGGTTAAGGTTGCAGTGAGACAGAAACAAAATATGTATCATGACTAGAAGGGGATTTCCACAACAAGCTCTGTAGCCTTTAAAGTGAAACATGCTAAGGACAGGTGCAGTGACCTGTGGTTTATCAGACATGACTCAAACGACACATACTATTCAAAACAATTTTGTCAAATAAAAATAGGGCTATTTTCAAATATGTAATTTGATCTGTGATATATTAGTTTTTCAAAAGAACCCTCATTTCATCTAGTTAATTTACTGGCCAGCTGACAAAATGGAGATTGTAGGTTTTGTGAAGTGTTTTATTTTGAATTATCAAAACATTATTCACAGGATTCTTTATATCTAGTCTGAATTGTGAGGAACATAACAGCACTTTGGCACAACAGCCGCATCCTATACCTTATGGAGGTTTCAGAGAGATTAGACTAAAGGACATCGTTTCTATCTACACTACAAAGCACATCACCAATACAGCGTCAGCTCCCTCTGTTGACAACACTGTGGGGTGTCAACATAGTATAGAAAGCAACTTGTATTTTTGAAACCACTATATATCTTGTATTATCCTTTGGAACGGCATGTGACAAATTATGCAAAAGACAGACAATAAATTATTATTTCAACTCATATTAACGTCGATATCAAATGGAAACTTCATAACTTCATTTTTTTATGGCCCAGGACACCTGAGGGACACTTAAAATCCACTGAATTTCAAAAATGCAGTTCATTGGACAACATAGATAAATGAAAGAATGTACAGTCACAGAAAATAGTTTACCCTGGTATGTATTCTTTTATTATAACGTAATAAAGCAGAGATACAGTAGTATGGGGGATAATACTAACATACATGTTTCAGGTGTCAAGATGGTACTTTTGTGGGGACAGACATTCCTTTGTTCAACATGTGTCCACACATCCCCACCTGCTTTTTTGTCCTTTGCTTGTTAGTTGAACATGCCTCGATCCACTGTTCTAGTGTCAAGATGGCAGCCATCCTTCAGTTATCACAGTACTGTACCTTCGATGTGGACAGCATCAGCACTGTGATAACTGAACCAGGGCAGCCTGTCAAATCTAGCAGTCCACGGCTTCTCTTCACTGTCAGTCTGTTGTGGACATCCAACATCCCTCCATCCAGCCATAGCGCGTCCCTTCCCTCTATCCATCCATCCATCTTCACCCTGCTAGGGCAGCAGATGCACCGCATACAAGTTTTCGCTTTTGCATTCAGTAAGGCTTAGTTGGTGGTGTCGGCAGCATTTTATTTGCAAAAGTAGTAGAACTAATAACACGTCACTCTCCACAGAAAAAAAAACAATCTTTTTACTTGATTGTTAATATATATGTATTACCTTTTGAACTTTCAAACCTCAGAGTAAATAACATTCTGGATAACAATATAAGGCTAGTGGAACTCTTTATAAATGGAAAATACACAAAACATATCCTATGTTTCGTATAATTTGGGGTTATAAAAAAACTTCTATGGGCTGCCTAAGGCCCAGCAGGAAAAAGTAAGCAAATTGGGGAAGGGTAGTGAGTCCCGATGCTGCAGGGGCCTCCTTCA
Source organism: Hoplostethus atlanticus (assembly GCA_034670405.1). Taxonomy (NCBI): domain Eukaryota; kingdom Metazoa; phylum Chordata; class Actinopteri; order Trachichthyiformes; family Trachichthyidae; genus Hoplostethus; species Hoplostethus atlanticus. The sequence goes on along the minus strand of JAXDDX010000064.1, from coordinate 2,055,060 downwards.
TGCTCCTATGGTTTTTATATGTGCAGCCAGTGTCATACCTTGTCAGAAAAGTCTAGATATGGTGTCAGAGGGATTTCTATCAGTGGCTCTTTAAGTGTGTGTAATAATTAAGTATAAGCCATTAGCACAAGCAAAGTGGTACAGGCCTGTAATGTCATATCTGCATTCATACCAGAAGCTTATCAGAATATTGGCCAGCTGGTTCATTAAAGTGCAGATCCTTATAGGTTGAAATCATGAATAATTATGTAGAATTGTTGTAGACTATGTTCTACCCTTTTTATGATGAAAACTGTGGATGTTGTGACAACCTTTTCTCACATCATATCATTAATGTGACGCAGCTGCATTGAATTCATTGTATAAAAAGATTCAGTAGGCCAATGCTGTGAACCACACATGAAAGTATAGTTATTTTCAACATAGGACTATTTTTAAGTTATTAAGTCAAACATTAAAACCAAACATTTATAAAATAATGTTTTCATATGATTGCATTTTGTTCATATGTCCCCCCCGCCATCTGTGAGTCTGAAGGGTGGACAGGTAATGATACATATTTGCACATTTACTTCTGCACATCCTGCACATACGCCCTTGCACTGGACTTGAATACCTTGGTAACTGGTAACACCTTTATCTGTACATGTAAAATTCTGAGCAGCAAGCCGAGGGTGCTGCTTATTCTCCTCACCTTTATTTATCACGTCACCTTTATTTATTGTATCGCTACCACCATCCTTCACCCTTGTTTTCTGCCACCTCTATCCATATCCTAGGCTTGTTCGACTTTTTATCTTTAACTTTAATTGCTGCAACAATGCAATTTCCCCCACACAGTTCTCTTTAACGGTGTATCTCATGAAACAATTACTGGTGCAAATATTTTTTTCTCTTCTCCTTTCCTGATAGGGCTTGGTAGAAAGAAAGTACATAATTCATACCAACCACAAGGCCGAGTGACGTCAGACTTGTTATGATTCTTCCCGGGCTCCGCCCATCTCGGCGCGAGAAGCCTCTCGAGCAGTCCGGTCGCGTCGCGCGCCGACGTAGCGGCTCCTCCCCTCGTCAGTCCGCCCTCCGCACTTCATGTAAACAACTCCATTAGCTCTGCTTCTGTCTCACTGCACAAGGCGCTTGCCAAAATATTCATGTCATATATACTGAGAATAAAGCAACATGTTCAACAAATAAGGAGGGCATAAGACAAATTTTCATTATAGAATAGCGTCATCATCATTAGTGGCTGTAATAACTATATATGAAAACGCTTCTACATCGCATAAATCCTTAATGTAAATTACTGGGGAATGACTTGTATTAACAGTGAGGCAACAGGCTGCAGTAAATTGATCAATGGTTCTCTTCGATAGACTGGTGACTGACGACAAGGAAAAAAGCGAGATTTGAATTCTGCACGGTGCGCAAGCTTGTTGTTTTCTATAAATGACAAAAGTTGGGGAAACCAAAACGAGGGCGTTATTGGTATCATTATATAATAGATATCTGCTTTTATTAAATATGCACTTTTTCAAAAAGCCTAAAGGTAACATCTAAGTGCAATGTTATCGTATTGAATGTTATTATTGTGCAGCCAAACGTTAACGCCCCACACGCACACCCCTCTAGGTAAAAACAAATATGTTGTGCAAAATCTAATCATTTATTCTTCATTACATTCAGTCACCATTAAATATTGGTCAAATAGTAGCTTTACTTACCTGCAGATCTCCCGTTTATTTCCCCGTGTTTACGTGAATATTTTTAATGACGCAGCAAGACCACACAGAGCAACGTGATTGTCGCCATTTTTTGTTGTTATTGAAATCTCCAAAGCCATGTGACAAAATGATCATGATTGGAAAAAACAGGCTTCCGGGTATGGACACAAAAACTAGATTTGTTAAAAATGGTTAATCATCCGAGTTGTTCGTCTGATGGATTAGTCTGGTTTCTCCACTGGCTGAAGAGTGAGGGCTGTGCGCAGCATTTGACAGCTCTGGAACACTGCCGCCGCCGTATGGCTTGCAACAAGTATATTCAGTATATTCCTCCCGTCCACAAATATTGCGCGGAATGACAGCGTCTCATGTGTTTTTCTGCGCCTCTTGCCAGTGTTGCACACCTTCTCATAAGATAGAAATGCTCTGATCCGAGCTACGCTGTCAACAAGTGGTGGCACTGGAATAATAGCCCAGCAATTAACCAATCAGCTGGATATACCCTGCACAACCTCTTTTACCATTTCATTTAATCTAGAATTCACTCTTAAAATCTGTTTTCTTTTCCTTAAAAGGAACCGCCAATGCGGTGAGATAATTTCACTTGTTTCTAATGCAAAACACGTTTTAGTTATTTTCTTCAATCATCATGACATCGTCATATTAAATGCAGTGACCCGCCTTATTCTGCCTTGTTTCAAGACTGAAAAGTTTTCACTTATATAGAATAAAAATAAAAATTGATGATTAAATACGAGACTAATGGACATGTTGGAATTGTACCATGGATTCCCAAACAATTTCCTGCCAAGGCTCCCCAAAAAGATACACATTTGGTACAAAAGTGGTTTATACTGAAGGAGTGAAACTTGGTCAGAACAGCAATCCCCTCATTGTCCCAACTTCAAATGGTACTGCTGTAACCTCATTGACGATGAAAGAGTAGGATATTTCTTCTCTTCTACTGGCAACTGCTAACAGTGTGTAATGAGACATTGTTGATTGAGACCCTCCTAATTATAGTTAGAGCTGTTTACTTTTTACTACTTTTGAGGGTGTGCATAACTGTACATATGCCTAGTAAGTGTTAACTGAATACATGCTATTAAAAAAAGTCCATATTCTCAAAAAGATAGATAGATAGATAGATAGATAGATAGGTAGATAGATAGGTAGATAGATAGTAATAAATCAATAATATTCTTAAGAATTTAGTTTTGCTGTGATATCTGTCCTTGTAAACTGTATTATAGGATTACTGTGGTTCTTGTTCGTAAAGGGAATTAGTATTATATACAGCGTCAGACTAAGCCTACTGTAGACTATATTAAAGACTACAGTAACCAGATTACCCAGCGAAGTTCCTGCGCACAAGTCATCCGCATTTTTTCTGGATGATGTGCGCAGGAAAATAGGGCGTTGTGGAGACTCCCTCATTCATTCGCAGAGAAAAGTCTGTTTTCTTAAAGACGTAGGCAAGCTTAGTTTAACCATAAGAAAAAAAGAAGCCCTTTTTGACTTGATCTCAGTCCCAGAGCCTCTGCTGTGTTGGAGACTCCCAATGTGCGTAGAGAACGGTCTCTGTGTGGAGCAAAGACCCGCAGATCCCTGAAATCCACATTGGTAAGATAATGTTAGGCTACTTTATCAGCTCTCCAGGCTTTGCATCTTGTTAGATGTCTCATGCATGCAACTGATTAAGACTTTCATCAACAATTAACTTTGTTCTCTCGCGATGCAAACCCCTGGGAGGGAAAAAAAAGACCCATACTCATCTGTGCATCCCATTGGTTTTACAGTCTGAGCTCTACAGTAGCGGACTGTTGTTGGGGAAGACATGGCCAAGTTATTCCGAGCTGCTATTATGGGTCCGCCCGGATCGGGCAAAGGAACCATATCCAAGAGGATTGCGCAAAGCTTTGGCCTACAATATCTGTCCAGTGGTCACTATCTGCGGGAGAGCATAACAGCAAATACAGGTAGGCTACAGCTGTACATGTGTAGGTAAATAGCAATGCAATGCCGTCCAGAGGAACATCTACTGAGGAAAGTGGATGAAAATGTGTCATATTTCTAGGCTACATGTATAAGAATTATGATGATGATGATTATTACTACTATTATTAGTAGTAGTAGTGGTAGTAATGGTAGTAGTACCAGTAGTTGTAATAGTAATGGTAGTATTAGTAGAAGAGGTTTAGTAGAAGAAGTACCAGTAGTTGTAGTAGTAATGGTGGTATTAGTAGTAGTAGCACCAGTAGTTGTAGTAGTAATGGTAGTAGTAGTAGTAGTAGTAGTAGTACCAGTGGTAGTAGTAGTAATGTGGTAGTAGTAGTGGTCGTAGTAGTAGTACCAGTAGTAGTAGTAATGTGGTAGTACTAGTACCAGTAGTTATAGCAGTAGTTGTTATGTCACATAGAATGAAAATGAACTGAACAAGATGGGAAACGTGACAGAATGAAGTTGTGTTTTCCTGGTCCAGAGCTGTTACTACAAGCGTTAGATGAAGGTCACTTGAATGTAAACAAAGCCGTGTTTCCATTGGTAGACAATGAACACGCTCCGGAGTTCATTATATTTTGATGACACAAAATAAAAGCTTTGTTTCTATCAGGGAGAGACTGGTTGTACTTGTAGAACTGCTCCAGGCCACAGTGAAAACATATGTGGATACTCAAATTCAGTGGTGTTACACTTATAGCTTGGGATTAGGGTTTTTATTGTTGTCCACACTTATCTTTTACACATCAACAATTTAAGTATGTCTTTGAGCTTGTACATTATAGCTACCCAACTGGAATACATTTTCATGACAACGTGTGCCAAGCTCTGCACACTGCTAACAAAGTTTGAGTTCAGCGGGTTTAAGTAAAACCACATGTGCTTGATTGCCATTACTGAAATGCTTCAAACTTGTGCCATGCCTGATACAGTAACTGTAACTTCAGCTTTTTATGGTTTCTAAAATCATTTTCCGGATTCTCAAATGTAATAAACTTGAATTGAGTGGTTGTGCATGCATATTGATTCAAATGTTCATAAGAGGCCCCAGATTAAATTGTCTGAGTTTAACTGGATAATTCTTTAATTAAAAGCAGAATGGCCTTTCCTCTTAGTATTTCTCACTGAAATACTGGAAACAATACGAAGCACACAGAGCAAGGGCAACACAGGAGGGAAGGGTTGGGGGATTTGACCATCACTGCAAAACCTCATCTCATTTAAGAGTGCAGTTTTTATTTTGTTTGTTTTTACCATTTTGGAAGAGGAGGTTATGTTCCTGTGGTCTTAACCGATTCCCTAGGAACAGTAGGTGATGGTTGAGAACAGTTACAAGGTGGTGAACACCGGTGCTAAGATGTCCTCTTGAGTGTTTTGTTATCACTCCTATAGTTAATGAAAACAGAAACCGGTTCTGCTGGGGTTTTTTTTTTTCAGAAGCAGACCATCATCTTTCTTTGTCTGTCTGTTGTTTATCATGTACGTGTATTATCCTGTCTGTTGTGTATCAGCGTCAGGCATCACGGTGAAGAGCTACGTAGAAAGAAGCCTGTTGGTGCCCGACCATGTGATGACCAGCCTCATGCTGCCCAGACTGGAACAGCTGAGCAGCCACAGCTGGCTGCTGGATGGTAAGCACCACAGTAGGGCTCAGATCATTTTCAATGGACCAGCTGAGCTATAGGGAGCCGAAGACCGCCCAGTGGTTTACTAGGGTCTAGCTGGCTAGATTGACAGACGACAGCTGACAGATTTAGTTGAATTTTGCGTGGAAACGTGTATTTATATGGTAGTCAATGAATAAATATCAATGGGAACTGTGCGGTTAGCAGTTTCTTTATATGGAGTAATCTGTAATGTATTACACTAGGCAGAAGTGAACCAGGGCAGGAGTGACGTCAATGTTCGGCTCCCTATTCCACAAAAGGTCGTTGCACCGAGAACTATGCCATTTTCTTTGCAAGTTATGTGTGTAGACTCTTTTTCCAGGTTAAATATTATCTGCTTTTTTTCAAGACAGATGCCAAACAGTGATGCAACTAAATGGTTTGGAGTTAACGTCTGTCCTTGAACCAGGTTGAAATGTGCTCTCTTGACAGATACTGTTACAGATAGCTAACATTAGTAAACACCGGGTTTGGAGGTTTAGAAAACAGAAAACAGCCCCCAAGGTCACATGCACACACTGTCTCTCTCTCTCTCTCTCACACACACACACACACACACACACACACACACACACACACACACAAACATCATCAACTTTCATCTCTGTTTGTGTTGGATAACTGTAGTGTGACACCTTATGGCTGTGCTAGGAGAGCAAAGGGTATTAGTAACCACTGTGTGTATTCTGCAAATTTCTGAATTGATGCATTTATTTAATCTGTGTGTGACTCACTCACTCATGTTCTGTGTACACTACTGCTACACACACACACACACAAGCACACACCCTCCTTCCCAATAAACACATACAAGCTCTCTCTCCCTTTCTCAACCTTTGGTCTCTCCCTTCCTCTCGGTCATTCGGGTGCAGCATGGTGGTCTAGTGGTTACAGAGATAACATCCCTTTATTGACCAGTCAAACACATAGGCAGGCAACAAACTGGAGAGCAGACCTAAAGCATACACACCACAACAAAGTAGTGGCTTTCACTACGGGGATTGATAGCATATCAACTTATTTATGGCTGTTATTATTAATCACACAAACGTAATCTACAAGTAGTCTAATCGCTGAAATGTAATCAAAATATAATCATACTCACAAAAATACAATCTAAATGTAATCAAAAGGTTATCTGACTATAAAAATGTGATCTAAATATAATCTAAAGCCACAAGTACTACTAATACTAGTACTACTACTGCTGCTAACTCATCTACTGCTAGTTCTACTACTACTGCTAGTACTTTCAAATTATAACTCAGAGCATTCTAGTTATTATGATTACTGTGGTTATGATGATGATGATGATGATGATGATGATGATGATTGACTCACACTCCCAAACAGGCTGCTCCTGGGTGACCCCTTGCCCTCACACATTCTCCTCCTCTGCCCGCTGCTCCCTCCCTCCCCAGGTTTCCCGCGGACCCTAGCCCAGGCCCAGGCCCTGAACGGTGTGTGTCAGCTGGACCTGGTCATCAGCCTCAACATCCCCTATGAGACACTGAAGGAGAGACTGAGTGACCGCTGGATCCACCTGGCCAGCGGCAGAGTCTACAACATGGGCTTCAACCCTCCGCGAGTCCAGGTCTGAAAGCGCTTAACTGTGAGCTGAGGTGTGACGTTATAGTATAGAGAGATTTCAAATGCTTTGAGGGATGCTTTGACATTTGCATGTCACATGCTGTTTTTTTGTGTCTTGTGTTTACCTTCATTGTGTTGTGTTGTACCATGTGCCATGTCTGACAGTGTGGTTCCTTCCCCAGGGCAGGGATGACATCACCGGGGAGCCACTGATTCAGCATGACGACGATAAACCAGAGGCCCTGGTGGCCAGACTGAGGCACTACAAAGACGTGGCCAAGCCTGTCATAGACCTATACAAGTCAGTATTTCTCTTTTGATGGATCATAGGGAAGCCTAACAGGGCTACAGTGTATGGGAGATACAGGAACTCTGTAGATATCCAGTCAAATCTGTACCTAATTGTTTCACTGTACATGATCTCATGGAGGTTTGTGTGTTGATGACCATGTGTAGAGTACCATATTACTGTAATCACAACGTGTATCTTAGTGTGTAATCAATCACTTTTGAACCTTTTATTCTTATTTTTTCTGTTCTCTGTTCATTCAGGTCACAGGGAATCCTGCACTCGTTTTCGGGTACAGAGACAGACCGGATCTGGCCTTACATCAGCTCTCTCCTCAGCACCAAGATGCACACACAGCCACCAAACACCTGCCACACCCAGACGGCCTGACACAACTAACGGCCACAGGGAAACATCAAGAAGGAGCTAGAGGGAGTAGGGTGATGTTTCTAGATGCTGACCTGGGGGTCAGCTTTTACGTTTCTCATTAACCGTCGTGGTTAGAAAAGAGGATGAGGAAACTGCTCAGTAGTCAATACTCCACCCAGTCCTTTAACATCTTTGTGATTTTGCAATCGCAAAAGTATTTGCAAAGTGAGCAGTTGTCTGTGAATATTGCAAGGGCTTTCCATTTCCGTTATTTTCTGCATATTATGGAAGAAGTAAGAGTGCGCACCAAAAGATGACGCTCACTATTGTGATTGATTGATGGATTGATTATGTGAAGAGTATTTAACTGATTAGTATGAGGATAATAAACAACAACTCTGCAATCCCAATAGTGAGTGTCAAAGATTTTCATTCTACAAATGCTGGTATGCACCTAATTCAGTCTTGAGTGCTGAGTTTTTTGTTTTTTTGTTGACGTTTTCTACATATTTACCACAGGAAACCTTTCAAATCCTTTAAGCAAAATTTTTCAGAAATCACTGCAATTTTACTGCAGCATAAATCCAAAGAAAATCATTGCAACTTTTTTTTTCCAATGTCCACACATTTACTATAAATAAACACAGAAAACAATGCTAATTTCAGCAAAGCTGTGTTAAAATCAAAGAAACAAAAATTACTTAATTACTTAAGTAATACTCATTGTATTACTTTTCTGTTACCCCCCCCCCCCCCCAAATAAAAAAGGAGGTTGTTTCCTCTTACTTTCAAAACACTTAAACTTAACACTTAAACATATTAAACTTAAATGTGATATGAAAGGATGATGACAATAGTTGTAACGATTTATTTCTGATTGGTAACTGTAATATTATTACTGAAATTGAAATAGTAATTTGTTACACTACTCGTTACTGAGGAAAGTAATAATATTACTGTAACGCGTTACATCACTGTCCCTCACAATAGTCCTCTAGCGCCTGTGTGTATGTTTTCTTCATTAGAAACCAACAACGCTGGAAAAGCCATACGATAAATTCTCAGGGCCCCCAACAAAACTAGGCAACTGTTTTAACGTAGTACCAGACAGGTAGGGCAACAAAGTAACAGAAAGTTTTGTTTAAACTTTCTGTTACAGGCATCTGTGCTTGTCTGTGATTGACAAGTTACACAATCTGAAGTGCTGATGCTGGTGCTGATGCTGTAAACCCCACCCGTCTGGTGCTCCACGCAGGTTAAACCAAATACTAGGAATTGAAGAGTTCCATTCCAAAAATACATATACGCTACCTAGCCCTCTAAAATGATTGCTAGTATGAAGTATAGCTTTAATGAAAGCAAGACTGCAAGACTATGGAATAGTCTTAAAGCCACCAGTTAGCTATTTTGATACAAAATAGTTTGATGATATAATCAATTCAGGTGGCATTTTTCCCCAAATGGACATACACAGTATATCATTTTGCAAATACTATTTGACCCTGGTCTGTCATTGAGTAGTATACACACAATAAGATTAATGAGATATTTGTATCACAGTTATTTTCATTATAGCTTTCATGACAGATTCAGTGAGAGCAATAATGAAACTGTACTATATCATATCTAAGACCAAAAACCTTCTTTTTTCTCACTTATCAATCTGAGGATCCTCGGCATTGAAAAGTTTGCAAGCCCCTGTGCCGGCCTGCAAGCACTGCGAACATACAGTAACGAACAGATGTTTTCAACCCTTTGGCTTTAATCAGATAGTATATTCCTAAATACTTAAAATACTGTATCAACCAATATTCTTTACTTTCTGTGCTGGAATGCTGTCTTATGCAATCACCCAGCCTGATAACAGCTGAATCTCTTGGGCTGGTGCTGGGCTGGACGGAAAGCCCACGCACCATCCTAACTCTCTAGCACACTCAGAAGCTGGAGTGAGGACCAATGAACGGTGTAGGATCTGGAGTGCCTTAAATGCTGTTTCATTCCTTCAAATGTAAAAGGTTGCCCTGACATTTTGTTCTTGCACTTAAAATACTTGTCAGAGATTACTGTTTATATATTCTTTATGGTGTTTTGTTTGAAAGATTGCTGCATATCATGTTAGAAGGTAATAGGTTGCTTTTAGGATTCTGAAGCATGAAGAGGTCGTTTCTGTAAAGGCTTTTTTTGCACTATCTGAATATACAAATGTATCTTTGTTCTCCATTTCAATTCAAACTCTTCATACATTCATTCACTAACACCCTAACACGTTGTGCAATAAAGACAAACTAATATTCTGAAATTGTGTTTGCCAGCTCTGTCAGTGCTGGTCCTACAGCTGTGGAACGTGTTGATCATTTTGGTGTTGCTGACCTTAACACCCTGAGCCATTGTGAAGCGTCCGAACCACAGCAGCATAATTCAGGGATAAGGCATGACTCAAGAAACTATTATTTTTATTGTTTCTTTTGGCCATCAATATCAAATGCTTCACCTTATAGAGAAAATAATAAAGTATTTTTATTCTCTATGCAGGAATAATCCCTCATTCATGGATGTAAGACTAAGGCAAACCATGTTGAATGTGACCCTACTCCTTAATGCCGGTTGCTTGAAATGATTTAGGACTTTAAATTAGTTTTACTGCTGCACTCATTGTAAGTCCCTTGGATGAGAGTGTCGGCTAAATGCCTAAAATGTGAATGTAAAATGTCAAAAACCTGCCCGTGCATCAAGGCCCTCAGAGAGAGTAGACATCTGGACATCAGTGGATGTGTGTATAAGGACTATATAGCTGATGTGATAGGTATGTGTTATAGCGTCTGTAGGATTTGTCTCAACGTGTGCTAGAGTTGTGGTTTCCGCGGGGCGCCTGGTTCAGTCTGCTGAATGAATGGTCCTGAAAGGGTTAAACTGGATGTAACCACACCCTACTGCTGTTGTGTAATGCCTCAGTGAACCCTTCTGCCCCTGCTTGGCACAATGCTGTCCAAACATGCCACATACCAAGTACAATAAAGTTATTTTCTCACGGTTGGTTTTATGTGTGTTCTCGTCAACACTGGTCACTTGATCGCAGGGGTACATCACCGTGGTAACTGAGGCTGCACTAGAGCAGGTTAATCAGGCAATCAGATCCAAATGGCTAAAATGCCAATCAACTATATGGAAAAATAGCATCTTCAATCCCAACGATGCAGAAACATTTTAAACAATAAAAGAACTGTACAGGGGGATTCTACTGAATTAGAAGAGCTCTCCTCAGCGTGAGGGTGTTAAGAGACTGACAGAAGCCCTTTGCTTTCCTTGATGATTTATTAGATCACATATAATAAACATTTGTAGCATTTACAGGCCATTTACTCACTCTGGCTAGAAAAGAGGGCTTAATAGCAGGTAGCTTACATACAGCTACAGTTTTCAATGATGAATGGGGAAGATGAGGTTGACTTTGTGAATAGAAAATCTTTTCAGCGCCTCAATGTGATGACATAATACTGTACCAATGAAAGGTATTTACTCACACATTTACTAGAGCAAGGGCAGGGCCAAAAGGGTGGCACCTCCACGCCCTGTGAAAGGTGAGTCAGAGCGCTGTCATAAAGGAGCTATCAAACCTCTAAACCATATCTCTCGACACCCATCACGTATAATAATAAATCCTCCTACTCCATTTCTAGCTCCTTGGTCGATGAGATCTGTCATGACATGAGAGCAACAGGAAGCAGCAGGAGTGGTGTGTAAGATGTTGCAGCAAACACAAGAGCTAGGAAAGGCATTTGTGAGCACATGCACGCACACATACACACATACACACACAGACATAGACTGTCTCTTTCTCCTCCCTCGTCTAATCCTCCCCCAACCCACCCAGATCTGTAAATAAATCCCTTTTGCATTAGAGTGTGGGTGAACTCCTGGTGTGTATACACGCCACTGTCTCGTCTGCTGTACTGACCTTTGAGATACTGTACAGCTCTGGTTTGTTCATGCATGAACCATGACACAGGCAATGCAGGAAACCTGGTATGTAACATCCTTGACGTTGCTGCTGCAATGCATCTTCCCTCCCCCTACACTTCAACAAGTGAAAAATGACTATAATATTCCTATAATATTCCTATAGAGATTTATATTGTGTATGTGGTACTCATAAGTGAGTTTATAGTGACCATGTTGTACTATGGTATTTTGTATCGCTATGGTATCCTATAATATTCCTATTGGGGATTATATTGTGTACTCAACAGTGAGTTTATCTTTCATGACATGAGATCAACAGGACCATATTGTACATTATTTGTACATCCATAGTATTGCTTTGTATTCCTATTCCTATGATAATCATATTCCTCTAACATCCATATTCCTATAATATGCCTATGATTATAATTTCTATAATTCTAAATTTGTTGCTACATTTGTATAATATCCTTTTATTTTTTCCTAGTTTTACTATAGGCTAAACACATTTCCTTCAGCACATTCTCATGATAGCTGAGGCTATTTTTATGCCATTCATCCCTCTTCCAGAATCCGTCCCAGGTTTTACCAAGGCTGGTCTATGTTTGTTATCGGTTCAGCCAAACTGAGCTGTGTTGCAGGATGCACTCAGCGGCGCACAGCGGCGCAGTTTCTACTGTACAGATCCACGAATATATACGTGCACCGCTTTCCCTCGCTTACGCTCAGCCACAGCGTGTAGGAATCCACCAATCGCCATCGCGGTACCTTATTTGTTGCCCATCTGCCAAAATGTGATGATATGACGATACCGTATAGTGTAGTGCTGCCGCTGTAATTTTGTTGACAGGTCAGGTGGCAGTTACCGGGGGATCCGTCCTATACAAGAGCGCGTCTAACAGGACATTTAACGCTTTGACCTTTGACTGGCAGCAAATGACAAATCAAAGGTCGGTGTCTGTGAACGGAGCAGGTGTCCAAAGAGCATCTCCACCACGGCACAAGACTGCGCTCCTGGGAGAATGGTAGATTGCGCACAGAAAGGTATGGTTATCTGCGGGGTTGGTTATTTCCACCGTTTGATGCGGTTCGGGGGACGTTGTTTGATTGGCATCTCTTGTTTCACAACCCAGAGTGAGAGAGACAGAGCATCGGGATGTGTGCGCGCCGAGATTGGGACGTTACATAATGGTCCCCTCATACTCCTGGACATTTTGAATGGTCCCCTATTGGTGAATGGCTGCACGGTAGCCAGAGGGGCTATCATTCAGGGAAAATGTGGCGTTTGTTGTCACTTACGAGACAAAAAAACAACAACTAAAAATCAGATAGAAACTTGTCATATCGCCTCCGGGCCTCCTTTTATGCGAGATGCGCACCCAGGAATCATGCATGACATCATTTGGGTTATTATTTTTTATTATTTTTTATTTATTTGGGGGGGGGGGGGCGGCCTTCTGCTGATATGTCTAATGAGAAAGGGTGAGTAAGTAAGGCAACAGCTGCCTAATCACATGAATTATACGAAGGCAACTATACATATTGATTGAATGAGTGTTTTGCCAGCTATAGGCAACTGATGACCGGAGTACTTCACGTTAGTGCGCCTTTTTAGGACACCGGTAAAATGGCGCATTCCACTGTGTGCCCATCATTTCAGGAGGATATTTCAAGAGAAGAGGCGATTTTATTTTTTTAAGAAACAGCAACTGAAATCGGAATAGTCCCGAAATTTGATTGGGGAGTCCCTTGCATCATCATCATCTTCGTCGTTGTCGTCATCATCATCATCATCATACGGGGCTGGCTCTGTGGCCAATAGCGCGCCGTCACATCACCACCAGCGTCACGTCACATGAGCGGCTTAACGCAGCCTGGTTCGGTTGCATATTCTGATCATCACTGATCCAGGCGACCCGTTCTCCAGCAACGGGTGATATGTTCATTAATCAAGCTTAGTAATAGCTCATCGATAGACTATAATCACTACTTTTAACGCACGAGCGGAGTGTTAAGTACGAGCTTTAATGCCTCTGTTGGAGGTGCATGTAAAGAACAAGCACTCCAAGCTTCCATTCCCTGCAAAGCAGATTCACATTTTTTACATTGATGATATTTAGCTACCACTGTTATCCAGAGTGACAAGCAGGGAGTCAGTGTCTGGATCAAGCACATTTCAACAGGATGGACACAGAGGCTGTTGTGGGGATTGAACCTGTGATCCTCCAGTCTTCATTCTCAAGAAAACCAGACCAGTATGGGTGTAGTTGTTGTTCTACCAAGATACATATTGGTAGCTATTTGTTAGGTTTCAGTATTAACCTTAGCCAAGAACCCTTGGATTATAGGATTTAAGTCTCATAGACTAGTTCCCAGTCAGGCAACAGCTTCATGTGGGCCGTCTGTCTTGTCAAGCAAATCCTAAAGTCTTAGCCAGCAGATTCCAGGGTTCTGCTTTAACTATTGTGGGGGATAATCATTAATCCTCGATCTATCCTTGAGGACGATGGGAAGCAATAAAGCTTCTTTTAGATCATAGCAGAGACCATAGTCAGCATTATATCATTGCAATGTCATCATGTCAAAATAATTGGACCTGGAGTTGTTCATTGGATTCAAAAGCTTTTTTTTTCTGCATGCAGTTTAAAAACAAATTTGCACTCCACATTGTAGTGGAAGAGGAATTTTCAAAGAGGGACATAAACTTCCATTTATGAGATGGATGCCTATAAAGTCATCACAAGGTCTGTTAAAATGCAACCTCTATTAACGCAGAACCCGCAGCAAGACGTGTCCAAATGACTGAACCCATAGGCATGGCTGGAACATGCACATCTACAGGGTCCTCACTATGGTTTATGTTGTGTATGTATGTATATTGTGCTCTGGCTTATTGACCTGGTTTGACCTCACATTGGCTTGGCAGAGATTGCGGCAGCACCTGAATGAGGGCTGTATCCTTAACTCTCTCTTGCATCCAGACATCTTAAAGGGCATCAAGGGGTAAACGTTGGTGGGCATAGCTAGGAACGAGACAGGAAACTCAATACAAGCAATGGAGCGGCAGCACTGTGCGTCCGGCTATGGTGGGGGTATCGTTATTCCCCTTTGGACATTCCCTTCCCGCTGTGCTTTTAGCCCCGGTCTGCTCTCCTAAAAGGGTTTCCCAGGCTCAAGTCCTCTGTTCAGAAACCATGCAGTGTTTCCGTTGCCAGGGGACAAGGCCAAGGAAGGAAGCATGCCATCAGTGTTCATTTGAGTCCTTGTATCGCCAAAAAAAGTCAACTTCTCTAGAGCTGAGGAAAGAAACGGCTCATTTGGCCCACTCTCGGCACCAATTGCACGCCATTATTTTCCCATTGACTACAACCCACTCAATTAAATTTTACAATGCATCATCAATGCCATTATCAGCCTGGATCCTGGGGCATACAACTTTTTTTCCATGGTCCAATGTCCACTGTCAATCACAGCAAACACAAAAAGGTAAAATCGGGGATGCAAGGCTTCTGCTGGAACTTGATGATATTATAGAGTCAAGTAGGATCACAGGCTGCTGAGTCTTTTTCTGCAGGACAGCCTGAGAAGAACAGAGTGAGTCAAGTGCTTCCCCTGTCTGACTAAGCATGGTGCTATTGTCCTACAATGATGAGTAAAAGTCTCCAGTACTCAGGGCCCTCTTTTAATCTTCTATTATGATAAGACCAGCAGCCCTAATTCATTTTCCGCCCCAGGACTCGAATGATAAATTACTTTCTCACCCTCATGTTTTTCAACTTACTTATAGTCAGAATAGCAGGCTATAGTTGACACGACGTTTTAAATTGACTTTGGAGTTCTTTGCATCTATCCACATTTGCCTTGTCATTAGAGCTTGTTTTTTTATAAAGCACACAGCACTTCAACCTCCTGACTCTCTATAGTGGTACTGGAGACCATACATCTGTCCTGCATCTGTCCTAATACTGCACCTGTCACTGTCGACTCAAATGTGAATTAAAACTGAATATGTATACTGTACCACAAAACACTCAGATCAAACACTAACCTCTTTATTAGTCTTTTATATCTTTATTATTGTTATCGTTATTATTGATTATTGTCCCACTGACCAATTGTGGGGAAAACAAGTACTGAACATGTATTCAACCCTAAGATTGCAAAATATCTTGGTATTGTTAGTAACACAGGGTACAGTAGGACACTACATGTGCTAACAAATGCTAGGAAGCAGGTGAATGTTAGTCATCTACCACCGCTACGTGGGATTGTGATGATCTTGCAAGGACTCCTTCAAGGGGAAACCCTAAAATAAATGTTCACCAAGTTGGGCTCCCATTCAATTTAAGAATGTGTGACTTGATGACGTCACTTGATGATAGATCACTATAATAATCCTATAGCGACTTTTAGTGCGTCTGTGATAATCAATAGTGTTTTTAGTTTAATTATAGTTATTTATGGCATTTTCTCCTATGGTATTAATATTCCTATAATATAGGGACTAGGATGTCTGTGGTGTTCAATAGTGACTTTATAGTGACTTTATCATCCTTAATGGTATTTGTTTTTATCTCCTATGATATCAGTACGCTATTCCTATAATATGTCAATAGGCACTCATACTTTTACAGCGTATCCTTCTATATTTTCCTATAGGAGCACTATTTCTTCCTCTTAAGGGTATCTTCTCTAGATCAGCTGTAGGAGCGACATGTTCACGTTCTCAAAGGCTGATCGCACTGTTTAAATAATTGATCCAGGTACAACATGGGAGGACTCCGTGTTGGGGTGGATTTTCCCTTTAAACTCAGCCGGGGACTACAGCAGCAGCAGCAGCAGCAATAGCAGTAGCAGTAGCAGTAGCGTCGTAGTAAAATGCGGTGCTGAGAAAAGAGGAGGAGATAGATAGACAGATAGATAGAAAGAGAGGGAGAGAGACAGAGAGAGAGAGAGGCAGAGAGAGAGAGAGGGAGGCAGAGAGAGATAGAGAGAGAGAGGCCTGGCCACCCGGCGGAATATTTCTTTCCCCCCCAGTAGAAAGCAGAGGAGATCAGTCGTCCTCCTCCTTTCGGACATGTGGTGCACCCAGTAGTAGCAGCGGCGTAGCACATTTTTTAATTTATTTATTTATTTTTATTTTTTGTTTGTTGTTGCCTTCTTCTTTTGTCTTTCATTTTCTTTTTGTCCTTCGGTTATGAGCTTGCTGGGCGGCTATAAGAAAAAGACCAGTTACGATGGCTATGAATCTTTGCAGTTGGTCGATAGCGGCGGAGATAGCTTCGGTGTCGGAGGAAGGAGCGGCAGCAGTACACTCGGAGGCTCCATAGCGGCCACCCTTGGACCGAAGGCAGGCCCGCTGAGGGAGGACTGCAGCACCATGGACAGCTCAGGTAGGACTCCTCTCCGCCGGTTACGGGACGTAGGCGGCGGCAGGGGCTCCCAAAGTCCCCAGATAGAGCCGCATTACACCACCGACCCCCCATTTGATCGAGATTTTGTGCCCAGCAGCCCCGTCTGAGGAGAGTTTTGTTCTTAGCTATGACTTTATAAGGAATTGCACAGGCCTGTACTGTAGGCGGGGAGGTAACAGAGAGGGGCAGTGAACAATACAGTCTCTCACTGACACATTCTCTCATTGTGCTCATAGTGAAAGCAAACCGTACCCCGTGTTGCTGGGGACCCCCCTAGGACCCCCTCACCCACTTTGGGAACCACTGGGCTATTGCATGCAGACTGAAGATATATTTGTGTCCCTAAGCCATATAGGTTTTGTGTAAAATGGTCCCGCATGCGTGTCCTGTGTGTTCTTACATGTCTTACATCAGCCGTGTAAGTCATTGTGGAGCAGTGTCTCCCCTATGGGATGATATCATACATTTCCTATATACTCTGAGTACGATTAGACATGTTTCAAACTATGTAAATATTGTCCAACAATGGATTTGTAGATGTAAATATTTGAATGAATGTTATCAACAGCACAATAGAAGACTGTTTCTAGTGTGTCCAAAATATTTTTCAAATACATCAATCTACTTGTACAAATACATTTTCTCTACATTTTGAAACACATCTCTAAATGTGTTCTGAGGCGTATATGAAATGTACTTTTTTCCCCAATATGGGCTTCAAATATGGAATTTGATCTAAATGGCATCATTTGTTAGTCATATATCAAACTATAGTTGGTATAAATTCTACATTAATGTTGTATCAACTGGCCATGGATGATGGATTAGTGGCCTAATGTGTCAAATTAAAACCAACACACAGGAAGTGTAATACAACTTATTTAATTGATCTCTCTAATGACAAAGGCACATTTCCATCTGTTACACTTCATCATTTTTACAGTTCATCGTTAATTCAGCACAAAATCCTCTACATTTTTTATTGAGCCACAATTATTTATGTGGTTTGACACCTTTATTTAAACAGGGACATTTCATTGAGAGCAAAGTTTCGCTCTGTAAGAGAGCCTTGTGCACAGAATGAGTTTACTACAATACTACTACTACTACAAGTACTACTACTTATATTAATAATAATAGTAATAGTAGCAACAGTAAAAGCAGTAAATAAATGCCACTATATGGATGCTGTTTTGATCCTAACTATGTGTATCTATGGTTGTGACACACTGGGAATAGGGCAGCTGCAGGCTTGGGGGTGATGGTGGTTACAGACGTATCCTCAGTTAGTTGAGGTTTGCCTGGAGAGCCTGGATCTTCCCTCTGCTCACTGCAGTGCTCTGAGTAGGCAGCCAGCCTCCAGGGAGGAACATTTGTTTGGTACAAGGGAAGAGGAAAGGGGGTGGGGGGTGGCGGGGGAGGGGTCGCTCCAGTGTCAGATGCCTGTCTGGCTAGCTCGCCCCTGTGGATGGTCTTTGCGGTGTGTGTGTGTGTGTGTGTGTGTCCATCTGTCCCATTCACAACAAGCCGGATATTGAGGGATAAAGGTTGGGGCTCTTAGAAGGAGGGAGACACATTCAAACAAACCATTGATCTCTCTGGCCAAGGATAGGCTCTCTGTGTTGTTGATGTCTCTCTCTCTCTCTCTCTCTCTCTCTCTCTCTCTCCCTACTGTGCCTGCTGCTGTGCTAGCTGATAGAGGCTGCATCAGAGAGCCTTCCCTGTTGTCTGTACTAGCAGGGCTTGTTACTGTAGTTTGCACACCGGTCCGCACACTCCCACATCCATCTGGCCACAGACAGACCAATTGGTTGACAGGCAGGCGCATAGGCTGACTAACAGACAGACAGACAGACAGACAGACTCAGACATGCAGGGAGACTGAGAGGAAGACAAACAGATACAGCATGCACGCGAGGCAGACAAGCACATGATAGACAGGCAACCACAGCAACAATTCGCCTCATTCACACGGTGGCCATGTTTGATTTATGTCACGCTCAGGGTGGGAAACGTTACGTACATAGAAGACAGCGACGCAGATGCAAACAATAGCGGACTCAACTGGTCTTTGCACAAACACAATTGAAATATACACCAAAATTATCTTTCATTCCTTCCATTGTTTACCCCTGCTTCACAGTCTCCTGCATCATTTCCCACGCAGAGTTTGACATGAATTAAATATGGCCACTGTGTGAGTGAGGCAAATGTCTCCCCACTTCTGGCTTTGTTTGTATTTTGATGCAAGGATTGACAGGAGCTGACAGCAGTTTAACATTTATTTTACAGCTGTAAATGGTTCATTTATTGGCAACATGGAAGTAAATCAGACTTTTTACACTGGATTGTCAAAGTTGGAAAAAAAGTATTTCTCACCTACATGTCAAATTCTATGTGAATATAGGCAATTACTGCTTTAAGTCTTCCCAACACCATAGCGCTCTCACAGTCTCAAGTTACTGTAACCATTGGGATCAAACATCTTCCTACTATAGGCTCAGAGCTGCTTTATTGATGTGATTTGAATAATACGACCTAGATAGTGTCAACTTGTTCTTTGGAAAACAGCGGGGAGCCACAGCACATTTAGAAATCCTCAGGACCCAGGTCCAATCAGGAATACTTGTACTCCTATCACGTGTGGCCCATCTATTGGCTGGTTCCCAAGCCGCGCTTTAAAACCAGGCCAAAGTTTGAAAAGTCAAACTGAAATGGATTGTAATTGAAAACATAGAGCTAAAGAACATGATGTGTGAATGTTTTAATACGGGCTTGCACCTACACAGCACCTCCCAGGCTCCCTTATAGCCAGTGTGTCGTGGCCTCACCAGCCGGGAAGGGCCTTGCTTGCTACTCAAGGCGGACTACGGCGGACTACTCCTCTGGTTATGCCGTAGTAGTAGATGATTCATCACAGACTCCTTGTTTCATCAGCAGCATCTATAATTAAGCAGCTTAGAGTCAGGTTTGACGCCACAATCATTCAGGTCCAGGACACAACAAAGCTCACCATATAGTGTAGTAGTAGTGGGATTTAGTGCAGTGTGTATGTGTGTGTGTGTGTGTGTGTGTGTGTGTGTGTGTGTGTGTGTCCATCTGTCCCATTCACACCAAGCCGGATACTGAGGGATAAAGGTTGGGGCTCTTAGAAGGAGGGAGACACGTTCAGACAAAACCGCTGACGTCTCCGGCCAACGCTTTCTCTTTTTTCCTCCTCTCCATCTTTTTCTCATTCTCTATTCTCTTTTCTTCCTTTCATTTCTCACCCTCTCTCCCCCATCCTGTCATCCCAAGCCTCCACCCTCTCTCTCTCTCTCTCCCTCCCTCTCTGGGTCGTGCCGATGAAAGCGGTAGGAGGCGGAAGAGGCAGATGAGGAAGGCGGAGGGGGGAGGAGGAGGAGCGGAAAGGGGGGAGCTTTTTGGGGAGATGCTCAGAGGGCCGGTCCTGTTTGCGGCACAGCTTCCTCTGTAGTGGGAAGTCTTTGAAGCAGGCTCTCTCCTTAATCAGTGTTAACCCTTCCTCTACCGACACAGGTGTCAAACACCATTGGCAGATCCAGTTTTGGCTCCCTTACACAGCTCTCAGACT
Organism: Hoplostethus atlanticus; assembly: GCA_034670405.1. Classification (NCBI taxonomy): domain Eukaryota; kingdom Metazoa; phylum Chordata; class Actinopteri; order Trachichthyiformes; family Trachichthyidae; genus Hoplostethus; species Hoplostethus atlanticus. The sequence goes on along the minus strand of JAXDDX010000064.1, from coordinate 2,034,457 downwards.
AAAGTGGATTGCCGGTGTTCCAGATATATCGCGTCACGCTCGCTGACAGGGAGCCGTGCGTCCCGAGGGGCTTAAAATATCCCCGAATTTAATGGTGAAGCGTTGCCATAACGAAAAGGCATCTCAGGCTTGTATCAGCTCGGTATGGTCCACCTGATTAAGTGGAGGTTAAGTTATATTTGTATGACATGAGTCTAGGATACAGTAAACAAATGAAGGGGAAATGACAAGCGGCTTCTCTGCATCAGTGGGTGGAGGTGCATGGTTTTGATTGGGGCTTTCAACCTTTTTGCTGCATCCCCTCTATTGTTTTCTCTTTCCAATCCTTACACTCGCCACTGTACCGATGAACGAAGTAGAGAATGCCCTAAATACACAAAAACCAGATGAACGCAATTCATCTCTGCGATACATTTTCACAGGCCTGACACCAGTTAAAGGTTACGTGGTTTGAAAGGACAGACAAATATCAGCGGTAGAAGGTAGAGGGCTTGGCTTTCATATTTTCTTCTTTGGATCACATGCAGTAAGATTTCACCAAAAAAGAGAAATAAATCTCTGCCCAGAAATAAAAGGCAAAGAACTGGAATAGATCGAAGGTAACAAAGGTGAAGGTTTTTTATGGCAGCGACAGAGGATTAGGACGGATTGGATGGAGGGAACAATAGAACGAAGAATGGAAGGATGATGGGAGAAGGCGGTAGTGAGTAGTGTTGGTGATGAAGCGAGGGAGAGAGAGAGAGAGAGAGAGTGTTTCTCTCTGTGTGATTACTCTAGACACTTTGTTGACGGTCCCAGCAGCTGGCCTCTCTCTACACACTGACATGTATTCCCTCAGAGAGAGTGGATGTGTTTGTGCAAGTGTGAAAGCCTGCAGCAGAAATCAGTCCATAAAGTATCCCTCCACTAAATTTTTACCGTTCAATTGATTTTCTCAGCTAAATAAATTGGGACTGTGAAAGGGGAACTTCTGTCAGGTTCATAATGGACCAGGTTTAGAAAGACAGCAGCTTCCTGGTTTGCTGACGTTGTCCATGCAGTTCAAAGCATATTACACTGATTTGTTCAGTTAGATGGAAGCCCCTCAAGGACACATTGAGAACCGCTGCTTTAGAGAGCCAGTTAACCTGTTTCTTAAACCATGGGTTGACACGCAAAATGGATTGTGTGTCTTTCTCTGATCGGTCCCCAACTGACAAGACGATAAGTATGTTTTGATGAGCCGACGTTCCAGGAAGAGACCAAATTTCTCTGAGCTGAAAGTTGAGACCCCCCCCTTTGCCGTAGACCATTATTTTCTGCCACCCCGCTCCTAATGCCTGGGTGTTGTCAGCAGTGTTAAGATACATATCAGGTGGTGAGGCTGTAGCTGCCCTGATGGACGGGTGATGGAGAGAGAAAGAGAGAGAGTCAACGAGAGAGAGGGGAGAGAGAGAGAGAGAGAGAGACTCTCAGATCACCAGAAGGGTGCTGACTCAGATATGGGTCCGCTCCAAGACCTGCTTACACTTCAGAGTACACACACACACACGCACACACACACACACACACACACACACACACACACACACAGTAATACATTTTTTTAGGATGCAGCTCAAGAGTCCAGATGGCATGTATTTTATTGTGTGGTCTGTCTTGTCTCGGCATGCTTGTCCATCACTCTTTCAGAGCCGCCATGTTAACTCGGTGTGTTATTGCACTCATACGCTCATCAGTGCTGTCAAATGAAAACCTCTTAGCTCCAATTTAGGCGCTCTTATTTTTTTAAGAGTACATGCATTTACTAGTGATTGCATGACTTCCAAAGGCATGGCCGTCTAGAGAAAGGCTGTAATTTTCTGGTGAGGTATGAGGTTTTCATCCTACAGTAACATCCTGCCTGTGTATGTACATGGAAGTCTGCACCTCTGTCTTGCATCCTCAGTGTGTGTTTTTCTGTGTGTGTGTGTGTGTGTTTTTTCCCTCTGGATTCTGACTGGCTGAAGGCCCTCCGTCCCCAGATATGGATGCCAACTACGGTGGAGGCCTGCTGGACATGGTGAAGGGAGGAGCTGGGAAGTTCTTCAGCAACTTCAAAGACAACCTGAAGGACACGCTGAAAGACACCTCCACCAAGGTCATGCACCAGGTTGCCACGTAAGTGACCGCCGCGTTGCCATCGCGCAGGTCCCACTGTTTACTGTGTGCTCACTGCGGTCCCAGCCACCGAAGAGGAATTGCTTTTCTTTCGAAGGGTTTGCGAGAGCAGGGTCGGCCCCTCAAGGTGCTCCCGGAGTAAGTAATGGCTTCCTCAAGGGCGTTTCCACCTAGATGGGGGATCGTACTCATGCTCTTTTTTAAATTGTGTAGGAAATAATACAAAACAATAACCTGGAGAGGGAATAATGCATCATCAAAAGATACAGTGGATGATTGAATTGTCATCATAGATGTCATTATAAACGTATTAGCTCTAAACCTAACCTCCCTGGAGAATGTATACCTGAATCTGAACCTGAAATAGAAAAGTAAATGTAATTTGATCATCGTCTTTTTGACATTTTTCAGTATTTCTGGATATTTACAGCCATATCTTTTTGTAAACCATTTTTGTTTCCTGTGTACTTTGTGTGGGGACCTCAGCATGTTGGAAGGGAGTTGAGATGGCACCTGGGCTGTGATATTTACCTGATATTTGAGGCTGGTGCCGACTAGGACTCAGCCGAATGGTTTGTCGTCTGTGCATTGGGAGTTCAGCGAGGTGTCAGGAAAACGTTGACATCGTTTCACAGTCAAACCTTTTGAAAAGAGAAAGAGGAGTGCTCGAGAAGAATACGCTGCGGTCGACCTTTGACAAGAAAAAGAGTCATCTGAGGTCCAAATAAGAGCCTTCGCGAGACAAAATCACTGGTATTATTTGGAGCAGTTTCTAATCTAACGTTAAACGGCAGTATGACGAGGCAGCAATGAATCACTTCACATTGTGCAGACTTCATGCTTGGCTGACATTTTGACATCCGTGACACTTTCCTCGAAGCAAACCCGTGACTCAGTCGGTGAAAATGTTGATGAATTACAAGTTCAGTAACATTGCTTAGATATCAGTAAAAATGGTTGCCTATTTTTCCCCACACATTCATTTCAGACGGAGTGATTGTGTTGATGAACGATGACCTTTTATGCTTTGGATTGCATATGACAGACGAGGGTAGATGTAGACATACTGGAAGGGGGGAGGAAACGAGGGAGGAGAGAGAGGGGAAGAGGGAGGTAGTCGAGTCTGGCACGGCTCGGTCCTCACAGTGTGCTTGTGCGCAGGCGTCTGCACGGGGCAGCACAAAGGGGCCTCTGTATTGTCAGAAACACACACATGTACGCGCACATGCACACACACACACACACACACACACACACACGCCTCCTCTCACTATTGACTCAGCAAGTTTGATCGTGATTATTCTCCTCTCTCCTCTGCTCCCATCTTGTCCAACAACTCCCACTCTCTCTCTCTCCTCTCCCCTCCGATGGCTCCCTCTGGTCTTCGGCTGTGCTCGCCTCTCTCATCTCGGGGCTCCACCTTTCCTCCTCTCCTCTCTCACCCTCTCTTGCTCTCTGTCTATCGCTGCTCCTCTCCTGGCTGAATTATTCATGGCAGTTCATTGTGCCAAATAGCCAGCGCACTGCTGATACAGAAGGATTCATTTCACTAGGGCACTGTGTGTGGTGGTGTGTGTTTATTGTGTTTCTGTGTGTGTGTGTGTGTGTGTGTGCGGGGGCGAGGTGGGCGGGGGGGAGAGAGAGAGGTATGCTACAGCTACTGTGGCAACCAGCTGAAGATTTCAGAAAGGGAGGGTATGGCTCGGCACAGTTCAGTATAGTGCAGTTTCTTGTATGGCGCAACACCAGCCAGTCTACTGCTGTCTGGCACACTGGGGGAGTGTGTCATGCTATTGTGTGCATGCCCTTATGTACCTCTACTGATGATGGAGACCTGAGGATGAGGGTCCTACATTCGTCACCTTCTTAAACTAATGGCCTAAGTCATATTTTAAAGTTTTTCAAAAAACTATATAACAATATATTGTTGTTCTTTCTTCTGGAAGCAGCCGCCATCTAGTAAAGCTTGTAAAATGGCCTAAGTCACAAGAAAATGTGACTTAAGCCATTTTTTTTTTTTTTTTAAATTGCCTAAGTCACACTCTTGACATAGGCCATTATACTACCAGGGTAGGAACAGCATGATCTTTTCAATAAGGATGTAGGCAATTTTACCAGAGGTGGCCAGCATCATGAAGAGATGATTTAGGCAAAAAAAAACATTTTCCTCAAAATATGACTTAAGCCATTAGTTTAAGAAGGTGACGATATTAGAGTTGTGTTTTTCTGCTTTCTACCTGTAAGAGAGTTATACCAGTTATGATGATAAACTCGGCGTATCATCATCCGTGTCTCCTACAATAAACACGTGACACTGTTTCCCAACTGTGCCGCCATGCTGGTTTCTAGGAGTCCCAGGGTTTCTGCAGGAGCCCGGGCTATGTGTGACTTCTTAAACGGAGTAGGCCACCCCCCGCCCCCCCCCTCCCGCTTTTATTGACTGCCGCTGTGAGAATGCATTAATACATATTCCCCCCTGAGTGTGCTCGATATAAGGCAAAACCCCAGTGTGCGCTGTTGTTAACCAGGCACCTCTTTATACACTCGATTTGTTCCTCTCATGCTTCTCTCATCTGTATTCAAGTCGAGGGCTGTTGCTGCATTATTGAAAAACAGCTTGCTTGTTTGTTTACCTGACGGAAGAGAAATTTGCAGGGGAACCAATCTGGCAGCAGCGTTCCTCCTGTCTGTGAGGAACACAAGGCGTCTGGATGGCTCTTCTGTTTTGGTGAAAGGCACAGTGTCCTTGGCCTGTACCGCGACTGCCACCCCCCCCCCATCCCCCACCCCCACCCACAACAGACACACATTCAACTCTCTCTCCCCCCCCCCCCATCTCTTTGTCTCTGTTGTTTTGGTTTCATCCCACCTCTCTCTCTCTCACTCTCTCACTCTCATTTTCATTTTTGTCTCTCATGCTCATTTGTTTCCGTTATCATTTCCCCCCCCTCTCTCTGTCTACTCACTTTCTTTTGCTTTCTCTCACCCTCTCTCTTTCTGTCTCTCTTTCGCTCTCTCTCTCTTCCTCCATACCATAAAACCATAGAGGTAAAAAGGGATGAGTCATGGCATCAGGGTAATTCTAGCAACATGACTTTGGATGATTCTGGAGAAGTGAGTTTCGCTGAATTGGGATGATCCCGATGAGAAAGAACTTATGTGGGGCCCTCGTAGGTCAGCGGGTCTGTGGGGCCCTCGTAGGTCAGCGGGTCTGTGGGGCCCTCGTAGGTCAGCGGGTCTGTGGGGCCCTCGTAGGTCAGCGGGTCTGTGGGGCCCTCGTAGGTCAGTGGGTCTATGGGGCCCTCGTAGGTCAGCGGATCTGTGGGGCCCTCGTAGGTCAGCGGGCCGGAGGTGCTTATGTTGTACTTCTGATGCCACGGGTCTGTTGCAAGTCATCTTCTGCTTTCCTCCTATCCTGGCCATCACGCTCAACTTTATACTAATAAAGCAGACATGCTATAAAAAAAATCATGTTAAAAAAAGAAAAAAGGCTGTAATGTAGCGAACTAAACTGTAATATCCATCGGGATCTAACCCACTTACACTGTGTGTGTGTGTGTGTGTGTGGTGAATAGTCACAGGAAACTGAGAGCACCTCTCCGCTGACGTATTCTGGCCCAAAAACGACTTTCACAACCCTGATGATTAACTTGCCAAGAGGAAGTAATGCACCTGTGGTGGTGTGTGTCGGTATCTGCATGTCTGTGTTTGTCTGTTGCTGTTGTCAGACTGTATGGACATAAAAAGTGACTTGACTCAGTCAGTCAGTGCTGACAAGGAACTTATCGTATAGTTTGTGATGTCAAACAGACAAACCTATAGCTAACAAGCTAACGTTGACATCTGGTAGCTTCCCGTAGCTTCAAACGGATTTTAATCGCCGCTGATTTCTTTTTGTGCTGATTTTCAGCAGCTTGTCTATATCTTATCTATTTTCATGCCCAAAAAATTTCAATAAATTCAAAAAGTATTTAGTGTTTACCAAAGTGGAAAACCTTCTGACAGCATTTAGACCATGAGACAAACATTTAAACCCAGGATAACAGAAACAATAACAGCATTGAATACAAAATTATTATTATTATGATCAATAATAATAATAATAATAATAATAATAATAATAATAATTTAAAAAAAACATAATGCATACTTGTGTGGCATCCAATCAAAATGTTACATTAGAGTGAAGTCATGTTAAGGGCTTCCCATAGACAACCAGTGTAGTATTGATCAATTATATCATAAATATGTAATCAAACTACATCATATCCATCATAATGGAGGTGGATGACACTGACTGGCCAGTTCCATAGGAAGAGACAGAAATTTCAACATTAATGGAGAGTCTACTTACACAGTGTCAGCCTTGCCCTTGTTTCCGGTCGCGTCCGTCCCCTCCATCTCTACCTACCACGCCTCGCGGTGCATTGTAATTGGCTGTAACCGTATCCTCAAGAGGTCAGGTAGCCGGGCCGTTTGCATACTCCACACCCATTGGCCATAACCATTACCTGACACCTGACCTGCTTCTCTCCTGAAATAAGCTGTGCCCAGCCAACTAGCGGCAATCTAGCGACAAAGCACATTGTCAGTGTCCTGCAGAAACCTCACATCTCTCATTTTGTTCAGATGTTGTCTTGTGGTTTTGGGGCCAAAACAAAGTGGACTAGGAAAGACAGACACTTTTTCTCAACTCAATCAAGATACTTACACTTACACTAACAACTTCCCTCATGTTTCACTATAACAGCAACACCACATTGGAAAAGTGACTCATATATTGAGTCATGCATTTGCTAAGAAACATCTTTCATGTAACTCTGTGTAACCCTCAGTCTGCAGTTCACACAGGGAACAAAATAAAGCCCTGAACTGTGGTCCAATTACTACATTATGGAGGGCTTACAGTTACGAATGCTCCTCCCATGTTTCCCCCTCCCCTGTCCCTCCTACTTCCCTCTGAGGGCTTTGACTCAGGTCCTTTGTCTGTTACATATGTGGTTGTCACCCATAGCACACTTAAGCAAAACCCTTAAATCCACAGTTTTATAATTGATTGTTTTAGAAATGTCATATAAATCTTAACATGTAGGGGGGCAGGATGAACAAATTTGAACAAACAAATTTCACACATTTATTAACTTTAGCGTTCTTTATGTTTATAATTGAGGAAAATCTCAAGGCGCACCTGATCTCGCTCTGAAGCCCGCTGCATTACATAACCAGGTCTAGGATTGCATCAGGGCCATATGGCACTCATCCGTGACCACCCAGAGAGATGGCTGACCTAGATTGGCCCGGCTAGGGGGATTTTCACAGCAGGCAACAAGTCACCTCAATCTGATACACATTAGCCGACTAATGGCTTTTGCATGAGTGTGACCAATACAGTCCAAATGGTATAGGGCTGCAGGGGTAACCACTGCTGTTTGCAGTGGCGGAGCCAGGCAATTTTCAATGGGGTGGCCAGGATGGGACCAGTGGTCATTTTGGGGTGGCACAGAAATCACTATTATATGAACATAAAAATGCATCTAACTAGAAGGCACCTACAACACATAACTCTACATTATTTAGAATTCAGGCAGTGGTGGAATAGATCAACAACAACAACAGAGCACAACAACAGAGGACGTACTCACCACTGGGGATTAATGGGACTACTGTGGAGAGGGTGAGCAGGTATAAATACCTGGGAGTCCACATCACCGAAGATCTGACATGGTCCACACACACAGACACTCTGGTGAGAAAGGCGAGGCAGCGCCTTTACCACCTCAGGCAGCTGAGGAAATTCAAAGTCTCCCGGAGGATCCTTCAGTCCTTCTACTCTGGAGCTGTGGAGAGCATCCTGACAGGAAGCATCACTGCCTGGTTTGGCAGCAGCTCCGCTCAGGACAGGAAGGCTCTGCAGAGAGTAGTGCGTTCGGCCGAGCGCACTATTGGAATTACACTCCCCACCCTGCAGGACTTGTACACCAGGAGGTGCAGAACCAGAGCCTGCAGGATCATGAAGGATCCTCACCACCCCAACAACGGACTGTTTCAGCTGCTGAGGTCAGGCAAGCGCCTCCGTAGTCACGCTGCCAAAACAGAGAGACTGAGACGGAGTTTCTTTCCTCAGGCCATCAGGACTGTGAACTCTGACCTCACCAGGGCCCCCACCAAGACACACACACTGCCCCTCTTATGCACACACACACTTAGGTAAAGACTACACATAATTTATAGTATATTACATTCATACAATTTCCCTTACTACTATATTTTCATTTCCAAAGTGCTCTTACTGTATATATTGTGTTGTTTTTTTTATATAAGAGCTCTTACTGTAAAATATTACTACTGTAATACTGTAAATATTGTGGTTTTTTTATTGTAAATACTGTGTACTGTTGCCTTTTGCACATTCCCGTTGAGCATTGCCACTTTTCATTTCACTACACACCCCGTGTGTGTATGTGACAAATAAAGTTCTTGAATCTTGAATAAAGTTCTTGAATCTTGAATCAAATAATATTCAGTGTATCCAACATTGTTTTCTTATTCCTGCAGGTAAAGTAACAAAGAAGCTTACACTATAGGGACAAAGTACAAATGTCCCAAGCTACACAGTATTACTACTGTTCTGAGACAGATGTTCATCATCTTTTACATTTGAGGTCTGTTTCACAAACTGGCCCTCTGAGCTAGCACTAAAAAAGTAAACTTCTTATTCTTATTATAATTCTTATTATAATTATTCATTGTCAAAACACAAATTATATAATTGCAAAAACTCTATAATGCCAACATTATACTTATTACAAAGGCAATAATGTATTTTCTTTTTGATCCACCTGTCTCAAACTAATGCTCAGAGGCAATAATATTCCCCCTGTCTGCAACATATACATATGACATGACTGTGTCACGCATTCAGCTTACAACAGCTGTATTCTGCGATTATTATTGTTGTTATTATTGTGGTTTGTAGCAAAGCGATTCACAAAACCATCTAAGGCCAGGGACTGTGCTCGTCTAGACTCCACACTTAAACTTTGCTAAATAGATACAGTCGAAAAGCAATCTTCCTTCTGATATTATTAGCTTACATGTAATCATTTGCAGTGTTGGGCAAGCTACTTGGAAAGTGTAGTGAGCTAAGCTACAAGATTTATTTTTACATTGAACCAACTTCATTCCAAGTCACTGCTGATCAGTCAAACAGATAGGCAGGCAAACAATGTTCAGTTCAATTGTTTATTAAATTAGTGTTTGAGGTCTTGGAAGTTGAGAGCAGCTTCTCCTTGGGGTTGCACAGTGAGCACCTGAACGCATCATTTTTCTCTGTTGTTTAACTTAAACTCATGTATTAGCTCGAGGTACGGCCACGGCGACTCCCTCGGGATCAATTCCTCTCCGTCCTCACCCTCTGCCTTCTTTCCATCAAGTAAACTCAAGCTCGCGGGTCTGTATTCGCCTGCAGCAGACAAGTCGCAGGCATCAGCCCAAGGATTGGTACGTGATGTCACCGTCATGCGGAAGTGCTTCTGTCGGCTACACATACAGGTCCGTGTATGGCGGTGACGTCACTTACTGATCCTTAGCAGTTTTATTTCAGACCAGCAGAAAGCTCCGCTGCGCTTCAGCTTCAGGAATGCTTGGGGAAATGTAGCTTGTGTGGACGCTACCGCACTACTTGATCAATAAAAGAGCTTCGATACTGAAAAGTTATTTGATTCAGAAAACAGCGATGCTACTGAGAAATGTAGTTGAACTAGTAACGCCGTAGCGACGCTACTGCCCAACACTGATCATTGGGTGGTTTACTGGACTTGCCAGTTGTAAAGTCAAGTCTCCAGAGACACTCGCGCACTAAGATGCATCCCAGGTGTGTTGCGGCTGTACAGAAATGGTTCCGCCTCTAAAAGAAACATTATTCTGCCCAAGAAAAATGCCCCCAAAAGGCAATTACGACTGGGGTGGCCAATAGGGTGGCCAGGCTTCAGTCCAGGGTGGCCACGGCCACCCCTTGCCACCCCGCAAATCCGCGCTTGGCTGTTTGGTAAAAACCTTTTATACCCCCCACAAAAAAACGACTTTTCAGGAATATAAATAAAATAAAAGCCATGAAAATTTGGGTTATGAGGTTTTTTTTATGAGACAGCAGTGGATGGTAGAGGAGTCTGCCGCCCTCATATCCCACGCTGCACGCTTTTCAAAAGCGTGACTTCTAGCGGGGCTGCAGTACATCTGTATGTGTGCCCGCTGCAGCTGCTCTCTAACAGATAGACTGGTTCATGAAAGGCCAGCGCCGCTCAAATTAAAGAATTCACACACATGTTGTCCCTTGATCCCCGGACAGCTCAGTCTAGTCTCGAGACCATGAAAAAGAAAAACTTCCCCACAGCCAGACACATGAAAGCTTGTAGTTTAAAGCCTGTGGACTCTGGTCTCATCTCTAATCTATGCATGTGGTGCAGCCGGGAGTACCCCTTCAAGTACTTGATATTATTTATGAACAGAGCATCCCTTGACCCTCCCTTCTGAATACTGAATTTGTCTGCACATGCCTCCACTGTAACTCTGCAAGCTGAAACAGCAAGGTACCATGTATACAATACAAAAGCAGTGTGATTGTGCAGAATTCTGTGAGTGCTGGCCTCGTTTCACCATTAAAGTTTGTCGGGGTGTCAGCAGACTAAGTCACGTTCTTTGCACTTGTGATATTGTTGAATCTGGTAGTGCGTCATCCGCTCACTGCTATTTTTTTTTTATTGCTCTCACATCTCTCGGTGTTGCTGAAAGTGCTGAAAACTAAACGCAGCTGAAATATTTGTCTCTCTGTTGCAGGTACACAAAAGGAGAGCTGGACATTGCTTACATCACATCACGAATCATAGGTAAATACAGAGGGGATTGTGTGTGTGTGTGTGTGTGGTAACAATACCACCAGAAGTGTTACTTTATATAAAGCTCCCACAGAAACAATGGGACAGACCTGGTCGACTGGGCGAAGACAACGTACCACACTCTGGATGAGGGGGGTTAAACAGCTTTCTGTCTGTCTAATATAAAGGAATGGGAGTGATGCGTTCACACACACACACACACACACACACACACACACACACACACACACACACACACACACACACACACATGCTCACACAGCCTTTTCTCCCTCCCTCTTTGTGCAGCTGCTTACCATACATGCTCAAACAGAACAGTGCGGAGAGCAGCAGTGCGTCCTTTAGAGGACGTAGTCAGTTGGCCAGTTGTCACCTGAGGGCTTCAATCCCATCATGCATTGTGTGTGACCATTGACCCTCACTATTGAATGTGGACTCGCTCCGTATATTGTCAGAGTGCAAGCCTAGTATGTACATTCTGTACATGAACGTCTGCATTAGTGACACCACATGCCATGAAACCCTTCAAAACTAGTTGTATTGTTTCAAAAAAGCTTGGCCTCACATCAAAATGTGTTGTGATCTCGAGAAAACCATTTTTTGTTATCTCGAGATCACAAGATACATCCAGAGCCACCATGTATAGATGTTCTCTCTTTCAGTGATGACCTACCCAGCGGAGTCGGTGCAGATCGGCTACCAGAACCACGTGGAGGACATCCGCTCCTTCCTGGACAGTCGCCATGCCGACCACTACACCGTCTTCAACCTATCACAGCGCAACTACCGCGGCGCCAAATTCTCCAACCGGGTGAGAGTGAGAGTGCCTCATAAATCTGCAAATAAAGCCATTATAGATGTACCAGATGTCGTTTGTCGCTACACTGTTTTCATCCGCTCAAAAGTAATAAAGTAATGGCCAATGAAAGTGTGCTCGTGCATCATCTGCAGGATCATCTGCACGTGATCCTTTGACAAGATTCAAAAGCATGCTCTATTTGTCATTACCCACGGGCAAAATAAAGTCACTCCAAATACTGTGTCAATTTGTGACACGATATGCTGCTAAGTGGTCCATAGTGGAGTAAACTAAATAAAAGGAATCGTTTGAAATGATGCTTAAAACGAAGAATAAAATAGAATAAAGAGACTGGTACTGAGAGAGAGTTACCTGGCAGACGCTCTTTTATTTTCGGGCTACTTAGAACGCAATGGAACAACATTTAAATCAACATACATCTTTAGACACTTGACAAACACACGGTTAAATCAGCTCCAGGCTGCAGTTGCCCAGTTAGCTTTAATTTGCTGCGGCCAGCGTCTGATGCAGGGAGAACCAGCCTAGCAGCGTCTCTCCCACATCCAGCCAACACCTCCACCACACAATAGATCCATAATAGTAGGATCAGGCAATACAGAATATTTGTCACCGAAGCGCTAATAGGTTGAGCCATGAAGGGAGGTGACTAAGCAGGAGGATGACAGTGTTGGGAGGAGACAATCTGGTTTACCGTTGCATGACTATTTGTGGTCTGCTTGTGTTTCAATCGGTGGCCCATCGCTACATTTGGCTCACCAAAGCACCCACAGTGAAGCCTCTAATCAGCATCTCCCTCATCAAGCCTAACGACTGCTGCTCGCCTCGCTCCTGTCATTAAATGACTCACCAGCCACCCTCTGAAATCACGACTGCCGAACTTGAGTGGATGAGACTCAGAAGGGTGTTATGCTCAACACAGCTGCCACTGCAGTGTTCAGCCAAACGATCCCGTGGTAACACCCCTAGCCTTTTCTGAGTCTTGAGTTTTGCTACTTTCTATCTGATTGATTTAACACAGCAGTGGTTCAACCTCTAGCCGGTTCATGAAAGCGTTTTCCATTTGCTGTTCTAGACACCCGGTGTCAGGTAGGTCTTTCCTGGGGAAAATCCTCTGGTGCACAGGAAGTGATGCGTTTTACATTTCCAACAGTAGCAGCAGTGTTTTTTTAGTTTTTTTTAGAATACATAGAAGAAGAACCGGGTAGTTATCATGAACAGAGACAGCCACCGTGGCTGAACAGACAAAGAAAAGAGCGCCACCTACTGAAACTCAAACTCCATCAATAGAAAATCCAAGAAAAAAACACCACAGCAAAGACCACCCCATCACCAAAGACCAACCAAATTGAAAAAAATGACAGCAGATTACAGCTTTAAAGTGCATCCAGCCAAATTGACGTTCAAGAAATAACATTATTATCCTATCTTATTGAAGTTTCTATGGTTGTGTGGGAGTGTCCACGGCTTGAGGTCCTCGGCTCATTTCTTCCACTGCTGTTGCCCAGCTGGATTCAGACTGGAGTGGAGGAACAAGATAGCACGTTGCTTCTCTCAGCCAGATGTATCCGGGAGGTGTGAGAGCTGTTGAGTGAGGCGGTGGAGTCTGTCATTGTATTTCTAGCGGATGACTCATCATGGTAACTGTGTGTGTGTGTGTGTTGTGTTGCTCTGCCTCTGCAGGGCCGTTGCTAACCTCCACCTCTCGTTTCTCCTCCCCTCCTGTTTTTTTTTTTTAACGGATTTGTCTTTCTTTTTCCATCTCTTCCTTCTTTGTTCTCCCCGCCTCTCTTGTCTGTCCGTTTCTCCTCTTTCTCTTTCCATCTGTTTTGCTCTCTCCCCTGTTACTGCTTTTCCTCTGTGTGTCTTTGTGTTTATGTCTCTATCCCTCCCTATTCCTCTCTCTGTCTCTCTCTCTCTCTCTCTCTCTCTCTCTCTCTCTCTCTCATTTCCCCCCCCCCTCCCAGGTTTCAGAGTGTAATTGGCCGTCTCGCCAGGCTCCAAGCCTCCACAACCTGTTTGCTGTGTGTAAGAACATGCACAACTGGCTCAAACAGAATCCCAAGAATGTGTGTGTCATCACCTGCTCGGTAAGGACACACTCACACACCTTCACTCATCCCGCCGTTTTATTTCCTTTAACGATCTGGATTGTGGTGGATTACACCACAGCCATGTTTCCAAAACTGATTTTGTAGGCTTTTCTATAGGTTACTTCTATAAATGTGCCTTGCTTCTAGACTGCTAACCTTTTAGACTGTTTTTAATAATAATTTATAATAACTTATTATTGTGAAGTGGAAGAAACCTTGGTAGGGGATACTCAGAGGGGGATCGCCCTACCAGGACTGTCAGGCATGCAATAGGTGCCGAGGTTGGGCAAGCAAAGATAGAAACGGGCCATAAAAAAGTATACAGAATAAACACAATAAGGACACATGAAACATTCATCAGAGTGGGGGACCGGGAGGACGCCAACACTGCCCAGCCGCAGCCACAGTCTGGAAACAGATAGACACACCCATACACACACACACAGACTCATTCATGCAGTCTGACTCACATAAACAGGCATGACCAGCGTGAGTGGACAGGAGCCTACAGACCGGGGGAGCAGGACGTGTCAGCTGAATGCCCATCGACAGGGAACTAAACTCTAAATTCACTCAATTGTTTTACTGCACTGGCAGAAATGACACGTGTTTCGTGATAACTGATGGGGAAGAAAACAGAGAGGGACATGGGCCTCACAAGGACGATTTTCCCACTTTTCACCAAAAGAATGCTGAATCTAAACAAAGAAACTGAACCAACGTTTCTAGGAAAAAGCTTTTCTACTTCCATCCTCTCCCTGGCCTCTCACTGTGGCCACTCCTGGGTATTGGTGTGTTGGCCCGCCTTGTTTCCAAGTGAAACACAGGTTTTCAAACCGCCCCCATTGTTTCTGTTCAGCTTTAGTTTCCATCTTTCTGTTTCTCTGCCTCTGCTGGTGCTTGGCAGACACAGACGCGCCTTGTGTTCAAATTGAAATGTCCACGACAACATAGAAGAGAGCAGAATTGCCGTGCTGCATGACGGCTTTGGAGGTTGTCCAATTAAACCGCGCAGAGGGCAGCATGTGACTCATGGTTTAGCACGGTGGTCATAGAACTAGAGTGAGTAGAAGTGAAGTAGAAGTATAGTCAAAGAAGATTACGTGTCCAAAACGCCAAACTGCAAGACGGAAGTCAGCCAATAAGCAGCTGAAAATCTCACCAAGTGGCCACGGCGACCGCTTGGGGTTTCAGTACACCTGAGACGACTGTCATGACCTTTTGATAACGCCGTCATGGATGTGAGCACCTTTCGGAGCTGTTGCGTAACCCAACCACCACTGAACTGCTATGTGTGACTGTCCATTCTGCCTCTTCTAACTCTATGACAGCAGCACTGTACACTGGCATGTGGCGCGTGTTATTGCCAACTCACTGTGGTTTGACTGTGGCTTGGCAAGCCGCTCCTCCTTGCATAATCTCCACCAAACAGTTCTTTTTGTAAAACTGGAGAGTTTCTGCTTCAATTTGAAGAATGTTGCCTTTCCTAGAAATCCTTTGACATGCTTTTTTTCTCCCTGTATCCTCAGATGAACTTATATTGAGTGTATTTATAACAGTGGGTTTATTAATTGAACAAAAGGCACTTATATTTAGTAGCTGCCTGTTTGTGAATGTTACTACATGACAGTAGATATTGTTTTTTAATCTAGACAAGTTGACTAGGAACACTTTCTTTTATCTTAATTCCTCTTAATTCCAAACAGAAACTGGGATTTACTGTATGCTACATGTGTACCACAGTCTTGTAGTTCAGTCCACGGGAGTCCAGGGGTTAAGTGCCTGGCTCAGAGGCAGACAAGTTGAAATATCATCTCCCAGCATGTTGAAATATGAATCGACTCAATGTCTCCCCTCTTCTGTGTTTTTAGGACGGCCGCGCTCCCTCGGGTGTTTTGGTCTGTGCCATGTTCTGCTTCTGCCACCTGTTCAACAACCCAGTTCCCGCTATGCAGTTGCTCAGCGCCAAGAGACCAGGTTCTGGCCTCTGGCCCTCACATCACAGGTTAGACCCCCAAATCTGTGTGTGTGTGTGTGTGACAGAAGTCTAGCATCCTGGTTGCGTAGCACAGTAAGAGTGCGTTCACACCAAGCGTCTTTGGAGCGGTTTCATTTACTGCTTTAGTTGGGTTTGTTTGGGCGGGTGAGAGAATAACACCACTGCACCAAATAACCACACAGAGACGCCTGAAAATGTGTGTGTCGGTCCTCCTCTAAGCCAACTGTGCTGCAATCCGTTTGCAGTGAGAACTGCAGGAAACGACCCCAAAACAAAACAAGTTTTACAGTATTTTGCTTGATCGTTGTTCCATGCAGTTTTATGGGTATCAGGAGGATGGATGTTGACATCTGATAGCCAGCAGTTTGGAAAGCCAAGCATGACAAAGTGAACCGAGGTCCAACTGCAGTCTGGACTCTCTCTGTCCAAAAACAGTATGAACCTAAACGAACCAAAAGTGCAACATAGTCAACTTTTAAACTAGAGTTCGGACCAAAGGAGACAAACTATACATGTGATGGCATCCAACGTATCTGATATTTACGATTTGAAATTGTTTTGACTAAATTCACATTAGATTGAGTTCCTGCCAGGCTAGAGGTCCTGATGTGTCAACAATGTGTACAGCAATCTGAATCATATAGTTCAGTGTGTGCTTGAGACCTCTTCTTGCACCTCCTCTCACACTGTGTTTCCCCCACGTTCTCTCATCTGTACTGTTAATCTCCATTTTATACTATCTAGTAAAGCAGAATGACATTTTTTTTATAACAGGAAGCGAGGGGGGGAAACAGGAGATTAGCAGAGAGGAGAGAAGAGCAAAAAAACAGAATTAGGTAGAGATTGGAGAGGAGAGACGTTTGATAAGATATGAGCGGAGGAGTGGAGAGGACCAGGAAAATGAACTCAACCTGCTGAGTCAATGTTTTTGTGTGTGTGTGTGTGTGAATAGAATAGAATAAGAATTGAATTAGTATTGACCTAAATGGAGAGTTTAGGCATCACATATTTTTCCCCCGCTGCCAAGAAAGATGTCTTGGGTAAACACTGACTTTCTGAGGTTAGAAACACATGGAGACAATGAGTAGCTTCCAACCCCTGCTGTGTTTCATTTCCGTCCTCCTTCCTCCCTCTCTTTTACGAGGCTGCTTGTTTTTTTTTCTTCCGTCAGCTACGTTCTTGTACGTGGGATCTGGATGGCACTTGGTCATCGTTTCAGCCCCTTTGCTCTTAGCGGTGACAGTTGAAACGAGTCAAAAACACGTAGCAGCCAATCTGTCAGCCTTGCCAACACTCCTCAGCCTCGGGCAGGAAGGAATCTCAGGCTGTAGAGCTGGGAGTCATTTTATTACCCTGCCAGCTTTAGGATTTTTCAGTCCATCCTAGCGCCAAATTGCCCTCATGAGCCAGAAGTTGTTTGTGAGTTAATCAAGAAATGGCGCTGGATGGAGTTTGAACCATCCTCACTGTTCATGTTCAAAAAAAAGTTGAGTTTTATGATCAGTATTAGCGATTATAGTCTGTTATTTGAGGTTTGTAGAAACTGTGGCATCTTGTAATGCCTTCCTTGTTTCCCGTGCAGGTACATAGGCTATGTGTGTAGCATGGTGTCAGAGAAGCCCAGTCTACCCCACCCCAAGCCCCTGGTGATCAAGGGCCTCACCATGAGCCCCGTCCCCTGCTTCAACAAACAGCGCAGCGGCTGTCGGCCCTTCTGCGACGTCCTCATCGGAGAGACCAAGATCTTCACCACCTCGCAGGAGTACGAGAGGATGAGGTGAGGGGGCTGCGGCTTCGATTCACCGATGAAGCGTTTTCATTACCAAAAACCAAAAAAACATCCTCCCTTCATCCTCCTCTCCTTCTATCTCCCGTCTCCCATCCCCTCCCTCCTCCCAGAGAGCACAGGGTCCAGGAGGGGAAGGTGGTGTTCCCTCTGGGTGTGAGTGTCCAAGGTGATGTGGTGGTTTCTGTGTATCACATGAGGTCCACTATCGGAGGACGCCTGCAGGCCAAGGTACGCCAGGTGCACTAACACTGTGTCCTACAGAATGTGCTTCATGGTCAACACCAGTTTGTTAGTGAACACGAACAGCTTCAAGCTAGGAGCCAAGGACTGTCTATTGATTATTTCAAGTGAAGTCTCCAGATTATCAGGTCTAGCTAATAATCACAAAAATGATGAAGTCTTCTTAACAATATTGTGAAAGAATGTAACGGGGGTCAAAACCTTGACCACGTACATTAGATAGAAGCGGCTGGTTGAGGTTCTGATGC
Organism: Hoplostethus atlanticus; assembly: GCA_034670405.1. NCBI lineage: Eukaryota > Metazoa > Chordata > Actinopteri > Trachichthyiformes > Trachichthyidae > Hoplostethus > Hoplostethus atlanticus. Next base: position 2,016,238 of record JAXDDX010000064.1, on the reverse strand, counting down.
GATGGCGTCCGCCTTGAGCAAATACAAAACAGGTAGTATGTGAAAGGTAGACACTCAAAAGTTTGATTTCATTGTTGAAATCAACTTTGAATGTCTCAGAAACGGAACCGTCCATGTTTGCTTTATGTCAGCGCTCGTTTTGTTTACTCCAGAAAATCACACTTCGACTTCAACATCTATAAACTTTGTCGTCAGGCAAAGTTTGGTGACGATGCTTGGACCAGCCAATCTGCTTCTATTCAAAGATCAATGCAGTAGAGCAGAAATAAAGCACCGCACTGAGCTAGAGGGCTGGACCCATGTAAGCCCAGTGAGTTATTTACACCCACAACAACTTAACCTAACTAAACCTCTTATTCTCACCCTAGTGTAGGTGCCAATGTAACTACATTACGACACTACGACACTAGCTGGTCCGTCTAGTAAAATATCATGACCCCCGGGACCTCCCAAACCCATTCAAAACACATTCATAATTTCAAACATATATAGGAATCATTCTTACAATTTAAAATCTTAATTCCTGACATGCTTACTTTTTTAGAAACATGACGTTTTCATCCAACAGCAGCACTGTGGGTAAAGCAGTAAAGCTTTGTTTTCACAGTTAACACGTCATGAGGTTGGATCGACACCCATTTTTCACTCTGCTGGATCAACACCTAGTCTGACACAATGGCTGTGCGTGCAGTGCAGGCACTTAGCTAATGCAATGAGACACTAGATTTGATTTGATTCGATAGGGATCGACTCAGTCTCAGCACGATAGAATACAATAGAAATACGGTACGATGCAGTACAACACAATACGATACAGTACAGTACAATATGATATGATCAACACGTATATCTTTCTCCTCCTCTCGTTAGGTGTCCAACACACAGATCTTCCAGATCCAGTTCCACACAGGCTTCATTGCTCCTGGAACCACCGTGTTAAAGTTTAACAAGTAAGCGCCTTTCTTTCTGTACGAGCCTGCCGTGATCCTTTTACACTTATCCCTTAATACTGCCCTCCGACAACTTGGAAGGAGCTGCTGCCTTCAGTGTGTAATGGAAGAGGTCCAGCAGCCCGACTCCTCTGAAGGTTGCAGGACTGATTTATGATGCTGTGTCTCTTCCAGTCCAGTTATAAATATCCAGCGGTATTTCCTGCGGCTGATTCAAGTCTGATCTGTTACGTGAACGCTTACACATCTATGTGATCTGTGCAGCAGGTCCTTTTGAAACACTCACATAATAGAAATTCACTGTGTTTCATATTGTGGATGAGATATTGATTAGTCTCTCTCTCTCTCTCTCTCTGTCACACACACACACACCCCTCCTGTCTTTACCCCCTCTCGTCCACTCTCCAGACCAGAGCTGGATGCGTGCGACTCTCCAGAGAAGTACCCCCAGCTCTTCCATGTGATACTGGAGGTGGAGGTGGAGGGGGTGGACAAGCAGAAAGACCTGACGCCACCGTGGGAGCAGTTCCCCTGCAAAGACCTCAACCCCAGCGTGCTCTTCTCCTGCCACCAGGAACATCAGGACGCCCTGGCCATCGCTGGTACTGGGGGGGGTGGCAATCGCTGACACACACATACAAACATGCCAGGCCTTTGCTGATGTGGATGGGACACACACACACACACACACATTTCAAGGCACAAATATGTAAGATGGCATACAGATGGAGTAGAACATCATAGAACAGACATAGACTTGTAACGTACACCCACTTTCATTCGCACACACACACACAAGCTAATGTGACTTTCATTTTTGTCCCTGCAAGATGAGATGGAGGGCTTGGATCTAGAGGGTAAGACAGTAGAGGAAGAACCAGGGCTGGGTTCAGTGCACTTTCAATTCAATCAGTCTTTAAAAGTCACACATGAGCATGAGAGTGTCGTATTATTGATGCTATTAAGAAACAACTTGAGAACGAATCTTCTGTCATTATCAAATCACTGTCTGTCTCCATTCACAGTTTGAATTGACTGAATTGAACCTGAACGAACCCCGTCCTTGTTATGAAGCGGTACGTCATTTTGGTAGAAAATGTTCCACTTACCTGGTCATCAAAAACAGGTATCCTCCACCTGCAGTCACATTTTATTATTGATATTAAGAGCTGTTGGAAAACAAACTCCTAGTGGTGACAGGTAATGGAGGTATATGTGGTAAAAAAAAAAAAAAAGTTCTACCAAAGTGAATTACTGCTTCAGATTAAAACTAGCTAGAGAGTCACAACCACTTCCTCCCAGTCTTCTCAGCGTATTATCTTCCACTTGTTGGATTCTTGTAAGTGCAAATATGTATCGTGTCGTTTCAGACGTCATTTCTTCCCCTTTAGCTGTTAGCACGGCTGCTGAAACCCAAGCCAGATGTTATGCACCTGTAGCCCAGTAGCCAGATCACACAGTGTGGAGCAGATTGTAGCTCAGCATCAGGAGAGAAACTACATTCCCTCAGATTCCCTCGTCCTCTATCTATCTTTCTGTCTGCCTTCTCCCACAATTCATTTCCTCTGTCTGTCTTTTTTTTTTTATCTCTACCCTCTCTCTGCTCCCTCCTGTTTGCATGCCTCTCTCTCTCAACTGGTTACACTATTATTTTCTCTTATTTTCTCTCTCACACTCTCTCTCTCTCTCTCTCTCTCTCTCTCTCTCTCTCTCTCTCTGTCTCTCCATCCTGCAGAGCCAAGCCGGCCCCAAGGAGGTCCGGACGGTCGAGGCCAAGGCGAGGAGAGCGAACCCTCAGACGATGAGATGCTCTCTCTCTCCAGCCAGCAGAGCAACGCCAGCACGGCCCCCCAGAAGCCGGACCGCCCCCCTCAACCCCCTCAAGCGCCTCCTCCACCCGCCGAGGAAGTGGATCTCCTCGGCCTGGACAGGGAGGCGATCAACCCCCACCGCCCCCTCGTCTCAGCCCCCGGCTACCGCAGCCAGTACCACAGACCTCCTAGGGGACCTGTTCGGGGCCCCTCCTCAGCCAACCAGTGCGCCATCTTCTGCCCAGTCCACGCCGCACAAAGTAGCGCCCAACACCGCCTCGCCCTGCCCCTCTCCTGCCCCACCAGGTCAGTGTACAGTTACGATCACCCTAAAATCCACCCTAAGACCGGTACTTTTCTATACTACTTCTATACTTTTCTACGGAAGCCGAGAACGGCCGTGCTTGCAATTATTTTTTTAATGCCGTTAACTCGAGATCACGAGTTAACAAAGCTCGTTTTCTCGTGATAACGGCTTAAATTATCTCGTTATCTTGAGAAAACGAGCTTTGTTTTCTCGAGATAACGAGATAATCAGTTTCTTTTCCAGTTCCCCTATACCAACGAGACTCTTTGGTTGCAGCCTACTGGACAGTAACATATCTGCTTTAAATTGACCACTGTATGTAAACCTACCCCATAATATAAATACCCTCATATCAAATCACTAGGGAAAACATTCTTACAACAAATGGCAAAAGTTCATAAAAAGTTCATATAGTTTGCTTTGAAACTCCCAAACCCACCCCACAGAACAGTGTGTGTATGTCATGGTCCACTCTTGTGAATTTAAACAGAATGGTGGCGTCACTGTTTCTCAGTGAACACCAATACAACACAAATATGAAATATATATAAATATATTTATCTCGTTATCTTGAGAAATCGCCTTTTTGTTTTCTCGAGATAACGAGATAAATTATGCCGTTATCACGAGAAAACGAGCTTTGTTATCTCGAGATCACGAAATAATTAACTCGTGATCTCGAGATAACGGCATTAAAAAAAATAATTGCAAGCACGGCCGTTCTCGGCTTCCGTACTTTTCTACTCTATCTATATAAGTGTCTACGGTTCTAGAGATATCACATGTGAAAATTTTTAGAGTGGACTTTCCCTTTAATTGAACTATAAATAAAACAGAGAATATGACATTGGATATTTCAGAACAAAATAATTAAAAAGAGGCTTTATTTTTTTTCATTGCAAGGATTGGAACAAATATTGACATCGTATTTTGAGTTGCACTGATGAGAAAGTTGCAAAAGTTGGATGTTCATTTGTGCAGAATAATCTTTGTAAATATATCCAGAATTAAAATGTAAAAAAAAAATGACCAGATTTTAATTAAAACTTAATGGCTTTCACAAATAACTTCTACTGAACAAAAAATCTCCTACTGTGTATTTGTCTACAGTAACACTGGTGGGTACGTTTGTTTCCCTTAGCGTTCGATCCCTTCAGGGCGGGTCCCATGCCGAAGCCTCAGGAGCTGATGGGTTCGTTCCTGGGACCAGGTAATGTAGGGCAGCCAGACCCCTTCCTGCATGCCGCCCGCTCTCCGTCTCCCACCCTGCAGCCTACAGGCATGGGTAAGGCATGCTTCTGCACTCCTGCTGCACACTGTACCATACCAGGGTAAGGCATGTTACTGCCTTCGCACATACACGTCCATGCCCGCACTTATTATTGTGTGGGCACGTGTTTATTCTAACACATAACATGCATTTTGGTTGAAAACTTTTTTTGTTCAGCTCACCGTATTTCATTGCTCAGTTCACTTAGACCTTCTGGCTTCACAAGTGTTGTGTATGTCCAGCAATGTATGTGCGTGCATGATGTATGATTGACTATAGTGATGGTTGCACCAAAGCAACAACTAGATCCATTAGAGGCTTAAGAAATCTCCCAGACACATCACAACTCCCCGCCCCGACAATGTCTCTCATGAGGTATACAGGGTCAGGGGCTGCATGACTTCACATCGCTCCCTTTTCCATTTGCTCTATGTCGTCTGTCCATGACCAACCTGTCTGTGCTCTGATAGGCCGGAGTTCCCCGGTGCCTCCCACCACCCCGACAGTCAACATTCAGCAGCAGAACGCCATGGGAGGATGGGACTGGAACAGATCCGCCGCCACGAGCGCAGGTAAACAAACACACACACACACACTGGCTCGGCCCACAGCTCTCTGACTGTATTTCTCAGTGTTTTCTACTGCACTGTTTTGTGTTGCCTTCTTCAGGAGCAGGCTTTGGCATGGGCAGTCGGTCAGCCACCACTAGTCCCACAGGCTCGGTCAATAGCACCCCCACCCACCAGACCAAGCCTAACACCCTGGACCCGTTCGCTGACATAGGCAACCTGGGGGCCGGCCTTGGAGGTCAGTTAGCAGCCATTATCACACTGTAGCCTGAAGTTAAAAGTATAGTGACAGCTGCTCGGTCATTCTTGCCATGATCTTTTTTTCTTAATTTATCTCTGTTACTCTCTCTCTCTCTCTCATTCCCCCATCAGGAAGTTCTGGCTTCTCCAGCAAGCCTACCACCCCTACTGGAACCACCCCTTCCTTTCCCCCCACGGGCTCCCCATCGCGGCCCCCTCCTTCTCCCCAGCACACGGGGGGGTGGCAGCCCCACACGGGAGGCGGCTTCCCCTCTTGGCAGCCCGGCGCCGGTGGCGGCGCAGGTTGGCAGGGACAGGGCCCTAGCCCCCAGCCCAAGCCCAGCCCCCAGCCCAAGCCCAGCCCCAGCCACTCCTCCATGCCCCACACCTCGCCCCAGAACAGACCCAACTATAATGTCAGCTTCTCTGGGATGGGAGGCGGATCCCCCAGTGCAGCGGGAAAAGTGCAGGCTGGCATGGGTGAGTAGGAGATGAGGGGCGAGGTTGTGATGTTGTCTGTTAAGATGAAGATGTTGTTGTTGCGAAGTTGTGAGTGGTGTTGAAGACGTCTGTTCAATTCACTCGACTAGACACTTTCGGAGAAACAGCCTTCACATAATTCAGGTTTTGCAGTTTTGAACTCAAATATCTGTCATGCTGACCAAACCAAGCATATTGCATCCCACTGAGTGACGATATAGGAACATAAGTTGTGCAGAGCGGCTGCAAATAGTATGTTTCTCTCTTTCTCTCCCTCTCTGCCAGGCTCCAAGCCCAAGGCATCACATGCCAACTTTGATGACCTGCTGTCCGGTCAGGGCTTTGCTGGGGCCAAAGAGAAGAAAGGCCCCAGGACTATAGCAGAGATGAGGAAGGAGGAGATGGCCAAAGAGATGGACCCTGAGAAACTCAAGGCAGGGGGCCTGTTTTTAGATGCACTATACACATAAAGACTGCATACTACTGGAAAAAAAATCAGTAGATCAAAGTAATGTTTCCTAATCTATGGGTCAGGGCCTAAATGGGTCCCTGAATGACAAGAGAGTTTGTGTTCATGTAAGAAACAGCTCCTCTCATAGATCTCACATCACTAGATCTGGGTCTGGATCTGGGTTTGAAATGAATCCAGTAGTTTTATGAGATCTGTTCATATGGTCTAGCACAATGGTAATGAAATAGTTCCCACCTAAAATACAAAGCAGGCATAAAGCAAACTTTTCTCTTCAGATACTTGCTTAACACAGTATTATGCAGTGCTCAAAAAAAGTTTCCAGTGATTCCAAAATAATCTAGCGATCTATTTTGATCTCCCCATCACCAAACACCCAATTAGTCTGTGAAAAACATTTGCCTAGAGCCAAAATAACTGAAGGGATTTCAGTTAGTAATTGTTCTAAATCTGGTCACCCCCCCCCTCCCCCATTTCTCCCTCCCTCTCCCGCTTGTGTGTCCCAGATTCTGGACTGGATCGAGGGGAAGGAGCGTAACATCCGCGCCCTGCTGTCCACCATGCATACGGTGCTGTGGGAGGGAGAGACGCGCTGGAAGCAGGTGGGCATGGCTGACCTGGTCACTCCAGAACAGGTCAAGAAGGTCTACCGCAAAGCTGTCCTGGTGGTCCACCCAGATAAGGTGAGACTCACACACACACACACACACACATTGCACAGCCATCTTATTGTAGCTGCTTCATCTCCTCAGTAAATCCTTAAGATGCACACTGCAGGCGACACACCCTGCCATAATAATATGTGAAGCTGCATTTGGAAGATGAACTCACTCTGTCTATGACCTAAAAACAGTCACTTTATATTTTACACCTTCATTTCATTTTACAGCTCCCAAGCTGACTAGGCCTCTTTTCCCGGACCTAGATTTTTATACTTTTGCTTCACGTCAGAAGTATAATTTTCCGATAATATGTATTTTTACTTTAGTTTCTTTAAACCCATGAGAACCCTGTGGATTCAAATCCTGGCCTCCTCTCTGTCATCGATGCTGTCTTCAGTCCCAAGTATGCCTCAGATAAAATGTACAATAAGTAGGACACCAATCCTGCTTGTTCACACATCTAGTGAGATAAATTTGTTATTTGTGTACATGGAAAGATCAGCATTTTAAAACGTTGAGTCATCAGTTGGTCGGTAAAAGTACTAATTACTGGTTGAGGACAGCCTGAGTGAGAGTTCCCTCTCTGATGCGTTTGTTTCTCTCCTCCCCTTTGCAGGCGACAGGGCAGCCCTATGAACAATATGCCAAGATGATTTTCATGGAACTGAATGACGCCTGGTCAGAATTTGAAAGCCAAGGACAAAAACCACTCTACTGAGCGAGGAGTGAGAGGAAGTGAGCGAGGAGAGAACGGTCCTGCTGATCCTGTCATCTAACCCCCCCCCAAAAAAGTCCCATCACTTCTGGTCAATACTCTACATCTGCCTTTATACCTGTACTTTGACCCATGCTTCTCCTCCCCACACACACACACACACACACACACACACACACAGACCGTCCGGTGGATCTCCGAAAGACTACAGAACTACGGTACCCAGACTAACAGTGTAATTGTGAGAACAAATGACTTCCTGTAGCTCTTACCGTACCTACCTACTGTATGTATCTGGTGCAACATTGTCCTTCCTTGTTGAGTGTCCTTAGCCCTGATCCAACCCGCCAATCGAAGCAGAGTCAACGTGGGTGGCCCGGCAAACAGCGACACATACGATTCTGTCTGTCATCACTCACGAGAGAAAAGAAACACCGAGGAAGGTTAAATGAACACGCATTATAAAGACTGCTCATAACAGGGATTCAGAGAGACCGAGCTAGTCTGTGGTGCTTCGGAGGGGTACCGAAACGTTATAACAGGCAAACGAACCACGTACTCCTCGAGACATGCTGTTCAGGAAGCGGAACGTTATTAGGGTTTAATCGTGTACAAATTTATCTCCAGGGAAAAAAAAATGTGATCATGAAACGAGACTGAATGTTACCGTAGACGAGAAAAATGACAGCAGCAATTTGCCTTTTTTCATTGAGTGAAATGAAATTGAGCTGACCCCCCCAAACCCGCTTCCCCCATACCAATCAGACCGTTTGGAGTTACCAGATCACAGCGATCTATCTCATTTTGAAAGTGTGTTTCCCGCGAGCCCGTATATCCGGAATGAACGCAAAGTACTGTATTTAGGACACTAGGCCCAGATGACACGGGACAAGGAGGAGGAGTGTAAAATTCCTGAGAAAAACTGAGTATTTCTAAGACAGATGCAACATAACGGTGTCATTTATCCCATTGTTATGCCTGATATGCTCGAGACTGGCTGGGTGGGGTCGCGTGTGTGTTCCCATGTTCGCTGGGAGCTGGTGATTGTATATTTTAGGAATAGCACATACATGAAGAACCTTGAGGCCTCACGAGGAGGGGGCAAGGGATTGTTTATATTTTTCTGCTCTGTGAAAGCACAACTTGACTACTTTGATCGGTGCAGCTTTGAAGGAAAGGTCCATTCTTATTTATTTATTGTGTTTCTTCATCTCTCGTCACGTTGGGTGTGAGAGTGTGCTGCCTTTGGGTGTCAGTAAGTCGCATTTTCCATCGGCTATTTGAAGGACGACGTCAGGATTTTTTTGGACGTATTCGTTTTGTTTCGCTCGCCAATTGACCAAATTGAAGTTCTATACTTCTTGTGGGGCCTTTCATACTCAGCAGTTTAGTTTCGTTAGCAGCAACGAGGCACGAATCGCAGCAGCCAGATCGCAGTCTTCCCAGAAGCTCTCTGTGGGTCTGTCGGTGAGTGAAGCGTAATGCGACGATCCAAAAATCCTCTTAACCGATGTCCTTTAACTCATCTCATCTCTCGGTGCGTCTACTTGCCCCGCACACTCCAGACTTTCACTGTGGGGTCCGATTTTGCAGACGTGCAGATCTGTCCATCGGAAAGAGAATTTAGTCTTAAGTTGACGTGTGACCGTGTCTAAGCAGCCTCATGAGCCAATTAATAGTGCTTTAACGTACCTCGCTGCTTCATATCTTAAACGGTTAGTTTTCACGCGGGACTTATCTGTTGTTATTACTACTGTTTTTATCAAAGGATTTTACTTGCACTAGTTGCGACTTGTAGTGTTTACTTTTGATTACTTGATGTCAATTTGTTGACCTTTGCTACTACCAGACATTTCCCCGTCAGAGCACTGTCACTTTTATTTATTTCCCCGATTATCATTTATTATCACTCTGTTATCCTTTTCTTCTTGTTTCGCCATATCATATCAAAGGTACAATATTGCACATGTGGCTCAAAGTTATCAGCCAGTGTTTAAGAGTGCTTTGCAACCTAACAGATGTGAACTTAAATCTCTCTCCGTATCATTTCATCACTACACCGACTAATATGATCATTCTACTGTACGACTGTCTCTGTCCTGCTGAGAGCCTTCTTCTAAATGAACAGCAGGCAATTGGCTTTCAGAGCCCTGGGATGAAGCCCAAGCACCAAAGACAAAGAAAATATACATTCAGAAGTGGAAACTCAATCTCAATTCCTGAAATGTTGACCTTTTGGGGATTTGAGGCTTTCTTTCACAGGACACTGAAATAGATAGATAGGCGATAACTTCATTTTCATCTATCAGCATCATCTACTCATCCGATTGATCTCTGTGATCAAATGTTTTTTTTTTCTGATGCTTAGCACCTGTTTGTTCAGTTTTGTAAAATGTGTTTTAAGACATTTTTTACACGTGTAAGTCTAGAGGAATATTAGCCTTCTTATGTTCATCAACTGTATCATTTCTTTTCATCACCACTGTGTTATTTGGGAGATTTAGATGAAGGATGAGAGTCTTTCCAGGTTTTCCTTCATCATTATCACCACTTCACTCCTGTTTTACATTGCATTCCTTTCTGAAGCATTGGTTGAATGACTGACTGACGGAAAGAGACACTTGACTGCACTAGAGCCCTGTTTCTTAAACTATGGTTTGGGACCCAATATGGGTCAGGGGGAGATATGTCACGTGGGTCCCCACATAACATGAGAAGGGTTATGTCCCGAAGCAAGACACCGGGTTGAAGACGTTTAAGAACCTAGAGGCTACTTCTTTCGTTGACTTACCAGACACAGGGACTGTGTAGTATGTGCTTCTGTACTGTACTCCATTTACACTGAGGACCTATGTGAAATAACCCTAAGCTCCCTCGCTGACTGAATTCTCTATCTGCAATTTTAAGGCAATGTTAAAAAGCTAACCTCTATATTCTAGTCAATGGATGTGTGTTGTTCGAAACTGTGAGGAAGTGATCAGATTTGGATACAGACTACTGTATGTGTTTGCTCGTCTGCTGTTAAAGTATTACTAAAATGTGTAAACTTCTGTTTGCGTGTTCCTTGTCATTTCTGTTTACCCTTATGGGATGTACATAATGACCAAGTGCAATGCACAAAAATAAAGTGAACAGAAAACAGAAAAGGGGTGAGCAACAATCAGCAAGTTGTCTGTGTCTATTATTTGTTCATTCTTATTCACTGTGCTGCACTGAGAAAGCCTGTTACCTCCACCAAGGATGTTTTCACCTGTTAGTCTGTCTGTCAGCAGGATATCAGAAAAGTTTCTGAACTGATTTCAGTGGACAGATCGGCATTGGGCCAAGGATCATTGATTCGATTTTGGCAGTGATCCAGATCTGGGGTTTCTGCCATTAGACATTTTTTAGCCATAAATATGAAGCTACAATCCCAAGGGTATGTTTGCAGGGTCTAGAAATCAATTTAACTTCAAATTTAAGTGATAAGAGTGATGTCTTTAGGTGTAAGAGCAAGTAGGAGAATTGTTTACCGTTGGCGGAGGTTTGCCCTCTGCCTCCTAGTTTAAAGCAGCCTGGCTCACAAGATGAGAAGGGAATTGTCAGAGAAACCCACATGGTGTGAAATCACAATCATTCTTAAATGAACGATAGAAGGGACTAAGACTGGTGTGGGTTAAGACTAGCCATGTCAGTCATGGACGACTTCAGCCCACTGACTGACCCCTTCCTATCACTCAGCAGATTGCACAAATGATGTTGCTCCTTTTGATCACTAGAGGGAAGCACCATACAACAGATCAAACTACAGTAAAATACAAAGTAAAGTAAGACACTCAAGTAAAATAACTCTAAAAGGAAACACACATTCACACACAGGCAGATGTAGACAAACACTATTGTCATTGTCCTGTTGCGACAAATGAGTAGAAACAATTCATATTTTTGAACGGACAACGCAACCAGGTTTTCCTCAATTCCCAAAGAGTTAAACGCCTGGAGGTGCAGGGTTTCTGCAGGGCATCGGTGCTACTGAACGTCAGGATATACCAATATGCTGCATTACAATGCTGCTGCTCAATATAAACTCTCATGTGTGACTCGTTATAGGTGTATCTGTTTTCACTTGGGGCCCAGATCCGGGAAAAAGAAGACTGCGGTGTCAGTGTTTGAGCATTCAAAGGGAAATTTGGGGTAATTGAAAATTACCCCCTGAAAGCGGTGATTCATTCCGAAATATGGTTACTGCTGCACTCTTCAGTTTTTCCCCTCCCCAAACGCCGATCTGCTGACTCTGCTGACGCACTTCCTCAGTGTGATCCAACACTGATGGATGTGTAGACCATCAGCACAGACTGATTGTCTTATTTGTCACGATACCGATTGCACCGTTGAGCATTGTAGGCATGTGTGTAGGAGGTGCAGTAGCATGCATCACCCAGGTCTGGTGCAGACTATGGAGACTGGTGGAGTCATTGTTTTAACTGCAAGGTGGGAAACTGGCAGTCAGGAAGGGGTCTGGCTGCCCCTTGTTGCCTGGTCCCAGAAGAAAGAAGACACTCTATGGCTTCATGTTCCTACTAATGCTCTTTGCAGCAACAATACCATTTTTATTTGAGGAAAGTGAAAAAAAATGGTCAGCCCATATGTTAATTTCTAGCAGTAAATCTCATTGTTGATAACTGTATATAATGTATAATACTGTTTTTCCCCAATGCGACAAATAACAATAGAAGAATATAATAATCTCTCCCACTGGGTTCACTAATAACATGAGAGAGGGCAATTATATGCCTTATTTATCTTCAAGGTTTTTCCTTTCATTAAAAGACTGAAAAGAATCCATGTTATAAGTGAAAGATCAAACTGCAATTTTCTCACAGTATGATTCACTTACACCTTGGAAAATCATTACCAGCTCCATGCTCTCCACCCACATGCAACATGAAGATCTACAGGCGCTCTCTGACAACTTTATGTGATACAGCACCCATCTCGGTTGTGAAAATCATTGGCTAGTTGTCCCATTGAGCCTTTAAATTTGATGCATCCAGTGCATTCCTATCATCACAGCATTGTACTTGTATATTGATTGGTCTTCGTCTGGTGTCTATCCTGAACACACGGAGACAACTGTTGCATCTTGAATCTGCAGTGAAGTGACATTCTTTCAGACCTCAGTCTCAGGAGTTTTGTTACGGCAATTAAAGTTGAAGGGGCTGACAAGCACTTTCAGGAGAAAAGCACCCGCCCCTTAAGAAAAATATAATGAGTTGTGAATACAGTTCAAGTGCCCTGAGGTCCTGAAACTACAGGAACTACTAAACCACACAACAAAATCAATGTCAATGTTAATTAAATTTTTCCCAGAGCCATATCAGCCCGTCCAAATAATTGTCACTCAGAAATCAACAGTTATTTACACTGAAAAAGTTCCTGTTGAAATAATAAACCATGTAAACATTCAAGTATGCCAGTAAAAAAGTGAAAAACACCAATTGGCCCTGTTTTTAATTTAACAGCAGGGTTAAAATGTGCTGAAGCCAGTGTCGTCAGACCATGTGTCCTAAGTTCACATGTGGACAGGGGACATCCTGCACTTTGTCATAGTCTTGAGCTCAGTTTAGTTCTTCTAATCACGTTGTTTATTTTACTTGCGCGCAGAAAACGCGGCACTGCAAGGGAGAGGTCTGTTTTAAAGACATGCTCAAGATTGACACTTTCTTCTTTTAGAGGCAACGGCAACAAGAGATATTCAAGGTTCACGAGGTGCAAGAGTTTAATTAAATGTTAAAATAAAGCCAAAACAAATGTTAGGTTCATTGTACAAGGTCACTAGTTCACTTGTTGTTGTTGTCTGGAAGTCGGCTGAAAGGTTAAGAACTGATGTTCCAGTTCCCAGAGATGTTCCTCCTCCACCATGGGACTTCATTAGGAGATTAAATAAACACTGTTACAGATGGCCTCCTCAGTGGATGGGCTGGACACGTTCAATGGGAACACTACCCTAGCATAACACTAGCATTTTCATGGCTGGAAAAGGCTTCCAAGGTGGCAAAGTGTGTGTGTGTGTGTGTGTGTGTGAGAGAGAGAGATTTCTATTGAAACTGAAAATGCAGAATATGGCTGACAATGGACTGACAGAGCTGCAATATACAAAATATTGTTTTTTTGCTACAAAACAAAGATGAACCCCCCCAAAAAATGTTCATGGGACCAAAATGTCTGTCAAATTGTTCTTCCCACATTACTGCTGCCACCACAATGCCCTCTGTAGAGTTAGTATCTCTGTGAATCCATTCTATTTTGTACTAATTTAATAGGTTAGGTGTTCATTCAGCAATAAAAACATACAATACAAGTCTTGTTTTAACTTTTAGGAGGTTCAAATTCACATCCACCAACACAGCGAGAGAAGCATCGAGAAACAGAGAGAGGAAAGTCATTTAAAGTCCATAGCTGAAAGAACTGTCTCGTTGTTCTTATCGACTGTGGTTTGAAAGCAGGTGTATTGTACTGCTGGGTTTTCTCCTTGGCTGTACTTGACATTGCTGTTTTTTCTGTTTTCCTCTATGCTATGCTAACACACCACCACACCAACCATCAGCATAATAAAACTGTATTGTTGTGGCTGAGCTGCGGCCACTAAAAAACAAGGAAATTTCATTGCCGAGGCACTCTTCATCTTCTCAAGGTTCTCTGTCAGTGGACTTGTAATAATGCCAGGGGAGCATACAAGTGCTTAAAAGAGAGCTATGATTTGGGAAGAGATGCTGAATAATTAAGTTTCAATTAAAATGGAGAACATAAGGCGTGTTGGATGGAGGTGGAGGTGTTTGGTAGCTCTATGCTTTGATTTCTCTCTGTGAAAGTAGTGAGGAAGAAAAGGGTTTCATTCACTATCATCAGTTATTTTATAGCAGAAAGGTTTTTTTATTAGCGCTGCTCTGTCTCGGTATGTTGAGTGATGCATTACGTTACGTAAACAAACGGAAATTGAACCGACTTTCTCTGCCATCCGTTCAATGCCGTTAAAGTTGTTGACTGACTTTCCTGACTTCCCAATCACACAGCTCATAAAGTAAACTGAACTCTCCTTACTCACTGTTGTGGACTCAACAGAAGGCCTTCTGATCCAGACTGAGAGGTCGTTGTCTGGGTATGTGGACTACAGGCAATGAAATCTGCTCCACTGGACTTTTACTGAGTACAATGTAAAATACACAAAATTATATACAAATTATACAAAAACTACAAAACAAGTTTGCTTTTTATAACCCTATGTGACCCAGGTATGATAGAAACTCTCTGTCACTTTGTCACTTTGTGTGTCCATGTTCTATACTGCAGGCAGAGGTCTGTCAGCCTGAGGCCTGTATGCACAAGAGACAGAAGCTGATCTGACAACCATTTGCACTCTGAAATACTGTATCATGAGTTTATTTGGTTAATAAACACACCCAGTGATCACTTAGAACTGTAACAAAGTGAAAGAAATGGTAAGAAATGGGTTAATATACTTACAAAGTATATTTTGTATTTTCAAAATGCAAAACAAATCTGAATAGAAAGTGAATGTGCAGGAACGTACAGCTGGTATCTTAGTATGTTGCTGTTTTGTTTTTATTTTCCTTCTGGTGTCATGCAGGGTCAACTTCATAATTCTGCTGTGGTCAGCAGAGGTTTGCAGCAAGGTACCTTCCTGGCAGTGTAAAAATAGCAGGGTCCCGTTTGGCCCCGCCACTTCACAAGCCTGGGTTAGATACAACTGCAGCTGTGACGGAAAATAACAATTGCACTATAATAATAACTTTTACAGACGCTTAAGAGATGTTTTTCATGGGATTCTAAAATCGAACGCCTGTCGCCGGGGTATGTTGCTATCTGCTTCCCAGGCTAAATCCACAGCCTTGCCATGTGAAGAAGACATCGTGGCACTACTGTATCTGCAAAGTGCTGTATATTCACTTTGCTTGTAAATTATATTTTGGTTGAACCCTGATGCTGTATTTATGATTCTCCCAATAGAAACACTTGTTATTTCTATGACTCATTGTCAGATTAGAGCCTTAGCTCTCTGGTTTGCAGCTTGGCAAGGCAAATAAGGCTCATTAATATTGACTGAACTCTCAAAGATCATAGAATTTGTATGCAGAACGTCAATCCTGCTCGAGGCAACTTGGTACTTTGGGTACCGATGGTGAAAAATGGATGGTGGTTTATTCAGCAGGTTCAAGCATCGTCGGTGAGTCTCTGGACAGAACACTGGTTTAGGCTGATAAGATGGGTACATGCATACAATACATCAAAACCCTTTTTTATGAATGATTCATAATGTAATCAATTACATTTTTGATTGTATCTGTGCTGTACTGTTGCTGCTTTTTAATCAATAATACTGCAGTTGCCATGTCTTTCCTCATCAGAGTATTGTGGTGCGGTGGAGGCTCCACTTAGAGCAGCTGTCACCTAAAATGT
The DNA here is from genome assembly GCA_034670405.1 of Hoplostethus atlanticus. NCBI lineage: Eukaryota > Metazoa > Chordata > Actinopteri > Trachichthyiformes > Trachichthyidae > Hoplostethus > Hoplostethus atlanticus. The sequence goes on along the minus strand of JAXDDX010000064.1, from coordinate 2,000,308 downwards.
GAGGATTGAATTTCTATTTCTCGCAGTGTGGTTTACAGTTAGTTTTGACGTCACAAGGTCTAAATAAGTCTTTCCACCCCACCGACAAACACTGCAGTTATCTATTTCTTCCCTAGCTGGCCCTGGAGACAAAGTGGGGGTTTCTCCCAGAGAGTCTGTTGGGAGTGATGGCCTGGTCTGGATCAGCTTGGATCAGGGAGAGCGCTGTTGTGAAACGACATGGCCTTGGATCCACTGACACCGCTGTGGATTAGAGCTGTTATGGGATCAAACCCTGCTCGCCACACAAACACACAACACACACACACACACACACACAAAACATACACACTGCCCTCTGACTCAACTAAAGGGGAAATTTTGAGGGTACCTTTGATTCGAAAGGTAGGCTTGGCATTTAGCTCTTCCATCTGTGAAATCCCCTTGCTCCTAAAGCTATACACATACATGCAGGCACACACACACACACACACACACACACACACACACACACACACACACACACACACACACACACACACACACACACACACCCTAAGTACCATCTCCAAAGGGCAAAGGGATTTCAATGCCAGGGTACCAAGTTGGCAACAATGCCATAGCTGTGTCAACAGAGGCAGAGGGTTTGAAGTAGGGGTGGCATTTGACTCGTGCAACAGGACATACACACACACACACACACACACACATGTCCATACCCACACAAGCGCACACAGGCGGCGTGCACATCACTGATATGTGAGTGGCGCTGTGAGTGATTGGCGTGTATTCTGACACCCTCTCCCAGAAATAGCCCCTCATGCCCAGAGACCTACGAGGAAGTGGTGTGCTGGTTACCCCCATGCACGCCTGCTGGGTCCAGATAAAACTCTCTGTCTGTGGGACTTTACTACAAGCACTGTTCAGAAAGGTTAGCTCCAGGATCTGCTACTACCACTGTGCAGGATGTCGGCTTAGGATAAACTTTACTTTCCCTCTTCTACCTCTTGTCTCCTCTTGTTCCAGTGGTTGTCGAGGAGAGAGTTGGAGCAGGTGGTGAGTAATCAGCCATGTGTGACTTTGTGTTTCTTCAATATTGTCTTCTGACATGCAGCTAAAGCTGAGAGCTGGGTTCAAACAAGCGCATTGCAAACTCATAGTATGTGTCCTAGCCTGCTCAACCGACAAGTTGACACACACACACACACACACACACACACACACACACACACCTCACCTGACAAAGGAGCATTGTAAGGCTACATTCTATAATGAAATACTAATTTATGTGAAAAATCATTCAAACTTCAAAATAAAAGTTCATCATTGATGTAATGCTCCCTGTTGTTAGTGTTTTTTAGGTTAGTGTGTTATGAGTGACTGTATGCTTTCTGAGTGAGAAGTGTCTCCAGTGTTCTGGTGGAAGGAGCTTATTTTGAGACATGTATGAAGTGTTTTGGTGGTTTGAGTGAGTTTTGGAGGTGAGATTAACTGTGTGGCCAAGATGCATGTTGGTAATGCAGACTGTATGAAGAGTTTTGACAATGTGGCTTCAGTATTGACCGATGCGAGTAACGCAGTATCCGTCAGATCTGAAACATGTTTATGTGTTTAAACCCCCATAACCCTAATAACCGTACCATCTTGGAGAAGGGGTGCTCTGCTGCACAGTAAAAACCTTGTGGCTAATGTTGATTAGCACCGAAGGCTATGAGCGTAGAAAATATACTGTACTTCTGGAACCGCCGAGGGACGGGCTTGTCTGACCCCCCTTTTATTTCCACCGTAAATCATTCACTGTCCTCTGAATATTGTGTGTGTGTGTGTGTGTGTGTGTGTGTGTGTGTGTGTGTGAACCTCCCATTATCCAAGCATTTCTCACTCCTTAATCCCATACCTCAACTTCTCCTTCAAGTCCACAGCCTTTGCCACCCAACTGTGTTTCTTATTTCTAGTTATATAGTTATATAGGTGAAGAAGGAAGATCACACTTCCAATCATCCTCCAATTCTGAATCAATGTCACACAACATGCAACTTGAGTTTTCACTAATTTATTACTAAACACAACAAACATTAAAAATCCATAACATCAAATATTAAATCACAATTCATCAACAGCGGTGTCTCTTAGAGAAGCAGTCTTCATCCTCCTCCTCCTCCTCCTCCCTGCTCCTCTTACAGGAGACCCTGGCCAGTCCAAACATGGGACTGGGGGACGTCCAGCTCACAAGAGGGTTGTGAGAGTCTAGATCAGCAACTCTGGGCCTCTTTTTTGGTCCAGTATTGGAGAAGGAGGGCCTCACCTCCTCCTCATCCTCATCCTCCTCTTCCTCCCTGCTTCTCTTACTGGAGACTCTGCTGGGTCCAGGCCATGGGACTGGGGGAGTCCCAGCTCACAACAGGGTTGTATGACGTGTCAGAGTTCAGATCAGAGTCCAGATCAGATTCTAGGGGAGCTAGCTCCTCATCCTCATCTTCATCATCAGCATCATAGTTTTCAGAGGTGATGGTATGATACGATGTACGTGATGGAGCAACAGCCCTTAGCACATCTTTCTCCTCCTCCTCCTCACTGTCAGATGTCAAGATGATGACAGGTGGGGTCAGGTGTTTCCCCACTAACTCCTCCTCCTCCTTCTCCTCCTCCTCACTGTCAGATGTTATAATGATGACGACAGGTGGGGTCAGATTCTCCACTATCTCCTCCTCGTCCTCTATTGATGACTCTGATGAAGAGAACACTCCAGCAAACTCATCCTCAGTCACCTCAGGAGATTCATCTTCTACCTCACTCTCATAGAATATGATGGGTAGTTGGTTCTCCCAGGGTTCGAAGTACAAGTCTAAAAGAAGAAAAAGAGAGTTAGTTCATCACCAGTGAAGACGTGGCTAGATGGGCCACACACACCCAGTTGTATTCTGATTTGTTTTGTTGAAATGTTGAAAACTCACAATACGCTGGATTTAATGAAAAGTTGGGGCTCATTTCTGCAGTCAGAAAGAAGTATTTCTCATCAAAGGTAGTTCAAGGTAGTTCACTAGTTCAAGTGTCGCTGTTTCAGGTCTTGTTTGTGATTTTGGCTCTGAGATCAGAAACTCTGCAACACTGGATGGAGTTCTATAGAATGTTCTTTGTGATGTCATAATGTGAATGTTCAGGCTGTGAGGATTGGTGGATTAGATTTCTAATGCCATGATCATGTTATCATATTGATATTGACATTTAATAATATGTGGTATGGCTATACATTTGTTTTACAGTTTTTTACAATCGCTAACATCCTTTTGTCCAATCTGTAGTCACATAAACACAATTAGCACAACATCCGTCGGTTGTGGACCGTACCATTAACACATTTTACATTTCCTTTACATACATGCTTACCCAATACCAAAATGATGGATCTTTCTTGTCTTATTTACAAATGCTTGCACACAGCATGCCAGAAATTAAAACCTAATGTTCAAAACCTTAAATATAGTATAAAGCCTCTACGTCTGCAACAACAGCAGCTCAAAAGCTTTATTGAAACAGCTGATAAGCATTTTTCAATGAACAGATCACTGAAACATTGAGAAATAGCTGATTTAAGTTGTGTAAAACAGACCAAACACAGAGTTTGAATGAAACAGTTGTACACAGTTCCTTTTGAAAGGAACAGTGAGCGGGTCACCAGCACCGGCACCAATACGTCCAGGTATGGTGTCTATCCAATATGTCTTGTTCTATAGTGAGTTTTACACTATGCTACTCTACATGTAGACATGGGTTACAGTACAGACAGTAGGACATACTGAAAAGCAGAAAATTAACTATTTGGCTAATTGTGTGATGTAGGTGTTAAGAGTTTAGAAAAAGTATCTTAAGTATAGGTAAACGCTTGTTAGCGATTGTAAAAAACTGTGAAGTTGGTTCCAAAATGTTTCATCGTTGTGGCTTAGCCGCCGTGCACAAGCTGGTGCCCAAGCTGACTGGGCTGATGTTATTGAGTTCAAGTGCTATGGCCACTGAGACGGTCAAGTCAAGCCTGGGGGCAATGGCTGAGCACACTAGATCAATAATCCAGTGTTAGATTCACACAGAAATAGAAACTCTTGTTTTTAACCCCATGTCACAGCTAGCAGCTATGAACATTGCACATTTCACACACACATTTTCCAGCCTATTGGACCATTTGGTTTATTTGAGTTAAGGATGTAAAAGGTGAGCTCTTGGTCACAGAGATGTGCTTGGTGATGGAGAGTTTCTGAGCTGCGTTTGTTTGAGCAGCCATTTTACCCCACTGCCTGAATTAACACAGAAAATGACTTTTGAACCCTGTGCGACCCAGACGTGATCTTTACTCTGCGGGTACTGGTCGCAAAGAGTTTTTAAATGCAGAAAAAAACAGGTGAACGGGTCTTCATCCTGTCAAATTCACTTCCTCTGGCATGGAAGAAATAAGCTTGTATAAAGGAGTCGGCATACATGAGCCCAAGCAACAGGTTTTATTTAATGCCATACTGAAGCAAGCCTGAGATATTACAGTGTGTGTGTGTGTGTGTGTGTGTGTGTGTGTGTGTGTGTGCAGCATGTTTGTGCCCATGTGACCCCTGGCACTGTCTCTCCGTCTGTCTGCTTTCATGTGAATCACCAGCTCTGATTCACAGCAGCCACAAGAAACACTTAATCAAACCTCCATTACTACTCATCACTGTAGAATTAGCCCAAAATGACCAAAATGCCCTGGAAATGGATGTGTCCCTATGTGGACTCGGTCGTTGTTGTTGTTGTTGTTGTTGGTCTTTTTGATAACAATGATGTTAGTTGTGGGCCGAAATGTCCAATGGCAGCGCATATATTCCAGGAAGTCTTGTTACCTGAATGTACCTGAATGTTGAAAGATGGTTTTTCAATGAAATGAAACATCATCCTATGACTCCTCGCTTCTTTTCTCCTACACACACACACACACACACACACACACTCACCTTTCTGACTGAGTGCTCCTGTGTTTGTTAAAGGATTTCATAGGTCAAGGGATGCATTAATGAGGCTGAGGGAGTGATTACCCTGCTCATTACATTACATTGTAATGTTTTCAACAAGCTGCAAGGGGCTGGAAAAGCAACAAACATTCAGAAAGCCTGTCTGTCTGTCTGTCTGTCTGTCTGTCTGCCTGCCTGTCTGTCTGTCTGTCTGTCTGTCTGTCTGCCTGTGTCTATTTGTTGTTGTTTCTATTGTTTCTTTCAATCCCCCCCAAGTCAGTGTTTCACTATCTAGCAAATGTTTCCATTGAGAAAGCTGAAATGTCCATCCTCACTCCTAACAAGCTGTAAGAACAAACACACTACATTGTCAGGTATCCGCGGCTTTGCCAAATAAACATTTCATTCAGAATATAATCATTTACAAGCCACCTTAATTCGGGAAACATTAGAATGGAAAAAACACAACACAGTTTGAGACTATTGCCTGAGCCCTGGGAGTTTGAGACATAACATAGAACATTATGGTACCAACACCTTGTACAGATGGAGAGCTTTCATTAAGACAAAACCCTTCAGCTAAAACGGAACTGGGATGCTTAGTTGACATTATGATTCAGCTCCAATGACACTTCCCCCAGCTCATACAACCAACCGGAGAACTTTCATTCAGAAAAATGTGAGCATTACTCTCGGTGCCCAAACACTTTACCTGCTGCTGAGACAATTGGGTGGGGGTATGGGGGGTGAGGTTGGTGTGGGGTGCAGGAGTGACTAACCTGCGGATATTGCCAGCTGCTTGATTGATGCAAACTGCTTTATTGCGAGTGGGTGCTGAATGAAGACACAATAAACTCATGGGTGGGTGGGCATTATCAAGAAATGTGAGCGTCCCAGCGGCTTGAAAGCCCTGCATGGTGCTTTAACCTTTCATCACCTGATATTTCATCTAAGATGTTTCTCGGTCTCATCCTAGACTACACACTTTAACCGCATTTTGAACCACCAGCGACTTTTCTGAAATATGTTCATTGATCTGTTTCAAAGGAAACCATTCAGACAATTCTAAAGCGATTCTAAAAGATTGTATAACTCTATCCCAGTTTTATGAATCAGTGCACTTTGTTGTGCTATCATAGTCAGTATTGTTTACGGGTTAGACCGTTGTGGTTTTTTGAAGGCAAATGCCAATGGATTGGATTGAAGCTGCACAATAGTGAAGACGATATTTTGTGCCAGTCTTCAATTTCATTAAATTTGACCATTTTCATCCCACCAAAAAATTCCCAGAACATTTGAAAACTCTCCACTGAAGCCATACAAACTAAACTCTTGTAGGTGGATTGGCAGCTGCTTAAAGTCACAATGAAATGAAAAGGAAGGGGGTTGGAGGGATTCCTCTGGTCAGCAATCTGAAATTAAAAAAATGAAAGTAAAATTCACTAGCTTTGGTCATGAAGGAACCAGATTGTATCAGGTTACATCTTCCCCCGAGTCTGTAAACAGCTTTTATCTCTAACCAGACGTTGGCATCATTAGATTTTAGCCTTAGTGGTTTTCAGTTTCATCAATAGATACGAAAAGTGAAGCCTATAAAGATGCTGCATACAGCATTTATTTCATTAATATATTGTTGTGAAATCAAACAAAAACAAAAAAACAAAAATAAAACAAAACACAAAACCGTTGCAGTCAGTAAGCACAATGCTCTGTGTTTTTGGGAGTTCCCGTGCTCGATTCCCTGCGAAAAATAAATCCCAGTGAATGCTAAGATGGATAATCAAAAACATCTGGGAGGGGCGATTTGTTCAGATTGCTTTCATTTTGTCCCATGACCCTGCAGTTGGTTGTAAAGCAGTTGCTTAACTGTTTCAGTGTGGCAGTGTAAACGCTGCCTCTGTCTGGAGCCAGATGACGGTCTTGACTCCTTAGCTGCTACGTTCATGTGCTGGCTGGATGGGGCGATAAAACCTGATGACGCAAAAGCTGGATTGTGGATTGCTTAAACACTTTCCCTTTCTCTCTTTGAGCCCTCCCTCTCTCTCTCTCTCTCTCTCTCTCTCTCTCTCTCTCTCTCTCTCTCTGTCTGTCTATCTCTTTCTCATTTATTCATTCTTTCCATATTTTTTTTCTCCATGGGATGGGAAGATGGAAAAAAGAGTACCCTGTTAATTCTACATTTTCTGTACTCCTCTGTCAAAGGAGAAGTGAAGTAAAGGAGGGAAATTGTTTGTGTGTGTGTGTGCGCGTGTGTGTGTGTGTGTGTGTGTGTGTGTGTGTGTGTGTGTGTGAGCACATACTTGGTGTGGAATAAGTGAGCTGCGATGGAACAGAAAGACACGGCATGTGTTGTGTGACTGGGGAGGGTGACTGTATGCGTGTGTGTGTGTGTGTGTGTGTGTGTGTGTGTGTGTGTGAACAAGGTGGAGGCTGTGTCCCAGGGAGAGGCCATGATGACTGTGTTTTTATGAATAGATCATGCTTTGATGGTGCGATTATGCCGGTGCAGGGAGCAAACAGACATTCAATACGCGCACACTGCTCAGAAGTGTGTGTGTGTGTGTGTGTGTTGGTGTGGATATGCGTTTGGAGAGAAAGAGTGAGGGGGGGCAGACAAATAAACGTCTCTAAGAAACAGAGAAGATCTCAATTTAGTATCATTTTCTGATCACCTACATCTGAAGTATTTCTCCTAAAACCCCCTGAGGACCAAGGAGGAGACAACAGAGAGAATACATGTGAAGATGCTAACATGTGACATATATGATGGCAATAAGCTCCTACTATATGGCTGCTGCCGGCTTCAATAGGAAAACGCAGCAGTATGTGAAAACCTCATGTCTGAGAAGAAGCACCCAAGTCGTAGGAGTCATAAAACATCATATTGAGACACTTATTTCAGGTCAGCTTTCGTGTGAGATCAACATGAGCAAAGAAAAGAAAGAAAGAAAGGAAGAAGGGATCGTAGGGTGAGTGAGCAGTACTCATATTGTCCCTCAGGCCCTTGGTGTTGGCTTTTGACGCTAAGTGTTGCAACCCCAAGCCTCCAGCCCTCAGCCTTGTGGTTGTCAACACCAGATGTTGTCCCAACACCCCGCACATCCAAACAAGCCAGCTCTTTGTTTTGTGCCAACCGACGGGTCTTATCGCTAATAACTCCCATTAAATCTATTAGCTACGGATAGCTCGTTAACTGCTCTGAGACCTCCGGGTTGCACACACACACACACACACACACACACACACACACACACACACACCATCTCTCTCTCAGCTGTGCCTTGCGTTGGCTGGGTGGGTTGATTGGAGGGTGCTGGGTTGTATGTGCGCACATGACTCTTGGTTCAGCTCCACTGGTGTTCCTCCAAAGGAGAGAGAGAGAGAGAGAGAGAGAGAGAGAGAGAGAGAGGGAGGGAAGACAGGAGGAGGGAAAGAACAAGTGAGAGAAAAACAATAGAGAGATTTGATGATATTTACTGAAAGAGAGAAGGAAAAAAAAGCAGAATAATAGGAAAAAGTGAGGGTTTGTCTTGTCTTCTGCATGGGGAAAATGAAATGGACATGTGGCTTTAATGTTTTCTTACCATATGGTGATCTGCACACGTGCTACCTTGACTCACCCTCTTTCCCTTTCTCTCTTTCCCTCCCCCCCCTCTCTGCCAGGAGCTGATATTTGGCAGGTGCAGCTTCTTATGAGAGCTTTTCTGTTAATCTGATAAACAGCCACTGAAAAGTGGAGGAATACTTTTGCATCCCATCACGGCACACATCAGCAGGTTTTATTCTTCTCTGGCTCACGGACCCAATCCATCGGCTTGTTTTATTTCATAGGTTTGGGCTGCATTAACCGACATTCACGACAAGCGCAGGGTCAGCTAGTATTTTGGCAGGTTTCGCTTTCTGAGGTGACGCCTGATACAGCCGTGCTCTGGAAAAGACATCACCCTCGAACTTCGTCAGCAGCCACTGTTAATGCAATTATGTAGTTGATGCACGATATCAAAACACAAGCTCAGGCTCCTCCTCGGTAATTATGTCACATTCTGCCATTGAAATAAAATAGAAATGGCGAGCTGAGATGAAAGACGTCCTTCTGTAGACAGGCAGAGACATGTTTCCACAGAGTTGCCACTTTCATCCATATTAATAAGGTTTTCCCCAGCTCAACACGCCCTGGTCTGAGCACCTCCAGTGTGGCAGGAGGTTGCTGTTGCAGTCTCAGTCTGGCCATAGGGACACAGGCACATTCACAGCTGTGACCCTGGGCACAGCGCCAATGGAAATACGACTGAGGATGTCTAGCACACCGACCTTCCACAAACATTAAACCATTAAAAAACCACTAATAATACAAACCGTTGTAGTATTTCAGGGAAACGCGATGAGAAAATAAATGCACGTGTATTTCGAAGTGGAAACCAGCAAATGTGAGACTCCCTCCCCACCTTGAAAAGTAGAACATGAAGCCGCAAGATGTTTCAGTGAAAATGAACTGAAACTGCCTGGTCAGTGAAACAGTAAAACAACACCCAAGCTTAAAGAGCTGCAAGACTTATGTGGGTCAGTGTCTCGCCTTCCAGCCATCTTTGTAACTTGTCTTACTGTCTTGACATGTGGAGTTCAGCGATCGTCGTTGTGCGATCAATAAAGTGCAACTGCTGCTACAACACTTTTTTGGCGACATGCATCTTTACAGTGTTGCAATAGCACAGTGTTCTACAAGCAGCCAGTCACCTGCTGTATGCCATCATTACCTAGAGATGGGCAATCACTTTTTTTGGTGGGGGCACGTTTGCCTTTATTTTACAGTGCTCAGTGGAGAGAGACAGGAAAGGTCAGGGGACGACGTCATGTGACAGAGGTCCTGGGCCCAGTACATCATGGGTACATAGTATGCACCTTAACCAATTCAGCCACCAGGAAGCCACTGAAACCGAGCTTTTGATTGTATTCCCACTGGGCACTGCGGTGTAAAAAATGTCTCTCCTTGGCTCTGCACTTCAAACGGGGAAAGCCACTCATGAATAATGGATGAGATTCTGCATCCTCCTGGGAGGATTACGTACCAAGAGGATGATGTCATTCCTGCAGACGGTGTGGGATGATGTTAGCAGGGGGGGAATGATGTCATCTCTTCATTTCAAATGCATGGATGAAGCCCCTGCCATGTGTTTCCCCTTCCAGCGCTCTGTCTCACATGTAGACTCACCTCTCTGATCACTAAAGCCTGCTTTTTAACCTTGTATATAGGATGTGCGTCTCACATTTTGACATCAATTCAATGTTGTGCTGTACAAGACTGGGCTGTATTTAGTGCAGGAGGACCGGGAGCAGTATGAGTAGCAGTTTGAACTGTTTTTGAAGTGTGTTGACTTTGTGAGTAATGTCGGCTGTTAGTGTGAGTAAGCCTGCCTGTCTGCCTGCTTAGTTTTTATGCACTGTAAAAAAAATATGAAGTCAATTTAAATCCAACATGTTGTGTTTTACGATTGCAAAATGATTATTTGTTTTAGTCATCACACAAAATCGTATGTTCCATATATTTCAAGTGTCATTCATTCATGTCGACCCCAGCTGATTGCCCGTAGAAAAAAAGGAGAGGCATATCCACTCAAAAATATAATACTCAATAATCATGTAATCAGCAAAGATTCAGTGTAGCCACATTTAAAAAGTGCAGTTTGTTTTGAGGCTTCCTACCATGCCATATATAAGCGTGTCCATAGAGCGTAGTGCGGATGGTGACTTTCACGGGTCATCTGACAATGATGTCGCTGTACTTAATAAAACTGCATACAAGATAAATGACAGCAGGAAAAATTATCTCTCTTGTGGGTTTATTTTTCTATTACCTGGTGAAGAGATTTTGGATGTGTGTGAAACCAAATCTGTGACCAAATGCTGATTAATCCCAACATTCACTGCAGCATAGCAGCAGGTTACTGACAATAAGGAGCCAAATCTATCACTATAAAATCACTGGGCTGTAAAAGTGCAATGATGTGCCTCCATGATGACGCAGATGAGGGAAATCTCTATGGAAATATATCTCCTTTCCCTTTGCACAGTCAAACGTATGCACGCACACAAAGACATCCTTCCTACGTCATGAAGTTTGATAGAGGTGAGGAAATGATCAGTCTCCAACTAAAAAGGCAGAAATTAACCACGCTTAATTCACGCTGAGACGGCCGGCCAATCAGCTGTTCTCAGCCATGTTGCCAAGGGGAGAGACCTGGGGCTTCCTGCTCACTTGGGGAGAGACCTGGGGCTTCCTGCTGATGTATTTTGGTTATTTTGGTTGATGTGATTTGGCTAGAGAGAGGTCCTCCCAAAATTCACAAGTGCGAAGCTCTTAGATGAGAATATCTGCATGCTCACCATTCACAAATGAAACTCATAATCTGAAAGACAACATTGGAGGAATGTAAGGACTCCAGCCAAGATTAATAAAGCATGTATTTTTTGGGGAGAAAAGTGCACACGTACACAGGGCTATCTACTATCCAAACAGCACGTCTTGGACCAGGCCAGCTCAGCCAGGGTTAGTGCTCTCGTAATTGCAGTATGTGCAACACTCCCCAATACTGGTTTTTATTTAGGGGTTTATTGGCTTGAAGGCAGAGTTTTCACTGATTAATTCATTTTCTGAGTTTTTCACTCATAAACATGAGGTTTTTTCCACCACCTGGATTGAGACAATTCGTTTTTTTTCCAGCACTGGGACAGTATTTAGGTCAACTTGAACATGGCATTCTCTCTCCTGTAGTAGCCTGAATGTCAGCCTGTTTGCTCATCTGTTTGTACTGCACTCCACTGTAGCCTACCTACCAAGCCCAGTTCGGTTTCTAACAGATAATGGCATTTCCATAGCACCCCAGAAGTCATCTTTTTTTTGCAATTTGGAGAGACAGAAAGAAGAAGAGAGAGAAATGCAGCGTGACAGAGAGAGAGAGAGGATATGTGTGAGAGAGAGAAAGAAAGATAGGGAGAGGTTGCTTGTGAGGGTGAGGAAGGGTCAACAAAGCTTGAAGCTTTTACTAGAATGTTGTTTTTCCTGATTCAGCATTTGCTCCATTACACTTCTCATTAACAGAGAGACAGTGTGATAGCCTCAAGAGGAACATAAAAACAATGATGGTAAACAGCACATATTAGCCTGTTTTTGTAAGTGCTCTTATAGAGGAGCGCCTCTATAAACTAAAAACTAAAAACTATAAACTATGTACTTTTTTCTTGATAAAAGGTTTGTACAGTAGCCTTTCTAGTCTAGTCAGCAGCATGGTGTCAAGCTGTCAGTGATGCCACACAATCCCAGGCTCCAACAAAGCATAGAAAGACCTTGAAAGTGTCCTTACGTTGCTAAATAAGTGATTCTGTGAGAATTATCTGTGTGATTGTATGTTTCTCGGTCAGCCATAGTTCTATCATGCTCTCACTTTTGTTATTGCATTACATGACATCATTCTGGATGAGATCACCCACTCAGCTTAGGTAGGAGAGCCTGGTTCATCACCAACACTACCATCACAACAATCATAACCCTGCAACTAGTTGAGGCTACAGAAAGGGTGAAATATATGAAAAAGATTCAGGAATTAGGCTTTGGCATCAATTGCTTATGAAAGTCCCATTCTTACGCACATATCATGCTGCCTTCATGTGCTATCGGAAATATCGGTGTTTCAGCTTGAGTGCATATGAGCGACCTACCAGGTAAATATATCTGGGACAGTGGGACTTTTCTATGACAGCAAGGTTCCCCAGATGTGACCTTGAAGGGGTGGAGAGCATTGAAGCTGTGTCAATGACAACTGATGGTAAAAGTGATAGAAATTAATAAATACAACAGAAAGGGGAAAGAGTAAGGGAATAGGATTAAACAAAGCCTTCCTACCCGCGGCGGTATTTGTTACTATAAAACAACAGCCATTCTGTTCATTGTGTTATTATTTACGACCAAAATCCCTTCAATCCTGGGACAAATCGTACTCAGTAGGAGGAGTTTACTCGCACCTGAATGCAGCATTAGAGAGAGTCCCTGCCTCTGGGAGCGGATACCACTCCCTCCCCGTTCAGCCTTGGTCAATCTCAGTTCTCTTTAAGTCAGGGAAACCGGAGCAACGTGCTTGCATGTGTGTGTGTGTGTGAGAGAGAGAGAGAGAGAGAGAGGGAAAAAACAAATGATTTCACCAGTAACCGGCCGCTCCGACACCGTTACAGCGGCAGAGCTTCCACCTCAGACAGGGAAAGAAACCGCACAGACCGGACGGAGGATCCGATGAGGATTCAAACTTTCACTGAACTGCGTGGAGTTGCGCGACTTGGACGGGACGCAAAACCACAGGAAACTACCGGAGCGAAGTAAGGATAAAGTCATGTTCCAAATGAACCTATCTCCTACTTATCTGGTCCTCATGTAGGTTTCTATTTCTAATATTTGTAGATGCTGGCAAGCCCAGTGCACTGCATTCCTTAGATGTTTCTTACAGAGGTGCGAAGTGATTCACGCGCCTCTGACACGCTGACAGCTTGAGTGTTGCGTTTTTTTATTTCTCATGGTTTTTTTTCCACTTTGTTGTTGCTGGTAATACTGTTTTCCTCTCGTTTCGCTTTTGCCAGCAGCTGTCTGATTTCCATGCCACTTAGTGTAGAGGTAACCTAATATTAGTGCGAATGAATGTACTGGTGATGTATTACGCTGCTAAGGTGCTTGTGCTGCTCCACCCCAACGAAAAACACTATAATATTCCTATAGGGACTTTTTGTGTGTCTGTGGCACTCCGTAGTGACCTTACCGTACTTTCCCTATAATATCCCCTTAGGTAGCTATTGTTATCTTGTCTTATTGTTGTGATGTACAGCATCCTTCTAATTTAATTATTTTTTCCTGAAGGCATGTCTCGCATATTTGCTGTTTCGTGGGGTGTGTGTGTGTGTGTGTGTGTGTGTGTGTGTGTGTGTGTGTGTGTGTGTGTGTGTGTGTGGCTACAAGCCCCGGCGCGCCTGAAGTGAAGCTTGGGACTGTCAGAGAGAGTGAGTCAGACTAGAATAAATAGTTGGGTTGGTGGAGTCCCTCACAGTCTGCCACGGATATGGAAAACAATAGCGTTTTAGATAGTTCAATTTAAAAAAAAATCCCAGAGGAGACATTGGGGCAGAGACAATGAATTCAACATGAAGCCATCAGCAGTATACCTATTGACAAAGTTCCCATATCCTCCATATCCCTGTTCCTTTTAATGGGCATCACAGATGTTTTCTGTTTTCATTTTTCTCCCCTTTGAATATTTAGAATTAAATGATATATACATGGCAGCTCTGCTGTTTTCACCACAATAATAAGTCATGACCTCTCAAGCTGTGTGTAGTGTCATGGGCAGCAGGTAAGGGCTTGTTCTGGGCACCTGGAGGGCTGACAGGTGTCTGGGTGGGGGAAAAAAAACATCACCAAAGAGACACAGCACCAAAGAGACGCTCACGGTCTTCTTTATATGTTATGTCATCCCCTTGCCCATGTAGTCTTTCCTTATGCTGCTGGCTGCTTGACATCTTATTGAGAATTGGGTAAATATGTTGTTTTGGATAGTTTGGATAGTCTGTGATAAAACACACGCATGTACCACATTCACATGCATTCACATGTACACACACACACTGCAGGTGTCACCATGGCAGCTGTCCATGGTGCTGTTTTTCACTGCATGTTCCTTGGTTCATCAATGAATTAATAAAGGGTTGAGTTGCACCATATCCCCTTTCATGCCGTCCTGCTCAAAATGTTCATTAACAAGTAATACACAATCTTTATTAAAGTGCCTTTCAAACGTTAGAAAACCCAGACAGCACTTTAATAAACAAGAGCAGGTAAAGCTAGACGAAAAAAACAAAGAAGAACATTAAAGTGTAAAACATGAAGAGACCAGAACAACACTCTGAGCAGGTCGAATCAGCCTGGCAATGCCTTATAAATACAGGCAGTGCCAACCAAACTAACACTCAGGGTGTCTCAGCTGGTTAGGGTGCATACTATGTAACAGCAACACCCTGGGTTTGAACCTGGCCCCGGGGCCATCCACCTCTCTCTTCACTGTGGACTATCTAATGAGGCAAGCATGCCAACAAATCTTGTGCCTCTCAGGTGGAGAAACAAACGAAATAGCGTATTGTTAGCTAACTGTGGGCTGTGAGCCTTGGAAACGTCTCTCACGTATGGTGTCGAAATGCTGACAGGAGAGGCAAAGCGGGGAAGAGAGAGAAATAGAAATGATTTGACTGCGATATTCAAAAGTCCCTTTGTCGTTGGTTGCCCCAGCGAACTGCTCTTATCAGTGCGAGACCTGCCTCTGAAAAGGATTCATCCAAAAATAATTGTGTTATCTAATAACTCCAATGCTGGAAAATTGCCTCTCTCTCGCTCTCTCTCTCTCTCTCTGCAGATGAGATGTAGTCGTTTCTTAATGCCAAACAGAGAACATTGAAATGATTACACCTTTGCCAAGAATTATAAGCAACAGTAGTTTTCCCATTACACCGTTGGTTCTTGCTGTGTTATCCACACATCGTTTGTCACAGTCACATCACAAGTACTCACTCCTACTGGAGTGAAACTTGCTTTCAGTGCAATATTGCCTCAGATTCTTGTGTGTGTGTGTGTGTGTGTGTGTGTGTTGTGTTTCATCACCTCCAACAACCCTAAATGCTTTTTATTCTCCTTCTTCCCCTCTCTCTCTCTCTCTCTCTCTCTCTCTCTCTCTCCCTCTCTCTCATCAGTGAGATTCATCCCAGCCAAAGTCCAGGCCATGCTCACTAAGCTATAAGTACAATGTAAGTACCACATTACAAATCAGGACAAATAAGGCACAAGCCAGAATTGACACATGTGGTTTGTTTCATTTTACCTCCAGCCAACATGGACTGAGGAGTGTGTGTGTGTGTGTGTGTGTGTGTGTGTGTGTGTGTGTGTGTGTGTGTGTGTGTGTGTGTGTGTGACTGGTTTACAGTCCATTAGCCACTTTGTGCCACACTCTTCCGGTTTCTATGCATAGTGGTGTCCTCTGTCCTGTGTTGCAACTTTTCATATGGGTATGATTTGTGGCGGATGAGTCAATGCGTCTGTTGAGAGGTTGGCCTACCGGTTCTTCCACTGTTCTGTGGAACTGTGACCGGAGTTCCTGGAACTAGATCGCTGACCGTAGCATCCGCTGCCATTCTCCCATGATACCAGCTCTCTGCTTCACTCTCTCATTCTCTCCCACCATTACCTCTTCCCTCAATATCTGACTCCCTCTTTCTCTCACTCTCTCCCTCAATTGTTTGGGTTCTTTTTGCATCTTTTCCATCTACGTCTCTGTTGCTCTTTCTGATCTCGTCCTCCTCTGTTGCTCTCCCTTCATCCATCCTTCTATCTCTCGTCCCTTCTCTCTGCAGGGTTCGGACCGCGATGCTGACATTCCTGGTGCATATTTTCCTACTCTCCCACGGTGAGTTCCAGCTCCAACACAACAATCTCCATGATCTCTCAGCGTCTGTGATGGCTTCCTTCAGGCTGTGCTACGTCTCCTGCTTTTTATAGATAAAAGAAAAAAGCCCACTCACTGCTGGAAATAAAAGATAACCTATAGAATAGATAGACCTTTCTTATATTTATATATGTTAAGTCTCCCTTTATGTTGAGAAAGAAAACATTTCCAAGAGTACACTTAAGCTAGCATGAGGCAAAAAGTTGAGCAGCAAAAAGCAAACTCCTCTCATTTGAAATAACAAGGTTTCATATTTCAAATTTTGACGTCTCTAATTTTATTTCACTTGTTATTTCTATGCAGTTGTGAACTGACATTTCATTTTTTTTATATATATCTTGTTTTTTTTTGGTCATATGGATGAATGATTTTGCAAAAAAATGTTTTATTATTAAATACAAAGGCAACACAATGACAATGACAACCGTAAAAATAATATGAAACACATTGCGCCTTTATGATGGGATGATTTCCACCACAAACTGTCAAACCGACAAGCTGCTTCGTAGCTGATCTCAAGTCAGCCGAGCACCAACAAACTTCACACCTCTCTCACACTTTTCCCTCACATATATGCAGAGAGAGAGAGAGCAAGAAACAGAGACACACACACTGCTTGTTTCCCCGCTCTTTCAGGATTCGAGATGCAGGATGCCTCGCAAAGAGCCGTTGACATTGTGAAACTCTTTTAGAGAACAGAAAATGCACATGTGAAGGAGTGAAAGCAGGAGTAAAACTTGGCTCATACTGTGTACTTTTTTTTTCTGTCCCAGTGTGAAGTTAACTTCTGTGCGTCTGTGTGACCAGGTACTTTGTGTCTTGAGCCAGCTGGAGGCGCCCTGGACCTCCCATGGCAGGATGAGCTGTGCTGTGACTCACCTACATCCCACCTCGCTGTGGAGGGGGACAGCACCTACCGCCTGGAGAGAAACCACTCTGAATCAGACCGCCCACACTACCCTCGCTGCAACTTTAGGAGCTTGACAAGGGCATCGCACCCTCCTGTAAACAATGAGTCCTCTGGAGGTAAGAGTCTGATTAAGTTGTATCTTGCATCTTATTCATTTTCTCCCACTGCACCAATGTGGATTTGACAATCATGAGTATGTAGGTGGTGAAATATCAGGTTGAGCCACCGGCGTCCTCCACACCGAGCTTCAACAAGCCAGACTGTCTTGCAGCTGTCTCCATGTGATCCCACTGCGACACTTTGGCCTCCTGGTCCCTTGCAGTGATTCCATCCAATGGCCTTGTTGCCCTGCATTACAAATGATTACAAACTGTTGAGGTTATAAGCCAGCTTGTAGTAAGTATAGACATTTTGCTAACATCAAAGATTCTTGTAAGGCCTGACGAGGATTTATGTATTACTTTTTGTGATGCATTAACACTTCTACCTGTCTGGATGCGTCCAGTGGGATGTATATTTCTACATTAAAAACAAGAGCATTTGCCTTTTTTAATCCGCAACTAATGCTGAAAGTGTCGCGAGCTGATGGAGAAACCCATCAATTGATATTTTAGGGGAGAAAAACATTCAAAAACAGCTGAGAGGTTGTGTGATAAACAGGCACATATGCAATTCAGTTGAGAACATAAGCACGGATCAAGCCCGTGGATTGTGAAACTCAAGTGATCAGTGTGTAATGTGAGAAAGCGGCAGGAGGAAATCCAGCACATAGCAGGCCTTGTGATTCAGCCTGCAGCACCTGTTGCTTGTCACTGATAGAGACCTCCCCAAAGATCAGCCTCCAAAGCTTGTTATGCTTTAATCATCTAATCAGACAGGGTGACCACACAAGGGTTGTGCTGTGATCAAGTCACAAGATAGTCTGGCTCATGAGGGAACCCCTTCCGTCATTCGTCATTACAACAGAACTAAACCAAGTGGTCTCACGACTGCTCCCTAGCCAGGAAATGTGACAAATCACGTTTTTGTGTTTTGCGGGGGCCCAATTAAAAGGTAAAGGTCTCGCTTGATATTGTCACTGTGGAGGTGGTGGTGGGGAAGGGGAGGCTAGGGGGAGCATGTTGAGTCAGAAGGGAGGAGAAGATTTGTTTGTCGGATCGATTTGTGAGGTGCTATGACGCACCCTAATCAATAGCCATTAGCTGAGCTGAGGTAATGATAATTACCTGGGAAAGCTAAAGGGCTGTTCTGTCCTGGCTGATGGTGCTATGTGGCATAGAGACAGACAGAGCTGTGATTTAACCCCGTGTTGCACACAGGTGCCAGGGTCCATACAGTGTGTATAAAGCTTCTTGCCCTGGTTCCAGGAGTGATCTAGGTGATCTAGGGCCAATGAAGGCGTCAAATGTCCCGTTGGTTTAGTTTCACCAACAATTCATTCAATTACCAAGCAAGTGTTTAATTCTCAGAATATTCAGACAGGGCGTTTTTCTCAGAAGCCCTCATTGGCGGGGTAAACGAATTTGCTGCTGCTACTAACATGCAAACTGAATTTCTTTCCAGGCACCTGTTTGATCATCCTGTGCAGAGTTGATGAGAACTGGGAAAATGTAATTTGTGATCTTAAGTCTCGCACCCCGCCGTCAGACACGTCGAGCGCTGGCTTGATGGCAATTAGCTTGCAGCGCCTGGTGTGAGTATGAAGCTCTTTATACCCTGTTACTCTTTCAAGCCTCTCTCTCATCGTGCTTGTTATGCCTGTCTGTGTTTCTTCCTGAGAAACATGCTTCAGGCACCAAGGGCAAAGATGGGAGTGTGTGAGTCAGCTAATGTGTGCGCTCCATTCGTGTTTGTGTGTGTGTGTGTGTGTGTGTGTGTGTGTGTGTGTGTGTGTGTGAATGTATGTATGTGGGTGTCTGCTGATCTGAAAGGCAACCTTTTCATTCTGAACAGTGGGGTTGATGGTGTGTGTGTTTACATGGATCAGGAGAGGAGAGTGGGCAGCACTTATTGCCTGTGTGATATCACACTGACAGGCTCACCGTGTCAAGGATGAAGAGACAATACACAGCTGATCTAATGCACACAAGGCTATCCACATCCAGTCACACATCACAATGTATTGTTTATTATATTGACTCTATGATTATCTACATAGAGCTGTCTATAAATTACCTATTGTGTAAAAATGGTAAGAGTATGACAGATATTTATAACCAAGATAAAATGTATTAACTTACTACATTAGCTGCCGAAAAAGTATGATGTTATGTGTCCAGCTTTTTATGACATGATGGACACTATGAGTTTTTATTTTTTTTATCCAGATTAAAGTTCAGAGGGAATAAAGTCTTTTCCCATCCATCCCCAGGTCCCAGAAAGAGCACACAGAAGTGACCGATGGGGATGCTGGGGTTGATAACCCTGTTGTCTGTGCAGCAGAAGATTCCATCATGTGTTCTATCGCTCTTGACGATGCCACCAACTTTGTCGCCGTGGTAACCTCCAGCATCCTCAATGCCACGGCCCCACCAGTCCTGCTCAACGTTCCTGCCCGACCTGGTAAGAGAGGGATTTTTCACTCATTCTTTGTTGTTTTTTTTTATAAACACAGCAGAACAGCTTTTGTCTTTCTGTCGTGGGAAGATCAATATGGGTTCATGAATTATAAGTTTGGAGCCTATTAGCTATTGTAACTTCAAGGAAGAATCCACCCTAAAACACTTGCCGATGAAGATGATCTAGGGCTCCTCAGCATTTTTAATCCCGATATTTTCCAAGGTCCAACACCATAGTGATGAATCTGCACATCCACCTCTCTAACAGTCTTACTTAGCTGACAAGGGCAGGCATGACGAGAGTACTGAGACGTGTGTGTGTGTGCGTGTGTGCGTGTGCGTGTGCGTGTGCGTGTGCGTGTGCGTGTGCGTGTGCGTGTGCGTGTGCGTGTGCGTGTGCGCTCACCCAAGCACACACAAGGCCTGAGATCTCCACCGTGATAGAGAAGGACTTTCCATACTGTGTTGTTTGCTCAACCAAACCTCCTCGGCTAGAATATACACAAGAGCAACCTTGTGTTATCCAGGTTCGACGTTTTCCCACGTTCAATTTGCAATTAAGATCCAGATCTTCAAATTTACCCAAATAGTGCAATTGGATACCACTAGGATGTTAAGAATAGCCTTTTGCTATATATTAAGTGTGTTATTTAGCCTACCAGAGGTGAATTAAAAGCCTTTCTTTTCCCTGGGAGTAATCTGGAGACTTGTATCTGTTATACAATTACTGATGATGCTTATTAATCTCTTCTCTCCCGGCAGACAGTGTCATTATGAGTTATCTCGGTTTATCTCCATCATACCATAATGGGACATCTCTGTTTATTATCTGGGTTACCAAACTAAGTGTGTCTTACTTCAATTAATGACAGTAAATATATGGATGGTTCATAGAAAAATGCTTGAAAGTGACAAAATGAACAAAAAAAAAGCAAAAGGTAAAAGGAATTTCGCTTCTAAGTAAGTGTGTATAGGCTCCCTCAATCTTTCATCTGCTCTGTGCTCAAGGTGTGATTGATTCAGTTATGAAATATTGATGATCTTGGCATGAGGACCAGACAAATACTGATCTCCATTTCATCATGACAAGCTTATCTACAACAAATGTCTCTTTTATTTGGACTATTATGTCATATATTCTCAGACACAGTAAATTACTAGACCTGCTGTTAATTCTAGTAGGGTTTGATGAGTGACCTCCAGGCCACACACTGGATCTTCAAATCCCACATCAACTATTGTAATTTCATGGTGTAAAATCCTATTTTTGTGGGTATTGTAATCTTCCACAGAATTTAGCAACCTTGAAAATACTAACCGATTCTAGATGAGGCTCAAGATACGAGAGGCTTTGTGATTGTTATGAAGTGGATTATGTGTGGTTTGTCTGATGCCAGTTGTTTATTGGTTGTGGATGCGTGTGTTTATGTGTGTCTGTACTTGTGTACTTATATGTATTTGCACATGCGTTTGTGTGTGTTTTTCTACAGTGAAACCAGGTCCTCCGGTCAATCTGACACACACCCAGACCATTGAGGGAGAGCTCATCTTAAGCTGGATCGACCCGTCACAGTTTGGCCCACTGAGCTATGAGGTCCGATACTCTTCCAACAGCACTCATCCAGTCTGGCAGGTAAATACGAACCGGTCTCTGGTAAAATACTACATCACATAACCGAAGATGATACACTGGGTTTTCACTTGCCACTGGACCCACTGGCAATCACGGGATTGTATTGCATTGTATTGAAGCTACAGTGGCACCATCTAATTCTAGCAAAAAAGGTGAGTCTTGCAGTTACAAGCACGAGCCTCAATGATTCATTAATGATTATTTCCCGTCCTTGTTGCTTTCAATGTTGAATTGAAACAAGGTTTGGGCAAATTGCACACATTCAATATTTACCTCTCCCAGTAGCAGTGCTCCTTTGACGCAATACAAATTTCCACTAACAAGAAGATTTGTTCATTAGGTGTGACTTGCTCACTATTGGTTAGGGTTCCTATGGTCTTATAGTGTGTACTCAGCATTAAGCAGTGCATCAAAAGCTTCATGATGCAACCAGGAGTAAGACGATAGACCTTTAGAGTCAATAGGACTTCTGTTTACCCGTTGTATACCGTCAGCCCCTCGGGAATAGAGACTATCTGACTGAAACCTCTCTGCTCTCCCCAGATTGCGTATGTGTCTGGAGAACCCAGGGTGTCTTTGGATCTGAGGCCCAGGCTGAACTACACTATCCAGGCTCGCTGCTCCAGCCCAGGTCAGCCTCCTCTCTGGAGCGACTGGAGCCAAGCCCACCACATCTACCTGAACAGTAAGAGCATTTCCTTTCAAGAGACCTTGATGAGAGCTATTGATGAAAGCTATTCGTTCTTTTGGCTTGTTTGGATTCACGCACCTTGAGCTTCAAGGTTGCAATAGATTCTTACCTAAAGTCCCACTCATTACACAGCTGTTGTCCTGCTACTGTGCTATTGCTCCACTCTCTTGAGGAATTGTTTGGAAATCCAGGATGCAGGTTGGGGGGCTGAGGGATAGTTCTACAATGGGTACCTCTACTGTAGGTAAAAGCTTCTCAGACTTAAGGCGTTAGTCCAATACTAAAAGGCTAAAAAGTGTAGGATTGAACATATACAACTCTAACAGTATCAGTCTGTTATTCAGAGAACACAAACTTCGGGATGCGTTCATCAGCCAATCAGAGTTGAGTATTCAACAAAGTTGCGTAATAATAAAAGATAAACCACCAACTTTTATCTGTTCTATTTAATTTCCTGAGTACACATTCGCTCTCAAATGCTTTTCTAAATGATCCTCCAGGAAAGATGCTATTAGTGACCTTTTCATCCTTTAGATGGTTTGAACCCTGTAGACCTCAGTAGACTGAGACAGTGGAAAAGGTCACAACTGTGTGCTGTAAATTCTTCGCCCCCTTACATTCGTTATTAATATTAAATGGAAATTATTATATTATTTAAATTGCTCAAGGCATTTTGCAGATTGGCACATAAACCTTAAACATGCCTCCAAAAACAGCAAATAAACCAGTTTAGCTGCTGGTCTGTGTCACCATCTACCTGACCTGGCTCCTCAGTTGCTCATCCTGATGTGATGCCCTGTCAAAATGATTTTACTCACAAAACATCCCTTTGAAATACGATGCATCAAATCGATGCACCAAAAACTTGAAAATAAAATTAGTAGGACAGTTTTTACCAATGTTTTAACAACAGCTATGTATGAGTGTACTTGCATTTGAATGCATCTGCAGACAAGGATTATTTACTGACTGTGATTCAACCATTGACCTCTATTATCCCCCAGGTAGATTTAAAAGGATGTCGATGCTAAACTATAAAACGGGTCCTAGCCTGCCCACATTCATTGACCTGAGCCATTAATAGAACCCATTCCAGTATGCAATCTCGGTAGAGTCTGAAGCAGAAGTCAGTCTCCAGGTCTGCAAATTATCAGACACAATAGCATAGGAGACAAGGAGATTGTCGTGAGCCAAAATAAAAGCACTCTATCTCTATCTTTAACTCCATCAAAGACTAGAAATCGTTAACCTGGGTCGTCTGGTTGAATACCAGAATGAAAAACAGCACAAAGGCGTATCCCTGCCTGTCCGTGTCCATGACGCAGAACTGATTTGGGTTTGTTGTTACAGTAGGTGTGTGTGTGTGTGTGTCATGATGACTAATCAGTTCCAAGGTTAAGATGCAGTTGAGGTGAGACACAGCAAGGCAGTCACCAGCCTGATCTGAGGGAAGTTGGAGTTGACTTGAGTGACTTGTGGTGGTAGCAAGATGGCGAAGATAATTCATGTTACGGCGGATGTGGGAAAAGTAAAATAATTCAACTCAAGAAAATCACTCATGCACACACACACACACTCACGCACACACACACACACATATTTTCTGCACACTATCACTGCATATATGAAGTATAGTTATATTGTATTGCGGTACACTTTCTTCCTACACGCCCCAGCCTTTCCCTTTAACAGCTATGGTGTAAGTACAGTCAGGTCTGACCACACACTACAGCTGGCTTGAGAAGTGAAAAGTTTGCTCATTGATCCACCATTTTACTTTCATTGAATGTTTTCTCCTCTTAAAATGATTCATGACACTGAGTTCCTCCAAGTTTTGCCAATTAGTCATATTCCTCTTCAAGGTGCAGGCAGAGCAGCAGACTCCACGCTGATGTTTCAATGGCAACTAATTGGTGGGCTACAGGCTGTGTTTTTTGAGGAGGTGGTTATAGGCAGTGGCCCTCGCACTCAAACTTTTTGATAGTCTGACAGCCGTCAAACCACAAGATAAACAATGGCAAATTAGACGGCTTAGTCACTAGAATCCCTGGCAAAGTTCCCTCCGATTACAAAAAACAAAACTTCTGTCATCTCCTGTGACTCAGGCGTGGTTTGACTGAAGGCCTTTCTTTTCTTCCCCTTTGTTACTGCTGTGACTTGGTTGCCCCCCCCCCTCCTGCTTTGTCTTAACTGTAGGCTTCACATAAACAAATGATGTAAAAACATGATGGAGAAAGGATGGGTTTCTATTACAGCAGCAAAAGAAGTAACGGTAGAATTTACGCTCCGTGCTGCGAAAAACATGTCAGTTACATGCATGATGGCGGACGGGATTTTTAACAATGTTTTGTTTGCTTGCAGCGTTCAGCTACATCCCTGATAAAGTGGTGGCGCGACCAGGGGAGAACGTAACAGTGTATTGCGTGTTCAACGACCACAGCGCCAACGCCAGCTCAGCCGTCTGGATGCTCAACTACACGCATCGGCTTCCCCACAGCCAGTACAGCCCGGTCAGCCAACGGGTAAACACCCCTCCTTCCAGGGCTTTGCTCAATTCTTCTCTGTGTTTTTGTGAACATACTACCGGTCAATAGTTTTAGAACACCCCCATTTTTATAATTTTGATTCATCGGTCCATAAGACCTTCTTCCAGTCTTCAGTAGTCCACTGGCGGTGCTTCGTGGCCCAGGCAAGCCTCTTTTTCTTATTTTGCCATCTTAGCAATGGCTTCCTTACTGCCACTCCACCTGTCAAACCTGCAGCTCCAAGTCTTCTCTTCACAGTTGAAACTGAGACTTGCTTACTTCCACCAGTGTTAAGCTGTGCTTGAAGCTGTTGACTCTCAGAAACTTGTCTTCTGATTCTGTTGTGGCTGTGGGTTTCCTCCAGTTTCCAAGTGTCTTTTGATAGTGTAGGAAACTGTACTGAAACTCTGAAATTTACATTATCTTTCAGTTTTTGCTGACCTAAACTTAACCTCTAGCAGTTTAACGCTTTGTACCATTTCAGGTTATTCACTGGACTTGAATTGCTTAAATTTGGAAAACCGCTAGTGTACCTAGTTGAAGAAGTATAGTACATGTATGCTAGAACATGTATGCTTCCTTTCCAACCTACCAGGTCAGCCAGATCACAGTGCGTCCGTCAGAGAAGAGGCTGTATGACCTGCTGCAGTGCACTCAGGAGTGGAACAACCCCTACAGCCAGATCTATGTAGAAGGTGAGGTATGATGGTGTAGAGTCAGGAGTGAGCCAAGAAATAAATAATGTTGATGATTTTAGTGGCATACAAGGCTTTAGATTGTAAATTGGTGATGGTTGCCCATATTAACTTGGGAAAATCATGATTGTTTTGAGCCATGTTGCATCATATCAACTCATGCCTCAAAAAAACATGGATGGACTGTTGCTCTAGTAGTAGTAGTAGCTGGAAGTCCACCTCCCTTTTGTATTTTGCATCCGTTTTTTGGATACTACAGTGGAGAAAGACAGGAAAGAGAGGAGAGAGAGATGTGACTGCCAGGCAACAGTTGGAACATGAACCCAAGTAGTCAAGAGTACATGTGTGGTGTCCCAGTGTGGTGTCCCACATTGTGGTTGTGTTTTCCTGACCAGTTTCTCACTCTGTGTTTCAGGTGCAGCCATTAATATAAGCTGTGAGACCAATGGTGACATTGACCGTATGACCTGTAGCTGGATAAACAACCAGTGGACTACGCTCAATTTCCAATCCAGGTAAATACACCTCAAAGCAACATTTCACTTAGGTACACCACAGTGTTTCCTCTGTATGTTTGTTTCTGTGGTGGAAGATAAACCGGTCTTAAGAAATATGCTTCACCCTCAGAACACAATTGAGATCAAGTTGACTTTACTGCTGTGTGAAAGATAAATATAACAAAACCACAATTAACAGCTAAAGTAAAGTTACACTATATTTGTTTTTTTTGACTGGCAATCCAAATCTGTTTCTATCGATTTCCCTTTCTTACACTCAACGCTATTTGTCATTTTGACTTTAGAGTCTAAATCTAGATAGCTAGCTTCTCAGATGCTCAGTCTGACTGAAGAGCTGAGGTGAATTTGAGGAGATGATGAGGAAACAGTGCTTATGAAATATCAATCAAATTATTTTTCAAATATTTTTGGCATGACCTTACTGTGGCGGGTCACCATGGTAAAATACATATATGGGAAACACTGGTACACCGTTTGTTACAGCGTATCTCTTAAATGAAATAAAGCATTAATCAATACTCACTGAACAGAATATACTAGTGAACACATTCATTGGACACACCCAGGACTTGGTAGTTATCCAACACTGCACAGTGTTTTTAAGTGATGCCAAAATTTACTGGAAGCTTACTGGAAAAATAAGCAAAATAAGTCAAGGTGATACATTTATATGTCTGTAAGTGATATTTTTCTGTAAGAACTTCAAAAAGAACAAAATATGAGCTCACATACACAGTGTACCATGTTGAACTGATACTATTTTTTTTATTGTCTTTGAAAGCAAACCTTTTTCAGGCCTCATTCTCACACTCAGTGTTTGCCCGCCTCCGTAACTTGCTGCTGTTCAAACATGGAGACAATTCCAGTGTCTTACTGTATTTGAACAATAGAAAAGATAGATATATAAAGATATATATATAAATCTTGAGTTAAATAGCACACTGATGATCAAACCCAGCAACAGTGAGGCAGAGATGATGATGTTCAGACATGTTTGGGCATGGGCAACATTCAGTCACTCTCCTCCGTCTCTCTCTAGTTTGAGGATTCAGCAGCCAGTTGGTTTTTGACTATCCATTCATTTCCACGTCACCTTCCATCGCAGGTGGGCGGACCTGCCGTGCGACGTGATGGAGGAGCGGGAGAGAGCGGGGGAGGAGGTGGGGGAGACGGGGCAGTCAGCGTGCCAGCATGTCGGGAGGCGAGTGTACACCTGCACCATCCAGCCCCTGAGGATGAACTGCTACAAGCTGTGGCTGGAGGTGTCCTCCCGGCTGGGCACCATCAGGTCCAAACCCATCTACGTCTCACCCACAGATCACGGTGAGCCAGGAGGACACGCTCGAGTGTGTGTGCATGTGTGAGTGTAGGTGTGTGTTGTTTGTGGGAAACAGAGAGAGAACGAGACCGAGATTTGTATTTGCAGAACTTACATACTTTCATACTAGTTTCAATCTGCCTTTTGTCTCTCCTTTATATAAACATTTGGATTGACTGATCAGTCTGTCCCATGGCCAGAGAGTCATAGGTCACTCAAAAGAAACACCTCTAGCTATTGCTTGTGAAGATATCGATTACTTGGTAATCTCCTGTGATCCACCAAAGCTGACTACCGTAGACTCGTGATCATGATTTGTTGAAAAGTTAACATTGCTTCAGCAGCATATGTGAGCAGCATATGAAACATCACCTGCAGATCTAAATTAATGTATGCAAAGACCAAATCTCTGTTGAGTTACAGAAAAAAAAAGGATTTGAACCATGAAAGAGTCTAGGACAACTGAATGATTTTGAGAATTGTATTTTAAATGGCTACATGACAAGGCAAATGGATATTGATTTAAAATAAAGAATCATTACTACATTCCTCAAGGCATGATATGTTTGAAGGGCACCCTCAACTATTCAATGTATTGATTACTTTCTCTGTAGAGGTTTAATAGGTAGAAGGGGCATTCCTTCATTCAGTCATTTGTCATGGAAGTTAGCAGGAAGTAGCTCCTAGTTCATTGAAATGATCATTTAAATTTTTTTCCGATTGCTAACTCGCATCGGTCAATACTGAAGCCACATTGTCAAAACTCTTCATACAGTCTGCATTACCAACATGCATCTTGGCCAAACAGTTAATCTCACCTCCAAAACTCACTCAGACCACCAAAACACTTCATACATGTCTCAAAATAAGCTCCTTCCACCAGAACACTGGAGACACTTCTCACTCAGAAAGCATACAGTCACTCATAACACACTAACCTAAAAAACACTAACAACAGGGAGCATTACATCAATGATTAACTTTTATCTTTGAAGTTTGAATGATTTTTCACATAAATCAGTATTTCATTATAGAATAAGAATAACACCTTTTCACTTTATTGACTGTACTAAAGTAATGTATGTAACCAGTATGTATGTAACAAGAATGAATCAGAAATGCAGCAATCTGCTTCAAATCGTAATTTACTGTACTTGTGAAAAATAAAAAGTTGAAACAAAAAAAAAAAAATCCTGAAATTCCAGGAGGCAACCTTTGGATCCTAAAACACAAAATATATTTCAAAATGTCAGTACATGTAAAAATGTAAACATACTGTATTGTACTGTAATATGTAGTTCAACTATCATTGAAGGATGCACATCGTACTATTGATGCAACTGTTGAACGCTGCAGATTTGGTTGCACCCTTACAGTAAACCAGCCTCTCTCAAAGAGACACCATGGTTTACAACATGGTCAATAATTGTGGCCCTTATTCAGCTTTCAACTGAAATTGCAATCAGCTGTGTTTGGAATGATTATTATTTCATTTTATTGTAAATCTGCTAAGATTTTCTATATATTTCAATATGGTTACTGCAGAAATCATTCTGTTTTGAATGTGTTTTTAACAGTTTTGAAAACAGTGTGTTAGCATTTGAAAAATGTGCTGCAAATATATAGTGTTTTGCAGGTGGTGGAGTATGAATGAGAAAAGAGTTCATGGATTTTGGAGAATGTGGTCATTGAATGCACTTTGTGTGAAAGCAATGAAAAATGATTCACAGTTTGGTCCACATAGACTTTTGTTTTCGCTGACTGTGTTAAGAGTTTTGACAATGTGACTTCAGTATTGATCGATGCGAGTTAGCAATCGGAAAAAACTGTAAGTGTGGATATTTGAGAGACCGTCTAACTCTATGGTCTCCCGTCCCCTTTCCCCTGTAGTGAAACCCCACACACCGTCCAATGTGAAGGCAGAGAGCCAGACCAGTGGGGTCCTGATGGTAACGTGGGAGCCTCCGCCTCTGCCCGTCGATGGGCTCCAGTGCCAGTGCCGTTACCACTCGCCCTCCACCGTGAGAGGCCGGCCAGAGTGGAAGGTAAGGCTGTCTGCTTTGATGGACAACATTTTGCTGGCTGTAAATAAATGACACACTCCATGACAATCGTTCAATGATTCATAAGCTTCATAAAATGTTCCTCTACCACTAAGAAACATTTGACCTTTCAAGAATGAAGGGAACAAACAAGCAAACAAGCGCAGAGGTCCATGACTCAGCTGGTATAGCTGAATGACTCTCCTATCTCTAGATTTAACCAGCATGCTTTGACATGGCCTCAGCAGTTCAGTCTGACCTGAGCTGGTAGAGCCCATTTCTATCTTTTGATTAAAACATTTCCAGCACGCTATCAGTAATCTCCTCATGCCTGTATTTACAGAAAAAAGAAAATTGAAATTGCACAAAGTTATTGATTAAATATGTTCCATCTATCTGTGTGATTGTGATATTTTGTATCTTTCCTGTATCTCTTTATTTTTTCCCCTTTAGTTAATTTGACCCCAAATGAATTTCTGCGAAAAATAATGTGGTGCTTGGCAGGTCCTGAGTCCAGTGCGGCTGTCGTGGGTGGAGGTTGCGGTGCCAGACATGTGCCGTGCGTATGTGGTGCAGGTCCGCTGCATGCACACCAACGGCACAGGCTACTGGAGTGACTGGAGTGAATCCGTGTACTCCACGCCCCAAAACAGCAGAGGTAGACTACCACTTCCTGTTACCATTTCACTCAAGATTGAGTTTTTTTTTAACTTTTCGGTATGCTTAGTGTGACTTCAACCCCTGTCACCACAAGCATCCAGCATTTTTCCACCTCTCTTCACAGGCAAGATTAAAAAAAATGCCACAACACAAAACAGTTAAGTTGTCAGAGGTAAAAGAGAAATAGATAGATATGGGGGTCTAACCCGACAGCTGAAGATACACACTTGTTTTTGACACTTGAAATTTGATCCTGCTTGATTTTTTTATATATCAAAGCTGGAAAATGGGATAAAAAGAATGTAAAACTGTATGTGCAAACAACCAAGTAAGATAATAAGTCATACACAAAGAAGCCCAGAAACAGATTTCTACAGCAAAAATCTATCCGAAGAAAATAAAGACAACCTGTTTGTGGATGTAGGCGACACTCGCTGTAGTCATATCTGACCGTCTCCTGGGTTTAGCTCTTATGAGAAATGGTACAAGCATGTATACACACTCACACACACACCATCACCTCTAACCCCGATAATGTGATTGTGTGTTTTCCCCTTTAGCTCCTGAGCATGGACCTGATTTCTGGAGAGTTCTTCAAGACGATCCGTACAGAAATCAGACCAACGTCACTCTGCTGTTTGAGGTATACAAAGTCAAATCTAAATCTCCGATTAGCTTCATGCATGAAAATACCATATAATAAAAAAATTATCAAAATGTAAAGTCAGAAAAAAAATATCTACAATGCGTCTTGTCTTCCCCTTCTTTCCCCAAAGCATCTCCCAGTAGCGGCGCACTCCTACTGTGTGGACGGATTTGTAGTTCAGCACCAGGCCTCTCGTGGCGCTGTGACCAGGGAGCGGATCGAACCGGCGGCCTCCTACAGCTTTGAGTGGAACCAGGAGGTCCACACTGTGACTGTGGAGGCCTACAACAGCCTGGGGAGCTCCGCCCACAACATCAACATGACACTGGAGAGACAGCCCAAACGTGAGTCAGCTGGGACTCTTGGTGGGAAAGTCTGTTATAATCCGGTAATATGCAGTGGTAGACGGGTTCCGCGTGGTCTACTAGTTAAAGATACCTTAAACCAGATGAATCGGGTTCAATCCCCCAATTTGGTATAAGCACCCGCCCTGCTGAAGTGTCCTTGAGCAAGTCATCACATCCCTACCAGCTCCAGGGCTGCTGTTCTGTAGCTTAACATTTATCATTTTGTTCAGTCATCGTATTAGCCACTAATCAGTCTAATGCTACCTGCACTAATGGTGCCAACAGGGTGTACTAGGTAGACTATGGCTTCCTGGTATTTTGTGTTGAGAGGCAATAACAGCCTTACATTATGGCATTACGGATAGTGGAGGGGCCAGCCATTAGCCTTGGTGAGGTATGTTGTTAGAAGTACTAGCTCTTAATGACAGTCCAGTAATACACTGGGATGTTTGTGTGTTTGGGCTGTGTGTTTTTACGTGTGTGTGTGTGTGTGTGTGTGTGTGTGTGTGTGTGTGTGTGTCTCTCCTATTACTCACATAATTTAAAAAATTGTTTCATTAATCAGTCAAAAGTGTTTATGTGTGTTCCATAAAAAGGCCTGTTTTTTTTTAGCGGGGGGGAAAAGCTCCCAGCCAAAAGAAGAGAAAGAGAAAAGTCTCCCTTTTAAATTTATAAGCAGTAATTTGTTTTTGCTTTGTCTTGTGCTGGATGATCATCTGTGTGGTAACTGTAGAGATGCACCATGTGTTTCCTATTGGGCCTGGCCTGAGGCTGCAGACAACTTCCCATCTACGGTTAGACATTAAAGTAAGAGTAAGGCTCTGTTTATTCTATTCAGTCCGCTCTATCTTTTCCGTCTGTGTTGCAGGCCACTGTGTGCGGTTGTTCCGTGTGTTGCTCATCAACAGTACCTGTGTGTCTCTGTCCTGGAGTCTGCTGGACAACAGCTCTGTACCTCTCGCCATGGTGGTCCAGTGGTCGGCGCAGAAGCAGCCGGACGCTGACCGACGGAAAAGCCAAACCGGAGAAACCTGGGCCCGGTTCCCCTACACCGACCGCCCCGTCTATCTAAGGGGTAACTTGTTCTGAAATGCCGTTCACGTCATCCCCTTTCTCCCCTCTATCTTTCCTGTCACTTCTCTACTATACTCAACAAGAAGAAATGCCATAAAAGAGATCTTAAAAGAGACATAAATCTAACTTCATGAAATCATCTCGTAGGTGATTTCTTTGGCTCTGAGGAGTATGGCTTCTACGTGTACCCTGTGTTTGCCGATGGAGAAGGGGAGCCAGTGTACACTATAGGTAAGCTTCACTTTCAAAGTTGAACGACATTGCAGCACTGTCCCTATATCGTGTGTTTAATATTGGATAAAGTCAATGTCCTGCAGAAACCTTGACTATGCTGGGATGGCACCATGTCAGGGTACAGTTTGCAATAAATCAACAGAAGTGTCTGAAGTTGAGATTCAGTCTTTCTGCAGGACACTTATTATTACTGTAGATGTAATGTTGTTTATCCTCTTATTACAGCCAGCAGAGGAGACCCTGCAGCCTACATGTTGCTGATGATCATCACCTTCCTCTCCATCGTTCTGTTTGTCACCCTGGTCCTCTCCCAAAACCAGTAAGAGTAACCTCAGAAAACATACTGCTGCTATTGGGTGAAAACGTTCAGTCATCAAAAGGTCAACTTTTCAGGAATTAAGAAAAAAATAGACAAAGAAAATACTTCAAGAATGATGCTCATTGAGGTTATATGATGAGTTTTGAATGAGTTTCCTGAGCAGCAAGGTCACAAAACCTGCTCAGCCCAGATAATAACCATGTAAACCTTCAATTCAGCTGAAAACACAAACATCATTGAAATTGGAGACATTAGTTTTTAATGCAACAGCAATAAGTCATTTTACAAGAGATATGCTGGTTACTTTTGGTGTGTAATCCTGTGATATTCTGCAGCATACTGTCACATTCAACCCTGGTACTGATAGCAATTTTATGGTGTATGCTAAAAGTATTTATGACCCTGACACCATGCAAGAGATGATAAATGATGTTAATCTCTGGGGCGGATGGTGAGTGATACTGACCATGCACAATTAGGAGTGTGACATTTAGCAAGTCGCAAAGGTGTAATTACACGTGACCTTGGCTGATATGAGGAGGCATGAGGGATGCAAGCTGTTGAGTCTGCTGTGTCTGGTTCCCAGGATGAAACGCTTTGTGTGGAAGGATGTGCCCAACCCCAACAACTGCTCCTGGGCCAAAGGGCTGGACTTCAAAAAGGTACGACGCAACGACGCTACAGTCAACTCGATGTCTTCGTTTTTCAAAGTTGAAGAAACTCTTAAGACATTGAGACATTTCCTCGTATTGAGTTTGAGTAACTGAGAACGTTCATTCTGTTAATTCAGATTTCATTTGTGCAGATAAACATAGAAAATAAATACAATGAAACACATCAACAAAAGTAAACATTGCATCTCACAAATCGTTATACTTTACAACATACGGTCTAATTCATATTACACCAAAGTAATTTCACATAATCAAAGACATCTGAAAGCGTTAGAGGATTCTTTTCTTGAACATGTTTCTTTCTTCATAGTTTGTATTTTGACAAAATCTTGTCACTTATTTTTGGATGTTTTTATGTCTTCCAATTTGCTCATTATTGAAACCTAATATATATAATATATTAAACCTAATACACAACTTACAGATTTAGTCTAGGAAATATGAACGTCTAGCAAGCCTTTCCTTGTTGACGTCTGTGTAATGGAAGCAGTCAGCGACCATCCCGGTGGTGATCACTGACATTAAATATGACCTCCTGCGATTGAAACCTTTGTCAGTTCTTGTACTGAATATTCCTGTTAGGACTTACCTGTGTTGGTGTCTCTCTCCAGACCGAGACCGTCGACCATCTGTTCCGACTCCCCGAGGGCCTGCCGGTCTGGCCCCTGCTGCTGCCCTCTGAGAACATTTCTCAAGCCGTCATAGTGGACAAGGCTGACCTCCCATCTCTCACCACAGCCTTGGTCCAAGCCCCAGACCCAGCCGTGTCCCTAGCTCCAGGGTTAACCTCGGGGCTAAACCAGACCAAACCCAGGGACAGTGCGGGGCTCCTGGGTGCAGCTTCCTCCTCAGCCCCCCTTGTGGACACCTCCTCCACCTCAGGTCCAGAGCTAGGTGAGGAACAACCAGTCAGCTCTGCCCAGTCATCAGTCACCTACGCCACTGTGCTGCTCTCCGATCCAGAGCGGGACCAGCTGACCGTTCGTCTCTGCTACAAGGATGGTAGCGGCAGCAGCTCCAGCGACGAGGGGAACTTCTCCGCCAACAACTCGGACATTTCCGGATCTTTCCCCGGAGGCCTGTGGGACCTGGAGAGCTGCAGGGGCGGGGAGGCGGACGACCCGCGGCGCTCCTGCTCCTACAACTCTGTCGAGGAGTTTTCTGAAACATCGGAACAAGAGGAAGACGAAGGGATGAGGGAGGAGAAGGACTTGTATTATCTGGGAATGGACTATCCAGCAGAGGATGGGGAGAGCGAGGGAGCGCAGGAAGAGGAGGAGAGGGAGGAAACCAAGATCGTGCTGCTTAAAAATGTGGTTTTTACCAGAGAGGACTGTACTGTGGAGTCGCGCCCGTTACTTGGGCCTGGGGTGTCAGCATCAACAGGTGGCTTTCCCCCGGTGTACCTGCCTCAGTTCAGAACTGTTCCCTGCACGAGGCAACTCACAGATAAACCGCACGAAAGCGCCCCCCAGCTGTGAGCTTTGGTACTGCCCCGCAAACTGACATGCAGTTTGTGCACCAGGTGTGTTGTGGATTGTGCCAGAACGGGTTTCCGTGGTATTCCTAGAGGTGTGATGTGTTTATATGACTCCCAACTGTAGCGATTTGCCGATGCTGCTGTTGTGTTGTGTGGGAAGGGGAGAGGAAGGA
Source organism: Hoplostethus atlanticus (assembly GCA_034670405.1). Lineage (NCBI taxonomy): Eukaryota > Metazoa > Chordata > Actinopteri > Trachichthyiformes > Trachichthyidae > Hoplostethus > Hoplostethus atlanticus. The sequence goes on along the minus strand of JAXDDX010000064.1, from coordinate 1,965,340 downwards.
AGGAAGGAAGGCAGGAGGCCACCAACCTATGACATGTATAGGCATTTCTTTCTTTCTTTATGGGGCTTTAAAGACCCAACTGTGCCTCACTGCTCCTTTTGGAATGGTGTAGTAGTGTTTGATGAGAATACTTTGACCTCAAACGTCCTACACATACATCTCAAAGGTGGGTATTAGATAGCATAGAGAAAGCGGTGGGAATACATACCTGCATATACACCTATGATCACCCTGCTGCTTCACAAACAGTCAGAGAGAGAAAAGGCCTCTCATCTAGACAGGCTTGTTGTTGTCAGAGCACATTAGACTGTGAAGTTAAAGCACACCTGGGGTTTCACTTCAAAACCACATGGTGATGCTGGTGTGACTGATTGATGTTGACAGCACATAAGCCAGCGGACAAACGGTGGGTGCTTCTCGGACATTTATTTACTGCAGCTGTGGAAGACAGATTCCAGATCAGCAGATTTGCATTGACAAACTCGCCCTCCAACCCAAAGAATGTCCTCTTTTCCATTGTGCTGTACTGTATTTTTTTTTAAATGTTACAATTTGTGAGAAATGTGCTATCTATTTTTCTGTGTTTGCCATTTTCAACAGGAAGCTGTTGAACGGTGTAAATAAAAGACGGAAGAATGTACATTTGAATCCAGTGGATGACATTAAAAAAGGTTCTGAAAATATTGAAACATGAATTGAGATAAATTGTATATTGTATATTTTTCATGGTGAAAATAAAGTATTTATTGTGCGTGGTTGTGATTTGTAGACCAGGGACCAATGTTATCTGTGCCATGATGTACTGTACTTATCTAGAGGTGTATTTGACAGTGACCATGCACAGCCAAATGCACCGTGCACCAGACCAGACCGTGATATGAACGAAAGGAAAGCTGTTGTGATGTAAGTATAGATTTTTTTCATACCCATCCCACAGTAAAAAAAATATCCAAACATCAACATCCAGAGGCAAAGGTGTGGAGGAAATGCTGTGTGAGCATTGCATTGTGGGATGGGCAAGGATGGAATAGAGTCCCGGAGGCTGCCATCTTTACATGTCTGGCCCATTTTTAGTATCAAGAAGCTCCTCTGGACCAACATTTTAGTTTCTCTCAACAAAGTCGTTTGTGGGTTTTTTTTTTTATAACAATCATTCTTAAACCAGACAGATGGAAAGGAAAGAAAGAGTGATAAGAAAGTGTTGTGTGTAGGCGTTCTGGTGTTATGAGAAATAAAAACTGGCTTATCTTAATGTGTCCTTGTGTGTGTGTTTGTGTGCAAACCAAATGCAATATTTGTCATTATAAATACTTAGTATCCTTATACTTATACATGTGATTACTTTTAATTATTTTTATTTCTCCCTATGTTATGTGATACTGCTCAAAATAGGTCAGCAGACATCACCACACAGTGTTCATTTTTACTACATCAATAACCCTCACACACATGATCCTGTCACAGCAGTTGACAGTTTGAGAATTGAGAGGAATATCCTTGTCATTGATGGTCTGATACCACATTATCATGGCCAAACCATTGAAGAGAAAGAGAAATGAATCAATTAATAGATAGGCAAACAAATACACAAACTCATAAATACACTGAAATAACTTAAATTCCTGTTTTCTTAAAGTAATAATCTGTGATATTTTCATATTTCCGTTTTGCTACTCTCTATCACTGATTGATATAACACAATAGTGATTCAACCTAGACCCAGTTCATGAAAGCTTTTACATTTGCTGTTCTAAACACCGGGGGTCAGCTAGGTCTTTCCTGGGAAAAATCCTCTGGCGCACAGGAAGTGATGTGACGTTTAGGGCAGCAGCAACAGCGGTTTGTTTGGACTAAACAGAAGAAGAACTGGGTAGTTAGCATGAGCAGCGATAGCCACCATGGCTGAACAGACAAAGAAAAGAGCGCCACCTACAGAAACTCAAACTTCACCAACAGGAAATCCAAGGAGAAAAACATCACAGTGCTGGACACACTGTTTGATTGACAGGTGATCTCTGGGAAGTGCAGTGCAGAAACACCACAGTGTTGAGTGAATCTCACATTACCCTTTTAATCTCACAAACACTAAACAACCTAAAGAGTGACGCTTCTGTTACCTCGTGGCTGTAAAAAGCAAATACATCTGAATGACACAATACATGTGAAGACAAATCAATTATATAGTTTTCAGATAAGCCTTCATTTACCCTTAAAAGACCCTATCCTGATAACTTAACATTTATCAATTTGATAAATATGAACTATTTACTATGATGTATACTATGAATTTACATCAGCCTTGTACTCTATGTATGTATTTATTCAATTCCAGTGTACTTGCATCTTTCAGCCACAAGGTGGCAGACCAGCACTGCTCTTGGCTGTTAGCTTGGTGGGCTGCTAGTAAAATCAGGGAAGTTGAATCCTTTAAGGCCCTTGGTGCTCGGCCTCTTGCTGCCATAGAAGGACATGTTGGTGCCCATTGCTGCTGCCAGCGGCACAGAGATGTTTGAAATCACAGAGGCCTGCCACCATGCCAGGTTCAGATATCGTAATGGAAAGGAGAGAGCGAGAAGGAGACGTTATTTTTACAGTCATAAGGGATTATGAGTGGGAAGGGCACGTTGCTGGAGGTGCTACATTACACAAGGTGATGATGATTTGGGGCGTCCCAGGATGGTTTTGCTATTGCCACCCTGCACAAATCTGTCAAATGAAGGTGTAAGTAAAGTTGTGAGACAAAAAGAACAAAAAGCGAACACAGGCTTTCCAGAGGGAGGTGTCCAGTGCCATGTCTTGTCAGGGGGCCCAGATTTCCCAGAGGCGCCCAGCACTAGACCTGTCTCCTGGTCTGGAGGGGCTTAGCAAAGGGTCATGAGATAAGGCAGGCCTGCAGAAGAAATGCTGCACATGTGAAAGCTCTTTAGTGTTTTGCAGATACAGAGCTTTTAGCAGAGACAAATTAGCATCCACTGATGTCAGTATGTATCCACTAAGGCCAGATTGGATTTCAATTTAAAACCAAAGCCCATCAGTATCCTAGACAGATGCAATACCAATTAGATATAATTAGTTTTTGTAATTATTTTTTGTACTTTAAAAGGACTTTATGAGATGATTAGGTTTGTAAAATCATTACTACACTCTCACACGTGTTGTGAAGTGTAAACGAAGTGTCTGTGAAGCGTGATCTTGCTCTTGAGACCAGGACTGTGTTCATCACTGAGGGAAGACTGCCTCCAGTGATGGTGATAAATCAGATTATACATATTAACTTAGATTGACCCTTTGAAGACTTTATGAACTGCTCAATGTTTCTGGCACAAATTATGACTTAATACCCATTTTGACCCTTGTGCCCTCCATTCATCACCCCAAAAGACATACAGAGGCTTTAAAAATGAAAAATATGACAAAATGAAAATATGACATTCTCACCTGCAGTTTGAAACGAGTTTTCCTGTCACAAAGCTTTTTTTCTTAGTGGCCAAACGTGATGTAATTCAAAGAAAAATAGGTTCTGCTTGCCTAATGAATCAATGACTGGGCTGGGACACACACACACACACACACACACACACACACACACACACACACACACACACAGTCTATCACTCCTTCTCCTCTTTCTAAAGCTAACATGCATGCTTGAAGGTGCTACTGCCACTGTCGATTTGTTGCTATATTCAGTTTTGTTGTTTTTGTCTGTGCATGTATGATTTTTCCCCCCTTTGTTTTGTTGTGAGACCCCCCCCCCCCCGTCTCATCTCTCTCTCTCTCTCTCTCTCTCTCTCTCTCTCTCTCTAGTCTTCTGTCCTCATCCCTGACCTCATCCTGTCTCTGCCTGGATCCATCCATCTGGAAATTCGCCCCCACAGACTCACATCAGCGCAGCCTTGGCCTGTAAAAACATTTCCACAGAAGGCATCCCCACCTCCCAGGAAATATGTCTCTAGGTATTGCAACAATCTTAAAAAACAAACCTGGGGTACCCTGTCTGATTTATCTTTGGGCTGGATGCTATTGTCATCTGGAAGTGATTGAATGAAGTCTGACTTGAAGGAAAAATAAAAAAGGAGGAGAAAAAGGGAGGTGGAAAAAGAGGAGGAGGTGGTATAGGCTTGGGCTTTGTTTCCCAAAAGCATCTTAGTATGAAGATTTTCCTTTTTTTCATCGGCTTGAATAAGAATTGAGACGATATTGGCAGTAAGTTGGGTAAAGTGGTACTCACTTGAAAAATACATGTGCTGTTGAGTCAACAGTGGTTAGCAAACGGCGTCAATTGCTGGAGAAAATGCAAAAAATGTAATTACAGTAACAGTATAATTTAGCTCAATCCTCCCAAAACACAAACAACTATGGAGCCAATGTTTAGAATTAGTGACTTTGTATTAAAGTATCCAAATCAGAGGAGGTTTTAGTGCTAAACCGCACTGGAATCAAGACTGTGGCTTAAAATGTTGCTCCAAAAAATGACAGAGGAAATGCTGATGCACAACATGTTTAGCAATTTCATGTCAAAATACATATACAGTGACTCGATGCTACATGCATTTGCAATCACGTCATGAAACTCCATGGATGATGCAGTCTCAGCACGCAGGTTGTGACTAGAGAGGTATTTTCTTAAAGACTCTGTGTGTATCTGTGTGTTCACGTCACGTGTGGGTGTGCACGCATCGGATATTACCATCAAGCCTGTTAAAGGGAATCAGGAGAAAGATTTAGCAGCTTGACATTGTAAATCCTGCATTGATCGCCCGGCATTAATTCAATGCAGCAATCGCGAGGAGCTTTAGCTACTGGCGTTAACCCGTGTTGGCTTTGAGGGCCTTACATCTGGGGGCGAAAGGTCCGATGGTAGCGAACTCACCCCGAAGCCCCGTGTCCACAAAGGAAATGAGAAAATCTGCCTTTGCTGGTTTGCAGCTACGCAAAGCTGCTTTCAGTCCGTGTAAAAAACAGGGGTTAAAATACTGTCCCGCGTGGTTGCCAGGCACCACAGCACCGCTAGCTAGGATAGAGTTTGGTTTACCGGGGGAATGTAAAGCCCTTTCTCCATCTAATCTGTAATCTTAGTTTGACTGCAGCATTGAGCTCTGCTGGAGGGAGATTGACGTCAACAACATTCAGGAGGAGAGAGAGAGAGAGGGGGATCAGAAAACATGAAGCGTAGACATTTAATGGGCAGTGGCAACGAGTGAAGTAAAAGTATCATTAGGAGCAGGTGTGAGAGGTGTGACAGCGGGGATCTCTGGGAGAAACAGATTGGCGACTGTCCTGAGCGGGGGGGGGGATCTCTGGGAGGATTTGGGAGGACATGCATGTTGCACTCTCAGCCCATCACTTGCAGACGTGGTTGTAAATATATGAGCTATTTTGATGCTTGCGTGATTTATCTTCCCAGGCACTTGACAACATTTTGTTTTAGCGCAATGTGTTCATTTTCCAGTGGTGTTACTTCAACATGACGCCATAAAAAGTCAACTTCAGGTGTCAGGTGTTCCTGGAATGTATATTTGCCTTTTTCCCCCCCAACTCTCCTTATCATTATTTCCCAAGAGGCAAGATGACTTATTGAGTAAGAAAGGAAATGAGAAAGCACGTTGAGTAACATTGCAGAGGGCAAACCTATATTGATCTGTATTGTTCTGAATGGTTGTGTTAAGTGTGTTGTGTAAAATGTACTTTGAATCAATTTAATTTGATCAACCAATATCAGTGGCTGACTACTTGTGAACCCACACGGGGATGTAGGCACTTTGCTAATGGTCCACTGAGGCCACACCTCTCTCCAACCTCTTCCTCTCTCACGCACTCGTACACACACACAGACACACCACAATGCAATTAAATAACCCAGATTCTGCGGTTCTGTTCAATCCAGTAATGAAGGACCATCACCTCACCTCACCTCACTCAACCTCCCTCTCCATTGTTGTTTCATGTTGACCGTAGACTGGACAACTAGGTCACCTACGCACAATGGTGACACACAAAGTGTTGAAAGAGGACATCACAGACCTCATCCTCATCGATTCTGCCCCATTACTTTAGCTGTTTGTAAACCCATTACCCCCAACAAATCCATAGGGCACCAAACTCCTAGTCAGCTTGTTTGCATTGCAGAAACCATTAGCCCAATTATTGGCGTGGCAGAAACCATCAATCCACTTGTGTGTGGGAGAAACCTGTGAGACGCACATGCCATGCACTTTTGAGTCTTTGAAAATGACCCGGGGCAGCCTTTTGTCCCGGCCACGTCTGCGGTAAGTGGGTCGGATGAACGAAATGCCGACAGATCGGTCAGCATGTGTGTCACAAAGCGTGGTTGTCTCTGGCTAACGGGGTGAAAGAGGTGCCGCTGAATGGCCCCCATTCACTCTGACACTCAATTAAGGCCTAATTGATTCAAGGTCCGCTTTAGGCATGTGGCTAGGCAACATCCAAGGCTTTTTTTGCACAATTTGTTCTTGTATTTTTTTGACTCCACCTTTGATTCAAATTGGTGAACAACCGGAATACTTTTTTAAGCCAGCGGGTGGATGGCCTTTCTCCTCAGTTATCTTTTCAACATGTAGTTGTATTCAAGCTGTATTGAAGTGAGCGAGAGTGAAAGACATTACTTGAGTATTTCATGGTATAGCACAAAAATGACGTCATACAGTTATGGTTAGTCACTGAGTATGGAATGTGTGGTGTGTGTGTGTGTGATGTATGTGTGTGTGTGTGTGTGTGTGTGTGTGTGCTGTGTGAGCTGTGTCAGCAGTGCATAGGGCCATCTCTTTATGGGGTGCTGCACTCCTTTGATACATTACTGGCAAGCTCCAGTACTCCACTGCTCTGTATAAATGTATGTTGGTTTTTTTTTCTTTCACCCTCTAAACTGTATTGCATGATACGTACTGTAGGTCTGGTCATGTGACATTTTTCACAAGCCTGCCGAAGCGAAAAAAAGAAAAAGGCGAAAGCTGGGATTCCTGAATCATGATACAGGTTGATTCAGTTCAACTTCAACTTGAAGTCAGTGTAAGTTTTGGTGAAGTCCAGCTGCTAATTTACAGACTGTCTCCCCAAGATATAGCAATATAAAATCATCACTTATGGATTTAAAATGAGCTTCACTGATTTTTGTTTTTAAAATGATGCATCTTGTCCTTAAATAGGAGAAAAAGAAAGAAGCTTTGAGAAGTTTTGAGACAGAACCTCGTAATGGAAGCTCTGTGTTTAGACCAGCAGAGACTAGATACTTTCATGCTATGAAAATTAATAATTTGATAAAACAACTTTATTTATAATGGAGTCATTAATAGGCTTGACCTTCTTCACCTTAAATGCCAAAAAAGCATTAGTGGATGATTAGTTGTAGTGTCCCATCGTTTAATGATCTGTGAGTTTTGATGTCTTGGTACCAAAAAGACTGAGAATGAAGATCTGGATCTGGAATGAAGACAATTAGGATTCCTTTGGGAAAGTGCAGCTTGGGAAAGTCTTAACATGCCAGTTGCTTCAAAGAGGAAACTGCTGAACTGTTTTCTTTAAGCTCCTTCCACGGCGTATTCTTGAACAGCCGCGTTTGATCTGACGAGCCGAGGACCTCCAAGTAATATCGACCTGATAAGAGACCTTGAAAATGAAATGGAAGGGGAGTTGAATCTAGGAGCCTCCATCTGGAAGTAGGGATTATGATCAATACTCAGTCTTCAAAAGAAAACAGAAGTGACATAACCTGTCTTGTCAGTTTTCTTCTCATATAATTACTTCAATACATTCTGTCTCTCGGTTTGCTGCCTGAACATTGATAGTCGTGACAGATGTGTCCCCGGTTGTGCAAAGTGTTGCATTCACTTCCATCGCAAACAGTGACACAGAGTGGCCTGAATGACAGCAACCTGTACCGGGCTGGACCAAGGGAAACAGTGCTAAAACACACACACACACACACACACACACACACACACGCAGACAGGCAGGCAGATATACACCCAGTCATACTAACACAAAACAGATGGCTTTATTCTGAACCATGTCATGGGTTGTTACTTTACCACAAAATCTTTGGGTAGCCATTGGAGATTCCACAACAAATCCCCCGAAGCCTGACCTTCGCTGACCTTGACCCACGTTCGATTACGTCACGCGGTGGGAACTCCGTGGCCTAGTTCTGCCCCTTTGTTTGTTTCTGTCTATCTCCCGGAGAGCCAAGGGACCCCCAGAGTAAAAAAAACAAAAACAAAAACAGTGGCAACCAGCTCTTGGGACAACTGTACACATTCCACGGTTTAGAGAGAGAGAGAGAGAGAGAGAGAGAGAGAGAGAGAGGCGATGGGACAGAAAACATGGAGCTAGACGATCACAGTGTGTGTGTGTGATGTACTATGTGGTTTCTACACTGTCCTGGTGGTTTGACTGTAGCACTTGCTGGACAATGTACACATTTTACTTGGCTTGCCAGTGAAAAATGGGACTTCTCTTATCTGGTTGGAGCACTCTTACAGAAGAAAGGCCAGTCCACTTACCTCCGGGCCAAAGCCAGATTCAAAGTCAGAGGTTTGCCTCTTTCACTCTGCTACGTCTCTCTTTATCTGAAGCGCGTTTTGAAGACAGATATGAGGAAACACACTTCATCTACTAGTTAGCCTGCACTTCCACCGCAGGGTTAAATGGGTAAACTGATCGGCCCAATATGATTTGTGATCTTTGCTTTGCATGTACACAAAGATATTAGATATATTTGATATATATATTTGTGTGTGTGTTTACAGGTGTCCATCCACCAAGATCCTTCAACCGCTGAAAACAGAACCATGAACCAAAACTGGAATACTGAGGGACTTAGCTATTATAGGGTATGCAAGATGTTGCAGTCCATGTGCATTTTGCTGCAAACAGCGATGATTATTTTGTCTGCAAAACCATATTTTGAGCTAAATCTGTAATGCTTTCGAGTCTCACCTATGAACATTTTTTTAAAGTGTGATTTGCTGCCGCTGTGGGAAAGCGGCTATCGTAAAGTTAGGTCAAAAGATGATCTTAAATAGTGCCAAGACACTTTAGGGAAAGCAGGCCCTGATCTGTGGTTTCCTCTGAGGCAGAGGGGAGGGAGGCCTGTGGTGTTTTTCTCCCCAGACTCTCCAGACTATTTTGAATGGTTGTTGTCATGACATTGAGGGGTCTTTGAGGAGATTAGTGGTACTGTGTGGCTGGTCTCTGTGGGTCATTATAACCATTATCCTTAACCTGAATGGATGGGCTGACAGAACGCTGAAAGCAGTAAGCGTTTTCATAGTTCTGGCTTGTAATGAAAGTACGGTGGCGGGACAGCTCACATATATCTTCAGTGTTGTGTTTTTGTACCGTATTTGACAGCTCACCTTGTGTACCACATGTCCAAAATGTTTCACACCTCGTGAACCATTAATACTTGATTCAACATCAACAGGAAAGTTAACCACCTTTTCTTAATTCTTCAAATACTTTCTGGTGATACAAGTTACAGCGCTGCACTTCTCTCTGTACAAACTGTTACTCACATCTCACCTGCTGTTGATTTACGCTAATTTTTCCGACACTTTAAGGTGTTGCGATGTGTTTTTCTCCATCACCCCCTTGCTGCTCTGTCTCTCCCACCGGGTTCCTCCACCCTGTGGTGTTGTTGCCGACCCCAGCACTTAACTCTCCTCCTTCCCACTGTTTCACTGTGCTTTTACAGCATCCCCACATTCCTCGCCTACAGTCCATACGCTCAACAAACAGCAACCATGGAAAATGCACACTCCAGTGAAAGTAAAAATACCCTGAATAAAACACTGGTAGAAGCAGTAAAAGCATAAAAGCAAAAACTTCTCTCAAATGAAATCAGGCAAATAATCAATCAATCTATCTATCTATCTATCTATCTATCTATCTATCTATCTATCTATCTATCTATCCATCCATCCATCCCACCCTGCATAACACCAGTGGGCCTGATGGCTTCTTGTGGTTGCCTTTGCTGACACAGACAACAACACAATCCGCAAACACTTATCCTGCTCAATTAGTGAAACCACTGTCTCCTGGACACTGAAAACCAATGGCTGAGCCTCATCAGACCCGCAGTCCATCATCTCAACAGTGTGGCCAGCACTGTGACGTCTGATCTTCTGTTTGAGCTTCTGTAGGTGGCGCTCTTTTCTTTGTCTGTTCAGCCATGGTGGATATCGATACTCATAAAGAGATAAAGATATTTGATTGCATTGCCTGCTTTGGCAATTGAATCTTCCACCGCAGGTCTGCACCTTCACTTCGGCTGTGATGTTCGTCTGTTGGTTGAATCATTATTGTGTTATATCAAAAAACGATAGAGGATAATAAAGTTTATTTAGATGAAAATGTTCATTCATTCATGTTTCCAACAACACAACATTTTCGTGTATGATTCTTTTTCGCATTTTGTTATCCAGAGATTTGTTATGTATGTTATGTTATGTTATGAATTATGTATGTTCAATCCTGTGTTATCTGACCTAGACAAGCCCCACTTCCCTTTCCTCACTAATCCACAGCCACAGCTTGACAGCTGGATGCCCTGGTTCTCACCCCACCTTGTTGTGCCCGACCAGAGGGCATCCTCACACCCATCCTACTGGCCCCACCCCCACCCTCACACCCACACACCACACCACCATCACCACAATCCTCCGCCCCGACCAGCTTATGTTCCGATCCACAGAAAACATCCCCCCCCCGAGTCCAGTGCAAATGTAATTCATCAGCAGACAGACAAAGGTAGTTATTAGATTAGATGGGACTTATACTGTCCGTCCACTTTAAAGCTCCCCACCACTCAAAAGAATAAAGCAGATGGGGGGGGGGGGGGGGCATGACTATTGGTGGATTTATACACATGGACACACTCAGCACACACATCGGGCAATGTAAGCTGGATTTAACAATTCCCACCCTATGTGACCCAAATCAGGTTCTGAGCCTTTTTGACACAAGACCCCAAAAAACAAAGGTATAATTGTGATCCTTGTGTGCAAGAATTGTGAACCATGAAAATGTATTATTTATCACAATAATTATGTGTTATATATATATATATATTAATAATTTACAGCCATTTTCATGCTATTACATTTTATTATCTAGCAGAGGAACCCCAGAGGCTGCAGATATTCATTACCTCACAAGCACAAGAGAGGATAATATACTTGTGTAATAACAATATACTTTTTTCATCATGACATGTATCATTTTGTACGCCCACCCTCCAAACCTCTTCAGGACCTTCTTCCTGACAAATGCAGGACACTGATGCTGTTTGTGCTTTCTCCTTACCTAGAGTGTCTTCGGTAAATGGTCATGATGTAGTATTGACTGCTAAAGGATCTGCCCTGGTAAGGCCTGTGGGATGGACGGGGCCAAGTATTGATTAGAGTGTCTATGTGAGGTTCACTGAAAGCAATCTAAGTAGCCTACATTAGGAAGTGAGGAGAGAAAAACACAGCTGCTGAGCAAGCCGAGGGGGGGGGGTAGCTGTGTTGAATTTCTTATTTGCTTTCTCTAGTGGGAACTATTTGACACAGTGCCAGAGTCTCCCCAAACTAACCCCCGAGGGACCGAGGGGGTCAGACCACTGAAGACTGTGAATGGGATGTTTTCATGAATCTCCATCTTCCTGTTCGATCGGGGAATAAACACATGAGCATTTAATAACATTTAAAATATCTTTAATCATTGGATAAGCTTGTATATTTTGCATACTGCATGATATATTTCTCTACATCAATGAACATATCAATTATCTGATGAACATCTCCACTTGACAAAGAAAAATAACATTTCTCTCTGGACACGTTGCGTAACAAAATGATAGAATTGTGTTTGTGCCGTTAAAATAATAACCTTTCCACTCACACAAGCAAGATATTGATAGATATGTCAACTGATCCAGTGCATTGCAGTCAGTCTTCATAGGCTTATCTCCAGTCTCTCTCCCTTTTGTAAAGTTTGGGACCCCGTTCGGTGCACACAGCGGGTCTATTTCAATTCGCTTCCATTCTTGAGCAACATTTTTGGGATCAGAACAAAACACACAGGGATGACGTGAATAAGAGTGCCAGTGAAAGGAAAAGCTTGTCTTAATGCCTCTGTTTAAGGCGCTGTCAGGTGTCCTGAGGCCCACGTCAGTGCTGGGTTAAAGTAAGTGTGTGTGTGTGTGTGTGTGTGTGTGTGTGTGTGAGAGGAAGGGGAGCAGCCATTTCACAGCAGGACACCGGGTAGCGGAAGCTTCTTTTCAACTCTGTGCTGCGTGCTACACCGCTCAGCTCTCTGTTTATCCCCCATACTCTGCCTCTCTCAAATCCAGGGAGACACAATTAGCCACTCTCCTTGAGCCACTCAAACGGGGCCAAAGCTTTAGCCACCAGCAGGCAAAAGCCTCTCTACAGCATCTCAGCTGGCTAATACAAAGTGTGGCTGCGCTTTCTAATGGGCCAGTGTGTGGGAGTGGGAGAAACCAGGCCGGCCAAAGCAACACAACACTCGGTGACAGTGTGTACAGTGAGTTACTGTGCTGCAATGAAAGAGAAAAGTCTAAATTCTTAGGATATTGGGAAGCAGAATTATTAGCTGCTACATTGACAGTGAATGGGTTCATAGATATATACTGACCTGTCCAAGGTGGTAGGAGTTTTAATATGGTCAAAGAATGAATTCTGTGTTAGTTGATTTGCTTGTTGCAGCGGTCCACAAAAAACACAAAATGTATGAAAGTATAGTTGTTTTGTTTTTTGTCATATCTTGGCGTCACCCAAAGTTACAGCTATACGACCCAACACCGCAGTTTACATTTATTATTTGCAGTCCACCATTGCTGAAGCCTGGTTGGTCTCATGTTGTCACGGCAACCGAGTGGATATCCGCTCTTCTATGTAATCATGCTGTGTTTGCGTAGTGCCCAGAATAGCTTGGTGCCTGGCACCTGGAGCCAAGGCAAACATGTCATGCACCGGGCATCTGTCAAATCTTGGACATCATACAGCCATGGACCATAAGGATTGGGGGGAGCTAACCTACCGAGGCTCGTTTACTGCCACCGCCACGCTTTCTGCAAACCCTAACTCAAACCCTGGAAAGTGAGGAGAATTTTGTATTAGCTTGGCCTGAAAAGTAAATCCAATAGGTTGGTAATGTTTCCATTCTTGAATCATGCACATGGCGGTTACTAACTATAGTTGTATACACACAATGTTAACACAATGTAACACACTCAATACCAGCTATCAGTTGGTAGCGGCAACATATTTTGTTTCCATAACAACCAGGCCCCTGCCAAGAGGCATTGGTTCCCTGCTCAGGAGTGATTTAAAGCAACTCATTCTATGACGACATGGATGTGCCCAGTGAGAATACATGACAACATCTTGGCCTAATGTGCACAGAGATACTACAGCTTGACCTAATGCGTTTCACAGCTTCGTTCCCTGCACTAAAAAGTTTTTTTTTTCCCATTTGGCTAAGCTAATTTGGAGAGAAAACCACAAACTAGCGGAGCAGACAGTCTCTTTGGCATGCAATTTTGTTTTACAGCCAACACGTTAAAAGGGGTAGGAGGTTTAAAATGACTTCATGTCTATATACTCATGGCTGACGCACTCATCCAGCGATGGATGGAGGTTCTCCTTGTTGCTATCAGAAAGAGAGAGAGAGAGAGAGAGAGAGAGAGAGAGAAAGCGGGGGTGGGTTTTAAAAATGGCCTTCGTCCGTGAGTTCAAAGTCCTGTTTTAGCACAGTTTTCCTTGCCTGTCTCCAGGACTGACCTACAGTCAGTGTTTCTGCGGTGCTGTCTTTATGGTGCTGTCTTAAATGAGTGGGCCTGATGTGTATGTTGGCACGGACTCTACGTTTCCATCAAACCAGTGTGGTGGTGGAAAGTAGGAAGAAAAGAAGGGCAGGAGGAGGAGAGAATAAAGACCACAGTGGCTCACAGTGCAGATTAGATGTGGAGGAACAAAAGGTGCTGGGATTCCCAATGAGATCTAGCAGCAAGGGATCTACCATTTGTCCCTGTTGTATTCTGAGCTTTATGACTCATTTCATAATAGTTTGAACTGAAGCAGTGGCAGTTGATGAGCAGTCCACTGATTGGAGAGTAAAATAACCAAACCAGTTCAACAAACTGGACCTACAAACAGGCGATTGTGTGTGCAGTCTTTCTATTACTGACTCCAAGTTGGTTAGGACCAGGCTAAGTGATGAAATCATCTATGCTCTATAGTGAAAGTGAAGATTGTCTTGGTGTTAGAAAACAAACAGGCACAGAGCTTTTAGGATGTGAAGAAGCAGAACTCATCTGAAACATTAAAACACTGGAATGATTTGAGCGCTGAGTGTCAGAGAAGCAGAACTACACTACGATATCACAGAGAGGACGTAGGAAGAATAGAACTACAAATATCAGCTGAGGAGGGAGGGAGGGAATGTAAGCCAGAAATTGAAAGAGGAAAAACCAACGCGAGGGGAAAGAAATCCTAGTTCAAATGACATATTTGTTGTCTAACTTCTTTTCAGACAAAGTATATGGTAACATATACAATATGTACTGATTACGTAACGTGCTTTTCCTGTGTTTTTCAAATGCATCGCACTCTTCTCACAGCATACGTCACAACATAAACAAGACTTATGGCAGTTTGGTAGGAGGTGTAGCAACGGCATGATGAATGAGTTGAAAACCTTTGGGACCCGTCTATCCTCATCCGCATCTGACAGACCAGCTGTGCACAGGCAGGCAGCTTGTCTCTCTCTCTCTCTCTCACACACACACACACACACACACACACACACACACACACACACACACTCTCTCTCTTTCTCTCTCTCATTCACGCACATGCACCCTCTCCCCGTCAGTAGTCTTGGCAACTCCTGTAGAGCAGACATTATTATTAGCTTTTGTTTGCTATTCCATGTGAGGCTGTTTATATAAGCAAGTGCAAAGGCTTCCAGGAATATTGCTTTTCTTCTGTGATTGTATTAGATCCTCCGCACATTTCGCATTTTTCACAAGGCATGCAATATCCACCTAGCCAAGCTAACACATTTACCACTCGACACTCACACGGCGAGAGCACAGAAACTGCGG
Organism: Hoplostethus atlanticus; assembly: GCA_034670405.1. NCBI lineage: Eukaryota > Metazoa > Chordata > Actinopteri > Trachichthyiformes > Trachichthyidae > Hoplostethus > Hoplostethus atlanticus. The sequence goes on along the minus strand of JAXDDX010000064.1, from coordinate 1,950,207 downwards.
GGTGTGTCTATTTAGACATGCAAGCAGAGGCCAGGAGGAGGCCAAAAAAAAAATAAATCTGTCATAAAACGAGAGATTATCTTAACAACAGTGCAGTCATCTTGGGAGAGAAAATACAGGCATATGCAGTTTAGGTTTACACCAATCAGGCACAACATCCGCTTTCAAAATAAAACTAACACAGGGTACCATAATGGCCAGAAAAGTAACAGTAACACTCAGCCATATTCAGGGTTTTGCTTACAACCATTCACAACTAGTACCTGATGCACAGAGTAGCTGCATTGCGAGTCACTGAATATACAATACTGCAATGGGTGGGGTTAAAGCGCTGCAGGTATTAGCTCCACAAAGACACAGATGCGCACAGTGGGTACATTCTGAATGAGGGAAACTTTACTAGCCTCAGTGCTCTGTTTACTAGCCGTCAACGTCATCTACTGTCGTTTAGGCGACTCTAAAAACTTGGGGGAGAAACGCCGAGGACACACACTGGCTCACAGATTTCATCATAATACTCAATGTTTAATATTTGTATTGCACTTTTGTTTTGCTAACACTTTATTGGGTAATACTCTCTATATCGACGGTAATTGTTCAGTTATATATTGTCAATGAATAGATACAATCGATTTCATTGGTGACTCATCAGTGGGGCTGATAGGGGAAAACTTTGGTCATGAACTAGATATATGCGCTATTGATTGCGGGACTATGAGTGGGAAAAATTGTTTGTTTGTTGTTTGTAGGAATTTATTTTTCAAGATGGAAAGATCAAATGCTCAAATTTATATTGATACATGCAACAACAAAAAAATCTGAAAATGTTTCAGCTCTCTGGCGTCTCATGGAAACAGATCTTCTGACTGTGCTTTATCTCGGAGGGTGACTTCCCTTCCCACGAGATTCCTTCAACTAATTTATCAGAAAGATTCTGTCCCAGAAAACAAATCAGGGAATGCCAAGAAAGACCCTGAGAACAACTATGACACAGGGACTTTAAAACTGATTTTCCTAGGTTTGTGTGAGGCAGCCGAGTTGGGCTAAATGTGCATCTCCACCTTAATACTGACATCAATGTTTTGTAGAAACATAGTGCAGGAGGGAACAACAAAACCAAAAATGTTATATTCTCTGTTTCTCATCCAGACCCAGTGCCTGTCACAGTGGCAAACCTTGACGATGTGCATTTCACGACAGCAGTCCAGTTCTATGTTAAACCTTCAGCTATCTGGTCTTTGACGTTACAGAGTGGTCAATAGCGGCTTTAGTTCTGTCTGCGATTATCCTCCTTACAAAAACGTCACGTCCTCTTGCGACTGCACCCACCGCCAGTGTGCGTCATACTCCAGGTGCATTTTACCGTTCATTTTGCAAGTCTCCAAGTCGATCTTTCCGTTCTTGTAGGGTTTGCGTTTGGGGCTCTGGCTCATCCCCAGCTTGTCATTGAGGCCTGTTTGCTTGGTTGGTTTCTGCAGGACGCCATTAGTCTTAATGGCTTGTGTCTGGGTGCTGTCCATAGTAGGCAATACTGGACTTCCCTTAGGCATCTCTGTGGCCTTAGTCCAGATGGGAGCATCTTGCTTAGGGCCCTCAGACTTGGCTTTGGGAGAGCTGCCAGGCGCTGCTGATTTCCCAGCCGCTGCTGCTCCAGTCCCAGCAGCGGCCCCAGCAATCCCAGTCCCTGTGACAGCACTGACAGCCCCATTCCCTAGTCCGGCTTTCGCCTCCATCCCACTTCCAGCCGCGGCCCCATTCCCATTAGCCCCAGCCCGAATCCCTACTCCGACTCCAGCACCAGCACCAATAGTTCCAGACCTTGCCCCTACCCCAGCCCCAGCCCCAGCCGCTGTGACCGGGGCGCCAGTGCCACCCGCTGTCCGGCCTCCTCCAGCTGCCTCACTGGCCAGCGGTGTGGAGGAGCAGAGCACAGACTCAGAGCTGGAGGGGCAGTACTCATCCATGTCATCCGCCAGGGTATCCAGGTAGCTGCCGATAGAGATGTTGTCCAGCTTGTCGTTGGAGTCCTGCAGGCTGCTCCAGGAGCCTCTCCAGGAGGTGTCGGGGCCCTCGCCCAGGCTGTACTGGCTGCTGGTCAGGCTGCTGCAGTGGCTGGTCAGCGTGCTGCGCTCCTCCAGCAGCCACTTCACTGCCTCAATGCCCTCATGGACTGCCAGCAGCTGCTGCAGGATCTTTACGTCTACTGAACGCAAGTGGGCCTGTCGAGAAATAAAAAGGAAAGGTGGTGAAATTAGACATTTATGATTTGATAGTTTTGCAGTTTAGAGTAACAGGAAAGAGACGATTTCATGCGAGAACCAGATTCAAACTTTGTCTTCGCCTGGGGAACCACCGGGACACCACAGACATTCATATTTTATTTCAGGCATTTAGCTGAGGCTGTCATCCAGAGCGACTTGCAATCAGCGCAAACATCATCATACTGCAATTAAACATATGTGGATTACCATCACCGCAAGTAGCACAGTATAAAATAAGTTGAAGGGGCGAGTATGTAGTGCTAGCAATGAGGGTAAGATTAAGTTGGAGGTAAAAAGGGAAGAATGAGAGATGGAAATAAAACGAGAGTTAAAATAATAGGACAGAGAAAAAAAGAGAGAGGTGTGGAGTAGCAAAAGTAGTGGGCATGAAAGAAGTAGCATTTCGGAAGGGTGAAATTTAGACGTGTTAGATGTGTTAAACCAAGCAAAACGAACAGCGGAGGAGAAAATGTTGAGAGATAGAAGATAGAAGGTTTTGTGGAAAGAAAGATAGATTTCGAAAAAAATGGAGAAAAAGCATCACGTCATTATTCATGCCATCATCACTCCGCAGACTACTGGAAGTTGTGTTTACTCATGAGTCATCTGGTAGAAATAAATAAAATAAATGATTAATCAAGAATAACAGCCGCTGCTGCTTTCCAACGTGATGTGTGTGTGTGTGGGGGGAGGTTTGAAAAAAGCTAAATGGCAAATAAGAGGAAAAAAAACGACTGCGGTCATGGAAAATCCCACCCCAGAATACATTCGCAGAGGTCTGCGGTGAGGAGCAGGGCCAAGAGGTGATATATGGGACTGACATTCAGAGCTTGGCCTGATGATATCCATTCCTGCCTGCAGATAACCAGTCTCCCTCTCTGTATCTTTTGCTCTCTAAGTCTCTCCCAGTCTCTCCCCCTCATAATCTCTCTTTCTAACTTTCTCTGTCTGTCACTGTGACCTCCGTATATCTATATCTACACCCCCCCCCCCCCCCATCTGTTTTTGTAAAGTGTCAATCTGGGTCCTGCAGCAATGTGCACAGTTAAAGATAAATAATCATCCAATCAATTGTGATACACTAGTCACTTACAGCATATTGAATTTTTTGATTTACCAGTCTATTGGAAAGGATTTTTCAAAAAATTTGCCAGACTGGACCACTTGAAAACACCAATACATTCATGAAAAATGTCCAAAAAAACTGCACACAAAGCATTTTTAAGGATAGTGGGTAGAAGTGCACTGACCTTAGGCCACAAAGATCTTTGCTCTCTGACCTTTCTGAGTCTTTGTGTACCTCTCTTATTTCCTGTATGGGGTCCTCCTGACCTTCCAGGTCATGTCAATGAAACGGTGGAGAGGAACTTATTGATTCTTCCATCACACCATCACACATACTTGCTCCCTGCTCCCTGCATAACGTTAGCTTTAGTAGTTCCCTGTCTATGTGTTGGCATCCAGAGGAGCGGTGCATCATTGTGGATGTCGTCGTTATACATCTGTGTCATGTCATTATTGCTCAAAACACAAAGCCTCTGCTGTGGATGCACCAGAGAGGACAAGTGTTCTGGAGAGCATTAGGCTAGACATATGCTTGTGGTCATGAAAAAACAAATACTTCTCATACATCATCTGCATGCGTGGGTGGCGGCTGGCCTTTGTGTGAACCAATCTCCATCCAGAAAAGCTGAAAGCGACTGCTGGCAGCGGGGTAAAACCGCTTTAGCATATCAGCGCTGGACATCTCCCATCCAACGTGATCCCTTTATCTTTCTCGCTCTGAGCTGGCCGTGGTTGTAAAGCCAGGTTCTCTGGGGATGTATTAGAGTGTGTTACATCCTCACTTTGAATAGTGTGCCCTGTTGTTTTAATCCCGTATCAGCTCCCATTCTAACAGCCATTATACACAGACAACATTTTGAGACTATGGACACAGGCAATTTTCACTTTTGTCTGTTATCCATTGTGATTCTCGTCACTGCCAATATCAGCATCAGCCATCTCCGTAAAGCTAAACACCATTATTCAGTCTAAAGGCATTGAATCATTTCAATGATGTGAAATCATTTCACATATATACACACACACACACACACACACACACACTAAGGCACTGCAGCTCTGTCCAAGCTCTGTTGTAAGCCAAGATCCTAGGAGGCCCAAAACGTCACCCGGAACAGGAGATGAGGCAGAAAATTGGGGCTTTCTCAGCAGAGCTTGTTTAGAGGAGAGAGGAGAGGCATGAAGCGCCGGGTAAATGAGGTGCAGGAGATCTGCTGATGTCAGAAAAAGTCACACTGTACGGTCTGGCACAATCCATTACTTTGGCGTGCATGAAAGGATGAAAGGAAAAGAGAGAGTGAACTGAACTGGGTTGCAGGGGTAAAATAACAAAAGGCACACTTGTTATTTTACAGCATACATTTCTGCATCTGTCCGTCCAGTCATACTGTACATGACACAAACACAAAAACAACCCCAAAAAAAGGGATGTGATGAAGGCAAGCAGGGCGTGAGTGACAGACTTAGAAGAACAACAACCACAGCTTTCTTTGTGTGCGTGTGTTGTGTGTGTGTGTGTGTGTGTGTTGCTGTAGACTGCCTGGCATCCTGGGGCGTAGACATTAGGGGTTGGGCTCGGGGGTTGAGGTTTGAGGTTTAGGCTGGCAGAGACCGACGGCTTAATGAGGATGGTAGTAAAAGTACCTCCATGCTGAGGTGGCACAATGCTGACGAAGCGCTGCGCTCCACTAGTCTGTGTGTAGTACTGTAGTACTCTGCTGCTGATCCGGGCCTGTCCAAGGATATGGATACCACCACATTCATCGGTGTGTTTCACATGGTAGTCAAGTTTATTTAACAGTGTTCATTCAACTTGAAAGGCTGTGAGCTAGTCTGTGTCCTGCTGATCCTAGCCTCTCTGTATGCCTTCTAACATACCTGAGGTGTTATTACAAGCAATATTTAGATTGTATTATTTGACATGGATACCACCAGATACACATATGTGGAATTAATCATGATACACTATCCAAGTAATAAAGGTTTTAGTGCTACAACAACCTGCAATCGAATGCAAACTGGGGGAAAAAAACATGGGCAGATGTGGAACCACAACCAAAATTAGCCCCACCAACAACTTCTACAAAATATTCTAAGGGGAAACACATGGTGTACATTTATCTTCTAAGGATGTGTACCAGTACACGTCCTGACCCTGGACTCGCTAACCTATCTGCATGACCACCGACGTGCCTGTGGTCTAATTACCAGAGGTACTTTAGTTTTAAACCCTGTAGAAAGACAATCTTTCCATTGTGTTCCTTGAACATGTGAATGTATAACCAAATATATCTCATATCTGTTTGTGTACAGCACAAACGCTGATACATGCTCATCTTTGTGCCAACACTGCAAGCCATCCCACTGAACTGTCTTACATTATGTATCATACTGCTGGTGCTGGAGGGACTTCTTTTATCTCCATAATCTCTCCTGAAGTAAAAATAGGATTATTTCCAGATTGACAATATTCTTTAAATGATATGGTTAAAACACACCCATCATACAAAGGACCGTGTCAAATCAAAGAGGCCGAACTGGGGCTGCGAGGTTTCCAGGCCTATACAGCCTTGAGGAGCGAAACACCATTAATCCATCTTTTTCCGTTTTTGTGCCAGCAGTACACAGCCAAACAGATTCCAGGTTTCCTACTCAGGCGTTAGGCCAAGCACCTCCTGGCTAATCCATAGGATTCTGGAAAGCTCATTTTCCTGCTTTTCACATCCGATACATAATGGTACACTCTCACTGGAACACTAGTCTTTGCATGCATGTGTGTGTGCATGCATACGATAAAATATCCATCTTAATAGCACTGAGTCTTAAAATCGTATTTGCAAATACAAATCAACTTGGTTTATGTGTGTGTGTGTGTGTGTTTCATGAAGAAACACCTTCAGCACTGTGGACAGCACTCATTCTTCAAGCAAAGGAAACCCGGGGAACACAACTGATGATCTACTCAGCACGTGGGACTGCAACCATAGGTGCGTTACATTCCTAATTTCCACTGACCTACTTCTGCCTCTTTTTTAAGCAGAAGGAACCAGAGGGGACTCAGGATGTGCCAGGAATCTCAACAGGTCAGAAATGCCTCCAGCAGCACGTGTGGAAAGCAGCTTCACGCCGTACAAGCGAGAACGCTTACAGATTGTTGGCACCGTCCTCTACTGTTGTGGGGTTTTCTGTCGGATTTCAGTTTACCTTGGAAAGCGTTGGATTGAAGTCGACTTTGGACATTAGATTTTGTCTGTGGAATTATGGATTTCCTGACAGAGGAACTTGTGGCTTGACTGGCACTGACTGTATTGGATCACGGCTTGGAACTTGGGGGACACTGCTGCTCGGAGTTACTCAGTTTTAGCCCCTCTCCTCGGTCTTCTCTTCCCCAGGCGGAGACTTGAACCCCAATAAAGACATCCTGACAAAGAAGAACCTCAGTTTACATTTACTCCCCCTACTCCCCCACACATTTAGTTAAAATAACCTTTTTTCTTTTACTTGAACTCCATATTGGCTCTAACATTTCATCTATTTTGTTGAGTTTACTTCTTGCGAGGTAAAGAAAAGGTATGTTGTGATACGCCGTGATAGCGTGTGTGTACAGAGTCTCTGCAGAGACAGACTCTCCCATGGTGGGAAAACAGTTCCACAATGTGACATTGCTATCGGACTCTGTGACCAGACCGCTGCATGGCTGCCAACGGGGAGAGTACGCCACACACACACAGCGCTGCTACTCACACACACAAGCAAATATACACCCGTCGCTTCTCACCGTCTATCTGCACACACAGCCTCTCTCCCTCTCTCTCTCTCTCTCTCTCTCTCTCTCTCTCTCTCATCTCCCCTGGCGTTATTGCCTGTTGTCGTTTCACCTTCCCCGCTATCTCATGCCCTCTGCCAACATACGGCGTCCTTGCAGAGCCTCTCCAGTCACCGTTAGACAGCAGCAGGTTGCCCTATCTCTCCTTAAACCTCCTACTGCTCCATCTGTCTGCGTTCAGCTCTGAATGCTGGGTAAAATGATTTCTGCAGTCGATTGGTCATGCCATTGTTCGATCTCTATTTTTTCCTCTGCATCATCTTCATCACATTCTCTGTATCCAGCAAGCATTTGACGGACAGCAACGTGCAGGTGGAGGCCTAATTCAACGTCAAACCCCAATAAGCGCAAAATTTGGCATGGTAAAAAGTTCTAATAAAACAGTTTTGGTATTATATTTATTATATTTGCCATTCAACGTCGAAATGTCTGCTGGTTGGTAGCTGTCAGAGGATGGACAGAGCTTTCCCCCCATCGCTCTCCTTCTGGTCCCATCTGTCACTCCTGCCCTTCTCTCTCCTTTTCTCCATTTTCTACAGATGAATCCATTCATGTGAATTCAGGTGTGGCAACACACTGTATTTTCACATTGTTGCTGGCTGCAGTGATCGGCTTTGCACTTTTTAGGTGCAGTTAATGAGTGCTGATGCTCAAATCCCTGTGAAACCTGAGTAATCCATTCAGATAGACTGGGAAGGTATGCATCAAAACCAGACGAGAATGAAATATGATGGAAAAACACAGGAGCTAGAGAAAGAGAGAGAGGCAGACAGACAGAGGAGAGTGAGAGAAAAGAGAATAACATCTTGTTCCCTGCAGCAGCTCTCCTTTACTGTTCCAACTGCCTGAAAACTGACTTTTGTGCAAAGGTGAACGAGAGTGACAGAGAGAAGATACACTACAGCCATTGAGCAGACGCTTTCACCCACAGCGACTTACAAAGGTGATAGGTGACACTATGTGGGGACCGAACCCACAACCCTGAGACTGAGAGTCTCATGCTCTACCGACTGAGCTGTCTGGGCCAGACTAGATAGATAGATAGATAGATAGATAGATAGATAGATAGATAGATAGATAGATAGATAGATAGATAGATAGATAGATAGATAGATAGATAGATAGATAGATAGACAGATAGACAGATAGACAGATAGACAGATAGATAGATAGATAGATAGATAGATAGATAGGTAGATAGATAGATAGATAGATAGATAGACGGAGACATGGAGAGAAAGAGACAGGAATGAGTCATACTGGGCAATAACACTGAATTCAGCCTGCGTGTCTCCCTTTGAAAGGTAAGATACAGCTGACGATCATGTATAAAAGACTAGGTTAAAGTCACAGTGTGTGTGTGTGTGTGTGTGTGTGTGTGTGTGTGTGTGTCAGCCTGCTGTTTTTCCGGTGGCGTATCAAGGAGATGGATTCTGAATCCGGTAAATCTGTTAAGACCTTTGGAGAACACGTCTTCCATTAGACACCTGGAGACGTCTGCGGATGGCGGTAGTGCTAAACCTGCTCCCACAGACATGAGCAGTAATACTAAGACTATTAACAACAGCGGTCATCTGTCTTCGATGTGCAACGTTATACAACCCTTCTCTACCAGCCAAGCCACATAAGCCATACTCTTGAAAAAGAGAAAGAGAGCGTGAGTAAACTAAGAAGATCAATAATGAAACCAATGATGAAGCACTCTCTCTAACAGTGTCGTTCATCTCTCTAGATCTCTTACTTTCTATCTCTTGGACAAGGTATGGCAACGATGATGATGAATTGATGTTCAGAATACCTCGCTGAGTCCTGTAAACCAGCGGGGAAAATAAAGCTTCTTGTTGTGGTCTAACAAGGGAGATAGCAACATTTCATGGCTGGAGATAACAAGGGGGGGGGGGGCATCATACATAAAACAACATGGCCACACACGCCTTTCTTTCTCACAGTGGACAGATGCTGCAGTCTGTCATCAAGGGTCACACACACACACACACACATACACAAGCAAAGACAGGGACACACACTGGTAAGAAGACAAGGGCATATATGCACACGGACAAACACACACACACACACACACACACACACACACACACACACACAGGTGATACACTAAAGATGGCTTTGCCTTGATGAAGCAATCAGAACAACTGTGAGAAATATGATTAATATGATTTTGTGTGTGTGTGTGTGTGTGTGTGTGTGTGTGTGTGTGTGTGCGTGTGTGTGTGTGTACATGTAGGCTTGTCCATTTAGCATCACTCTGCTCTGTGTTACTGCACGTCTTACTAAGCAGAATTCTGATGAGAGTGCAATGTTCAGAAGTCCTATTCTGCAGTCCTATCACGCCACAGCACTCACATAGATGAAACACACACACACACACACACACACACACACACACACACACACACACACACATATGAGCAGTCCAACTCTTTGATGGTTCTCACTGCCTCCCTCCAGCTAGGAAGTGCCTCTTTATCACTATTGCTTCTCTCTAGATCCTCCCTGTATCCCAGGGGGTCTGATGAATGGGAATGACTGTTAACAAATCAGCCTGGTCCTTTCCTGTCGACAGATTTATGAAGAGTCTTCGGATGCTTGGTGAATCCAAACTGGGCGGCTCGGTCAACTGTCCACCTGGGAATAGGCTGGCTGTACCATCAGTGTCCTGCAGAAACTCCATGCCTTCTGAAAGTCAGCTTTTCAGGAATACTCACCCACCACTGGTCGGATTTGGACGAAACAGCGATGATGTGTTTTTTCAGTGTTCCAGCATTTAAACAAATACACTGATTAGCCTAATGGAGGCGCCATAATTAAAAGGCACACAAACGTGACATCTAAGAAACCAATGCTCTGTTTTTGATGCATTTAGGCACTGTGTTTAAGAACATCGCACTGTTTGGCCTGATGGAGGCGCTATGATTAAAAGGTCAACAATTCAAACTTTGAAAGCCTCCAACCCCCTACACAATAAGTCTGATTGACACAGACATTCATTCGTTACAACTTACACATATTGGGGGCGCTATAATTATGGATGGTGCATTTTGACACTGGCATTTGGCATTTACAAAAGTACACTGTTTGGCCTGACGGAGACACTCTGATTAAAGGTCAATTTCAAACTGTTAAAGGCCACAAATGCTACACTGCCAGTCCCATATGGATGAAACTTGGTGGGATGATGTTAGTGATTGGCCCGAGGGGTCCCTGCTTCAGTCAGGGGGGACGATGTTTACTGTTGCCTTGTTTATATATTATTCATTTCAGTCATACATTTATTACCCAATTGATTAGTGGTTAGGGTCTTTAGGGTTTTTATATTTGGTGTTGTCCCAACTCATTGACAATGCATTACAAAGTCGTGAAACATTTCCCTCTCAGGGACCACAATGTCAGCTCTCAGTTACAGGCCACAAACTAAACTAGCAATAGAAAGAGTCTCAGGTTTGCAGCCTTGAATCGGTGATGAATTGTATGACAAGTCATTTTTATTTCACATTACATCTAGTACTAGTGAAGTACAAACATGAAGAAAACTAAAATAAAAAATGATGATCTGCTATCAGCAGTGAAGATTTCAAATGAGCATGTTATACTCAAGGGTTTATTAGGAATGTCTTCGGGGTTTTTTTAAAAAGTGGTTAACTTCAGAGCCATATTTAACTCATATCCTTAAGCAGGAACATGACATGCTTATTAAGGAAATACCCTTGTCACATGCAGACCCAACCAGGACTGGGAGCCCCAAGCACTTGGTGGCTGTGACCAATTGATTGTGTTTCTAAATGTACAATTCAGACATGGTTCATTTCTGTGCTGGGATCTGCTCATTTCACCACATCACACATCTGATCTATGTTGTGTTCAGTGTTAGCTCACCATAGTATGTGGTGAACTAACTATCAGTGTCTAAAGGTTCATTTAGGGTTATTTTAACTAACTCTTCTCACGCTACAACGTGTAGTGTTTTGGAGTACAGGAAGGACTGAAGACAAGGCAAGTTTCCTGCGTCACAACAAATCTACCTTATCAGACTATTCACTTACAACAGTACTGAATGTACCTCCACCCAAGACACAACAATCTCTTTATCTCACCTGGTTGTTGTGTATTTAGACACTATTTGCACATAGCTCATTCTCTAATGGACCACCGTGATGGAGCCAGCCGTGGTTGCTAGATTTGTGACACAAACCTCTACGAATACCAAAGACTTCATTTTAGCGTCAGGTGTAACTGTAATCCAGCTAAATCACATCCACGCACAATCCGGATATGAGACGTGTGTTAATGTCAGGTAATATCTATGGGCCCACATCCCTGAAACTACTGCTGATAATGTCACTCAATGAGGGTTCGATTACGGAGGCGAGGACAGGATTTCATCTCAGAAGGACTCTTGGAAGAATTGCGTTTTGCATGTTTCAATCTAGTGAAAATGTGTTTTAGAGCGACTCTCTCTGAAGACAGAAGGCTTTGTTTGGGAGGTCGCTTGTTGCACTGCATGTGCTCTCTGTCACAACCACAGACTGGGTGCACGCCTGCATTAGCCACAGGAATGCATGACATATGTGGACGCTTAAGGGAAAAACAACTCTGGAGTGGTGCATTATTGCTAGAGACCTCTTCTGGGGCAAGTGGGGGGTCCATGTAAACAAAGGAGACAGGGAGACTCTTCTATGGCACAAATCCCCCACTGTCCAATAGGAATTAATTTGTTTTCTCGGGGTCTAAGGTAAAACAAAACAGCCTTGGTTGGAGAAAAGAAAACATCTATTCTGTTCTCTTCCATTCTACTCTGCAATTTATAACAATGCAATACCCTTTCAGAAGGATGCTACAAATATCACAATAAAACTTAAAGAGCCAATAGGAAAAATACTGTTAATTATGAACAGATCACTACAACAGATGGAATATCATACTGATTTTTCCTGAAGGGTACAGTATCATTGTTGTTTAACCAATACATATACATATACAAATACATATAGGACCTGTGATGACCAACTCATTTCCTAGCAACCAAAGCCACCTGCAGCTGTTGGCATGGTGAGGCTCAGCTTGAATTACTGACTGGGTGAGTATGTCAAGCCATTTGACGATTTAATCACTATAGATAGATCAAATGATGGATATATATATATATTTCTAACTCACCATAATGATATTTCGAGTATCCATAATTCTAATGAAAGATATTTATAATGCAATCATAACTAGCGAACTGGTTCATACCACCATAATTCACTTGTCAAAATGTAGCTTTGACTAGTCAAAGTACAATTGTGGCCAGGCAGGCTGTTTTGTAGATATCTTACTTCATCATTCTAATAATTTCTAATTAAATCTTTTTTTTTTTAATAAATAATAATTTTTCACTGGAATGATTTAATGTTAAAAGGCTTAAAAAACAGCAGTAATCCTAGAGGAGAATTTAGAAAGAAACTATATAGGTAACAAAACTTCCATTCCCTACAGGAATATTATAGTGATACTTTAGGAGATTAGAAAAAAAAATACCATCAACTCACCACAGACACACTCTAAATCCCTAGGGGAATAAAATGTCAATACTGTAGTGATTTTTGTCATGGTATGTTTAGAGGATACCTCATCGTGAAAATGAGAAAGGCCTGGATCAATTGAGTCTATCACACATACGCCAGCCTGTGCCATTGTTCACGCGCGCGCACGCACACACACACACACACACACACACACACACACACGCACACACACACACACTAGGGAACCACTCTTACCATCTCGAGTTTTAATTTCCTAATCTTTTCATCCAAACTCTTCTTTCCCGTGTCCTTGCTGGCGTCGTGCGCGGTGGCCAGCTTGGCGTCTCCCCGGAGAGTGGACGCCTCTTCCCGCATCCACCTGAGCAAACCCTCGGGGGTCTTCCGGCCGATCTTCACCTCTATGTCTTTCAGGTCTGGGATCGTCTCGCTGGCGGTGCCTTCATCCATCGTGCCCACCCGGTGTGTGCGTGTGTGTGTGTGTCAGCCCCGGAGATCTACAGGATAAACACTACGTCCTTTTCGTTTCGCGGTAGTCCTTGTCTGTCAAGCTGCGAGTGTCACCTCCTATAGAAACATATGGCATCCTATGCGACTCCAGTTGAGTTGGACTGCGCCAGGGGAGAGGAACAACTTGACAGCAGCAACGCAAACCCCTCACAATAGTTTGTTTATTCTGCCATCCACCCCCGGTACCTGGAGAAATGCTTGATTATTGTCTTAGCTGGGTTGTTATTACAAGAGTCCCGTTGATTAAACCCATAAACAAACTGATGCGCTCATCAAGTGCAGGGAGAGAGAAAAAAAATCAACTGATTTGTTGTTTATTTCCCGTGACGTGTCGTTTGATAGAAATGTCCTCGACAAAGATATTTTCTGATCTCCAGTGTTCAGTGTCTTGTATTTGATCCCTCCAGGCCAGTACGGGATGATGTGTCTTGCTTATTCCTACACTGTGCCACACTGCGCAGATTCCACCTGCATGATGACAGCGAACAGCAACCGCAGAGAGGGAGCTGACCGAGACACCAGTGTCAAGTCAGCCAGAATAATAACATAGGGCTTCCGGTGGGAACTGTCAAAATAAAGCCCTCATTTACAAACGCCGTGCACCGAAGGGAAAATGATTAAAATTGATATTGTTTAAGGATGAATATGTAATAAATGAAAATACAAATGTTTAATTTTCATATAAAATAGCTGTTCATACACACTCCCTGTGCCTATGCAAGATTTATACGTATATCACTTAACAAGACTCAATGAAAGACACAATCACAAAACATATACCACATATCAAAGCCAGGGCACAATAAAAAGATAGATCTCTACATCCCAATACTTCTTCTTTAAAGTGCTTTTATTTTGAAGGACACGTCGTTAAACCGGACATATAGCGGTTGCCTCTTTCTGTCTTGACGCAGTTGAGCGCCGGCGAGCGCGCTGCTTGCCTGCCTTAATTACTGTAATATCGACCCGAGATCAGTCTATCCTCTCTGTTATGGGTACAATCAGTCTTTTCTACTCTCCCACGGCCTGCAGCCCCTACTATCTTCAAAGTGATTGTGATTTCCTCGCATATAAACAGTGCAACAGTTTTACAATGTAAATGCAGTTTCTACATTTAAGAAGAGTTGGGTAGATGATCAAAACTCAACATGACTGAGCCCATGTATTAAAGGTGCTATGTGTAGCGTTTTTAAACATCAATATACATTGTCAAATTAAAAATGAGACCATAGCTGAGACGATTGGTAGCCTCTGTCTCACGCCAGTGGTATTGTCAGTGTTTCTCAAAGCCTTTGCCTTTGCCCCTTCGGTATACTGAAAATGTTGGAAGTGATTTTTCCATAGGCCTCTCACTCAATCCACCATCTGCCATTGCGAGAAACTCTGAAAGCAGAACAGAGGCCTCTTCCTGTTTTGTGCTGTAAATCAATCCAGCACATTTCCCACAAAATCCAACCTGTCAAAATCCAACCTGTCAAATTCAGAGGCTCGTAGAGGCTGCCGATCTCCACGATAGTCTCATTTGTGTACGGTAGTTGTACAAATGTCTCAAAATGAATTTGATAGTGATTTATTGTTGTTAAATAGCAACACATAGTGGCTTTATCATCATTAGGCTACCAACAGTCGCCAATATTTTACCTTGCCTCTTGGGCCTTTGGGATGTTTGGACCAGGGCTTCAATTAATCCAGGTCAGTGTGTGGTCTTCTAGTCCTATACTACTGAAGTGTTCACACAGTCCATAAGCCAAAGCAAGGCTGCACACAGGCTATAATACATAATAAATCGCTCACCAGTACTTGGTTCCAGCTGTTTTCAGCTCAGTGTTGCTTGCCAAGACTTCTGTTTCAGCTGACTCTAAACTCAATCTTTAATTTTAAGCGATTTTTTTTCAAAAGCAGTCGTCCTTATAATTAAATAAGGCTTCAATATGTGTCCCTTTTCACTCCACATCATTTCACTAAGAAGATGAGATGCAGCAGAGCCCCTGGGGTGGGATGGATAGAGTGTCTGATCAATGTAATGGAGGTAAATGAAGTAGGACAGATGTCTGTGCTACTCAAGACTGGCACATTCCTCTCAGTCATACACACACACACACACACACACACAGCCTGTGGCACTGCATGACAACACCTTCCTAGCCTACACTGACTCAGTCAAAGAATTCAGCTTTTTCCTTTTAATAACACGCCTGGACCTCCTCATTTGCAACCACAGGCACTGTGACTGCCGTGATACAATTGGGTTAGGGTTACGGTTGTGAGACTGGTGGGTTGATGTAATGTGCCGGCGATGTTTTCAGGCTATGGAGATGAATACTGTTGCCGTCATTGGAAATAGCCATTGTCAGCGAGCAAATTGAATAAGGCGGATGGTGAGCAGGGACGGTACATTGTTGTTTTCCCTGGCATGTGCCCTAAACGCTTAAGTTGATGAGGGGAAACCATTTCACAATTTGCCCAAACAGATCTACATTTTAAATGCCACCTAACAAAGAAGTATAGGTAACAAGGACATTACAACATCCCAATTTGTAATGGTGATGTAATAGCGCCTGCCGCAACTTCAAAGTCAAAGTTGTTTTTCGTACCTTTGAAAGTGGAGAGGTGGAAACTACAGGTCAGCCAAAGTTTAAACAGATAAGGAGCAAATGTATCATGAAAGAAATACCGCGTTGGTCATCATTTTTTTAACAAAAGTGCCCAGCTACAATGCTCGAAAACGTTTGCCTGTGTGTGATGGTGAGTTCATTACACAAAGAGACAGCCAGCTGGCTACAAAGAGACTCTCAGTGCTGTAATCTGCAGTCTGCGAGGGCCTCTGGAGAGCTGAAGGGAACTTTGGCACTGTGAGCGCTCACTCAGGATGCCAGGGAGAAGCTGACTGCCCACTCAGAGACGCTGTGATGGAAATCAAATAGCGCTAGTAGTAGTCAACAGTGATGGAGTGGCTCAGAAAGACAGAGGGGGGTTTCAGCTATAAGCGCTAAATGAGTTTTCAGTTTGTCTCAGTGGAAGGGATAAAGGGGGAATCTCCGGTAGAAAAACACGGGCATAGCAAATACAAAAAGCAACCGGCTGTGAAAAGCCTTTACTGTAGGTTGTAATTGCACTGGAATAGTAAACTCCAATCATACTAGTACTGTTAGGATGGATGAGATACGTCAAATTACTGACTAATATCATAGTATGTAAGATGGCACAGGATGCAGCTTTAGTGAGATTTGACACCTGATTGCTGATTGGTTGGCATCTCACTTTATTACCCTGCATTTATGTTCTAGGCTACATAGTGAGGACAAAACCTTCCATACCTGACTGTGTCTGTATATGGATTGTCGTCTGTTATACACTGGCTGTGCCATGTGCCCAGAAATGAAGACAGACTCCATTATCAAGACCATTAATAACTGGGTTAACAGAGGCTTATCGCGACAGCACCAGAACCTTTAACAGTATATGGGACACGTATCCTAATCCCTCTATACTAGGGAATGTTGCTAAGGCTCCAGGGGTTATTGGGGGTCAACACCTCACCCATAATACTTTTGTTTTGGCCCATGTCTGCTGGAATGTAACATCTATTATCCGAATTGGAGCTTCTAAGATAAAAAAAAGGTTGTTCAAATGCTGCCTTGGGCTCAGTTTGTAGCTGCACACACAAGCATCTGTAATCATTATGTTATTATATAATCAAAATTGAACCTGGTATGCATGAATACCATGGCAACGGTTGTTCAGAGGAGAGATGCATGCAAGCTAAAAAATCTGATTTCTGCACACCCACACTGTACAAGCGAAAAATGTGCCCACAATACTTAATAAATATTACGTAACGCCCTCTGATGGACTCTCCAGATAACCGCAGAACTCACATTAAAGTGCCAGTTTCCATTGGATTATATGGCTGATCAAAGAAGAGAAGTGATGTACTGTAAACATATTAACGCTCACACCACACACACACACACACACACACACACACACACACACACTCACCCACATTACCCTTACTTGTCTCCCTCTCCATTGTCCCAGAGTAATGTGGTCAGCAAGAACAATGGTGGTTTCCCTCCTGTTGAAGCCATTTATGAAGAAAAAGGCCAGACACAGCAGAACGAATAAGACAGAAGCATGAAAAGCACACTCAGCTGGCTTATGTGTTCTGGTCGAGGTGAACAAAAGTATTTCAAATATCTAACCAACTGAATGTCTCTAAAGTCTGTCAAGCTCAGTATGCTGGTAAACCAACAAGACACAGACAATTCAGTTTTTGAGCTGGAGGAATGGAAATGAGACGTCGTTCATCGAGGCTTTGCATCTCAACTTGGTGCGCCTGGAGAGTATGACTGAGGGGTGAACATTAATAGGGTCAAAGGTCAGACAGGTTTGTAAAAATTAGACCCAGTCAAATCAATATGAAGTTTGACGAGAGACTAGGAGCGTATTAAAGACACTTTTTTGACACATGTGAAGCTACTCCGTTTGACCACTGAATCACTTCAAAGCGTCCCAAAAAGACTCATTTCTGCTCATGTGGCAAATTTAGATGAACACAGAATATCTATGTTTCTTTAAAATCCCATGGCAATGCTAATACTAAACCTCCTGTGGTTCTATGGTGCAGTATCACTTCCACTGATTTATCTTTATGCACATTCACCCTCTGGTGGACGATTATGGGTTAGGGAGGGAAGAACGTTAATATGATCATAGAGTTGAATGTATTCCAGGGCTATCCTCCTGACTTTATTTAATGACAGATGAAAGTAGAGCCCAAATGATATTGACTTTGACGCTCAGTCATAGATCAAGTTGAAGTTGAAGTTGTGTTTATTGTCATTCCAGCCATTCATGTATCACATGCAGCCGAACTAAATATCGTTCCTCACAGGACCAAGGAGCAAAAAAACAGAGCCTGAGACATGACATAATAATACAACATGACATAATAAATAAAAGAATAAAATATAGTAATAAAAACAATGTGCAGTGTAGATGGAGGATATCTGTGCATTCACTAACCTGATCTGACTGTTTGCATGTGCTGTCAGTCTCCCTTTGTTAGAATCACACACACACACACACACACACTGTGGAAATAGTTCATCGTCCAGCTGTTTTTATTCATTGTTTATTGTAAATCAAATTGTACTTTTGGTGAAATTGAAAATAGAAATTTGAGTTGAATAAAGTTTGAAACCAGCTGAATGATGTTTTCAAGTCTTTACCCGTTCACACCGAGCCTGATGGGTCACATTCTTCTGCTCTTATTCTCCTGTGGAGGCGGAGGGGGCTGATTCAACGACCAACTATCCTTCAAGACGTAATAATGTCATCCTGTCAGAAGGGATTTTAAGGAATGTCACCAACAGCTTGTATTTTTGTAAAAGAGGCAAAAAAGTCACTCAAGAGGCGCAGAATAAAGACACACGGCTTTGATATTGTGCTACTTTTCTATGTAAAGTAAAATAGATGTATTCAAAAGCATTCAAGAAGGTTAAGGATGAAAATACAGGGTGGGAAGTGATAGAGAGGCAGAAGGGAAGAAAAAATCATTGTGTGGGGAAAATATGACACACTGATATAATATCAGTGCATACACGGTCCCCAGTGTAGTCCACTCCCTTGTCGCTCCCAAGCCCAACCTGTTTTACCTGTCTGCACCTATGACAGCCAGCCGACTGTTAGCTCAGAGCAGCGAGAGGTGGGTTAGAGCATAGTGGACTGGACTTTAGGCTGAGGAGGAGTAGGTGTTTACTAGTGTAAGGTCAAAATATGGACTACCGGAACATAGAGGTGAATTAGTATATGCAGGGCCTTGATTCAATTTTTTTATTTTCTTAATCTTGTCGTAAATAAAAAGTGAGGAGGAGGAGGAGGCCATGGAAGCAGACAGCACGGAGGACATTGAGGCTCTCATAGAGGACATGGAGTACATCCCGGGTCACTTCCACCTGGACCTCAACCTTAACTGTGATCCCACGGGGCCTGGGGAGCTGCGGCGTAGGGACACCTACCTGAGGTGGCACAGCCTGAGAGCTGAGCTGGAGGCTGAAGCTGGATATCTGCAGTACGCTGTCCGCAATCTGCTAGGCCTCCTGGCCTTCCACCTAGACCAGCTGGAGATGGCCGAGGAAACATTCAGGTGATGATACATGTCTGACTTTTTTTAGGATGTATGGATGACAACATCGACCGAGCAAGCTAGGTCGCTCAGGCAGTAATATATTGTTCATGACACTGTAGCGTTCTGGGAAGCAGAATAACGAGTTGAGTGCATGAAAATGAATTAGTAACACTACACTGGCTACTATATTGTTGTAGCCTAACTAAACATACCTTTTAGCTAACCCAGAACCAGATCCAGATAGATCAAATGCATACACACCAGGAGGCAAGGAGAGCACACACGAAAGGTCAAACCCCTTACTCCCTGAGCCACCAACCACAAGAGTCGGTGGCCTGTGAATGACTTAGGAGGCTATAAAACAGACCAATCAGGACAAAACCAACTTGGTAACTACCCCAGCTCTGGTTGTCATGCTTCATTCTGGGAAAATGATTGCTTATTTTTCAAACTTTGATTCATATACCCCAAATTGATGGATGGATGTTGGAATAACACAGTTAAAACTGGTGATAATATACTTATGTACTGCCTATCTAGTTTGCCTCAAATTCTTGCTTGTGTATCCCGGCCTTTCAGAAGCATTTGTAAAGAGGACCCTGGGAACCTGAACGCCTGGGTCAACCTGGGCTGCGTCTACGACAAGCTGGGGAGAGAGGTGGACGCGGGGGAGTGTGTGGAGAAAGTGTCCCAGCTCATGGGCCTCGAGGCCGGGGAGGCCTGTCAGGCAGAGTCCAGGCTTCTCGCGGCCCGCTGCCTGGCCGAGCAGGCCTACGCTCACCCCTACGACGTGGAGCTGGACAGAGAGGAGGACCTGAGGGAGAGACTGGCCACAGCGTTGACACTGTACAACAGAGCCCTGGACTATGGAGGGCAGCTGGTGAGAGGGGAACATGCTCATATCCATCTATCCTCTGTGTTGCATTGCCTGTTATTCTCGTCCGTTGCTGTTCTGCTGTCAGCAGTTACTGTAGGTCTTCTAGTGTCAGCTACAGGGAGGGAGAATGTAGACTGACCATTTCTATTTGAGATAAGAAAAGAGAGGGCACAGAGGGAAATACGGGGACGCCTGGTCACCCTATCGTAACCGTAACCTAACTAACCCTGACTTCACCATGACGTAAGAGGGCCGTGGGTCTCAGATAAGCACTTATATTCTAAGCTACTTCATGAATACCATCCTTAGGTCAGTAGTCATGAGTTATCAAAGAATTTGTTGCCTGTTTCTATGACCAATTTTATCTCCGAAGTCATACTTAAGTTTAAGTATGTGGTCATTTTTAGAAGATTTAGGAATATGTCAAGTCACAATAACATGGTCTTATTTTCCCAGTAGCCCTTGGTTGGTCAAGCAAAATTTTCTTAATTTGCCAGCATTTAAAAACCATGAGATCTATCCTCCATAATAAATGCCATTGTATTCCTAGTATGTAAAAGGGCCTAATGTTGTTTTTCAGATACCAATGGAGGAAAAAAGAAGCTGGTATTTTAAAATGGCAACAATCTATATGAGGTACGAGACTGACATCAAGGGACTTTGACAAACGAACACCAATGCATTCATTCATGTTATTAAGTACATGTATTCATTTATACCCACCAAGCAGTCCTTCTCTCCCTGCAGACTAGACGACATAGTGAAGACCAAGGTGGACTCTGAATACTCCAGACTCTCTCACTACAATAAGGGACTGAAGCTTCTCACTGAAACACTCAAGTCAGAGAAATCACGACACAAAGGTATCCATGGTATGCTTCTGTACAGCCTTATCTGCTTTTAGATGTGTGTTATGTTGGGTATACACCTCGTCCGTCTGTTTGGCAGAGGTACACGTCTTAGATCGATGCAATTTTCATAGTTTACTACTAAAAGTTGACTCTGTTGGGCCCTCATCAGTGCATAGAGTGAGATCAATGCATGGGCAGGACATAGATGGACAATTTGATCATTGTAGGCATCATTGACAGCAATGTTAGCTCCATTATCCTTGATAACTTGTGATTCAACACCAGCTGAGTATAAGTGTTGGGAGCTTTATTGCTGCAATAAAATCAACAATGTGGTGGAAGGTGGCGATGCATAATTGCAACCGACGTTTCTAAGTTGCAGAGGCGGCAGCAACATGGTGCCCTAAAGTATAACCTGGATAAAGTATTATGTTCCACAGCCCCAGGTCTGGAACTATACTGTGCACATGCTCTAAAAATATGTGTTTCCCCCTCTAGCTCTAGCCTGGTGTTATGTTGGCATCATGCTGGAGAGGAAGGGGGAGTTCACCACGGTGCCCATGTCTATACATGACTGCGGCTACTCAGGCTCTGATCCTCTGTCCTGCTATGGAACCGTAAGTGAACCCACACGGTTATTCCTCTTAACCAACAATCAGGCAAGCCAGGGAATTCAGGAGGTCACAGCAAAACCCTGAGAGGTTGTACTTCCCAAGATATGTAGTAAAACATATCTAGGCACATGACCCATTTCAGATCCCAACCTAGACACTGCCTTAGCGACAGGGAACTGCCACCTGAAACTGAGGTCTCAAGGTGGTGGATGAGGAAAGTCATACATTTACATTTGAGGGTGATAGTCTCAGCTGATATGAGAGCCAAGTACTGCATTTGTTTCCTGGACATCCCCACCAGGTTATGACTAATTTGTCATTGTCTGTATTACTGTTAAAGTTCCTGTGCTGTAGAAATGACGTACAGTATATGTTGTGCACATAACATTGTATCTCCATTCCCTGTGCTGTCACAGAAGGACTGAAAGTTCACTCATGCTTTTATATGATATATATCTAGCCATCAAAGACATCACCCCTTTTATTGTGTGTATTTCATGCAACTATGTACCTCTGCTGCACTGAACAGTCATGTCTTTTGTGTTACAATATGCAAGTTGTACTTTAACAGATTTGCAGTGCTAATGCAGCATATAAGCATGATAGGGACTTCTGCAGTGGCTACCACTGACAACATAACCTAGAATTGACTGTTCCTACAGGCCATAAAGCTGGCCAGTGATGATGCGTTCATCCTGAACCTCCTGGCCAAGGTGTTCTTTCTTCTGGGCAAATATGAGATGGCTACAGGGATCTGCAACATGGCTCTCAACGTGCTGCCAGACCCAGAGCTCAACTGGCAGGCCTACTGCACCCGGGCCAAGGTACTGCAGCATGAAGCACGTCACGTCAAAGCCAAAATCAACATGGCAGGCCTGAGTCAATTCCCCCTTGAAATCCCTTTAATACTGGAGTGTTTGCATTAGTTTAACTTGAGTGACAAATGGGCAGAATTTACATTTTGGGCAATTAGTTCTAGTCAGAAAATCAATTAGTTCTAGTCAAAAAAACTCTTAACTAGGTGATCGTAATTATTAGTTCCTCCCCACGCTGTAGAATGGAACTAACTAGAAAATCAAAATAAAACTCTGGCAAGTCCTTTTACTTTCTGAACCTTTCTGAACAAACATAAAAAAATATTAACTGATTCCTCTTGAAAAAGCTCTATATCACATGGAAATACGCCTGTAGTGCAGTTATAGATTTACAGTCGTACTGTGCTATCTGTAAATGTTATATTTAGTAAATGTCAACATTGTGTTTTATTAACTCATGTATACATTTAATAAAATAAGATATTAAGGTGTATAGTGTAAAGCCGTGTTTGTAAATGTCCCTTTTAGATCAATATGATGGCCTATGCCAGGGACCTGGAGAGGGCAAAGCAGGGTCACGGTGGAATCCCAGACAGACAGAACCTGACTGAGGCCAGAAAAGACCTGGAAAAGGTCCTGACTGTACGTCCATGTCTTCGTACTCACCTGGAAATGGCACAGGTAAACACACAAAATATAGCAATAGCAATATATAGATGAGAAGTGGAATAGTGGTAGAAAACCCTGGTTACTGGTTACTTTTGGTTACTTTTGGTTACTTTTGGTTACTTTTGGTTCCAAGGCTCTCCATTCACTCTCACTCATGCCAGTCATTTTCCACCCAAATAAAATGTTCATTTTCATTTGTTTTTTACATCTTGTAACCAATGGAGATTTGTTAGGGAAGAATTAGTTAGTTTAGTTGAATTACCACACAATGATTGCAGAGTTGTGACATCAATAATGGCAAAGGATTTCTATTGCCCTTACGTTTTTCAAAACCATGGACAAGGAAAGGGAGGGTCATTCTAATTCATGTTTTTTAGGTGTGTCATCTCAGAGTTTGCTGGTTGTTTGCATCACTAAATGATATCCTTGACAAACTACTGCAAGTGTCCTGGCAGATGTCTATTGCTGATGTAGTAACAAGGTGTGTCCATGTGGGTGTGCAGGAATTCATGTTGACAAAGCCAATACAAGAACACAATAGGTGGCACAACTCTTGTCATATGTCATCATACCATGTATGATCAACAAAGGTTAGCGCCTACTGAGGAACTCATTTTCGTCTGTCATTAAATAGAGTCAGGAGGATAGCACAGGAATACACTGAACCAGGGGTGTTGCTAGGATGATCCGGGGCTCAGCCCAGAGGCAGTTAGAGAACCATAGTCGGGCGGTCTGGGGGCATCGTCCCCCAAAGAGAAGATTTTTATTTCAACAGCAAAATGCATTAATCTGACACATGCCCAGAGATAAGACAGTTTAACACCCACATCATCTATGTACCCCTTCCTGGCCTAGAATATTTTCTGTCAGTGCTTCCTCTATGTGTTATTGCTTTCAACTTCCCAGATATCTCAATAAAAAGAAGACATTAGTAAGATATATAGAGGTAAAAATTTGAGATCTCATTTTAAAACACATTTTCTGAAATGTAAGGGAAACAAAGCAATTAAAAAATAGATGTTTCATGTTCAGCAGCCAAATCAAATAGAGCTGAATGGGAGGATGAACCAAGCTGATTAACTAACTAACTAGGTGGTGAACGTTGTGCTCTGCTACATGTCAAACATTTGGAAAGAAATGTTGTGCTTGGACAATGAGGAGTTAGTCTCCATCTTGTAGGTGTCTGACATGAAGCTAACAGCCGGGTCAAGTGTTAGTCCAAGCTAACGTTAGCGCTCCAGTGTCCTTCTGGGCCACTAGAGGTTGTCAACTCATCATCACACTGCTGGCTTTTTCTGCTGGCTTTCATGTTTGGGTAATCATTCACTGGTTCAACCAAACATAGCACACAGTGGCGGCTGGCCAATAGAGGGCGCTAGGGCGCCGCCCCACCACTCCCCACATCCTAGACTTCATTGAATAAGACTTTAAAAATTACTTTCTTTTTTTTCTTTTTTTTTAAATGAGCGACGTAAATATTATATAGTTAGTGAGTAGAATGTATAATCTGCAATAAAATGTAGATTAAAATTGTTCTACGTTGTCTAAAGTTACTGCTAGGTCACGTATTTCCGGCCTGGGGCGCAAAAATCTTTGCCCATTGACTCTCGTTATAAATTGTACATGCGCAGTTCGCTCCTCTCAATACAAGAGATAGGAGCTGCAACGAACTGCGCATGTACAAACAGCATTTATCTGAATGCTGCTGATTTACACACCACCAACCACTGGTTGGCAGCAGAGAGCGAGGGGCTCGTGGTACATCTGACATAAAATGCGCCAGAATGAGACAATATACTCGGTCGTTTTCAAGGAGCTGGTTTAGTAGGAAGGCTTGGCTAACTGTATGTAGTGACACCAATGCTTTATTTTGCTTTCCCTGCACCCTTTTTCAAACGACAGGTCTCAGACCCAGCATGGATTCAGACAGGTTTGAATGATTTAAACCACACATCAGAAAAATCAAAAGCAAATGTTTGGGAAAGTAAACATAGCTGCTCAGCTTGATGAAGGCTACAGGACAGGGATCTGTAAGCATAAAGAGGTTGACAAAAACAGGCACATCCTGTCTAAAATAATAAACTGTCAAGTTCTGTGGTGCCATAGAGTCATTGAGAAATGTGCATCTCTCAAGGAGAGAAGGGCAAAATTTATGTACAAAAAGTTTAAGCCACAAGGTGGCAAAGTCATATGGCTTTGAGCCAGTTCACTCAGCGTTTTGATGGCAGTGGGTATTTCAAATGTAATACCATATTAATTTATTTTTTTCTTAAATGTTATTTTCTATTAGGTCTTATTGTGTTCATCATTTTCTGCCATTGTCTCAGGGTTTTGTGTTGTCAGATTTCTGTTGCACTTATCGAGGCACTTTTCGGTTACTTTAGTCTTTCACCATTACATATTGTAGTATAAAAGATAATTATTATAAAGAATTTGCACTAATTGAAGTACCTTAACTTACCTTAAGCACGTTTCATTACAACAAATGTTCATTCAGCTCAGCAAATACAAATAAAGGCCTTTTCATTTATTTAAATACACTGATGATACCTTAGTACATGTTTGTTTGATTTTTGGTATAGCCCCCCCTGGAGAAAAATGCACCAGCCGCCACTGATAGCACATATCCTACCGTTCTGCTTCTTTTGAAAATAATTCACAAAGATTCATAAATGTTGGTCTCATTATGCCTGCCAATCGTTTTTTCCGACTCAGCCTTCTGAGCTCCACCCTGGACTGAGCTAATTCAAATCATGCATAACGTTTCCTCTTTGCTTCTGCTCAGACTACTAAGACAATAACTAGCAGAGCTCCATACACACACAACCAATACACACACCCACAGGCATACCAAGTATTGACAGACAAGCTCAGTTTGTGTCCTGGTATGAAACTCAATACACAAAAACCTGGATCCAAAACTGGATTATGAAGCTGGCTCACATAACAAAAAACAGCCCACTCTGACCTGTAAATCAAACCTACCCCAGCGTGGAGTATCTTCTATGTTGATCACATCTAGCTGTGCAACTAATTGGATTGCCCCAAAAGCTTTAATTAAATCTGTCTATCTGTCTGTCTACACTCAAACCCGACAGACTCTGATACACAGTTGTAGTGTAGATGTGTAAATGGGAAAATACTAGCCTCAGCAGGAATGGAGATGGCAAATGGTGCAAAACTAATTTGGATGATGTAATGGCATAGCAGTCAAAAAGATTGAATAAAACACTGTGATCGCTCATACTTGTTGGCAAATTCTCCCATCAACATTGCCTAAAAACGTGGGTTTCGATTTAGGTGTATTACTACATGGGTGTGGATGCCCTCCAGGAGAGCCTGTTGGTGGACGAGGGGGCGGTGAACAACGCCCTGGTGAGCCTGTCCCAGGCCCTGCAGTGTGAGCTGGGTGACAGCCTGCCAGACCTCCATGTCCTGAGGGGACGCTGCCTCC
Organism: Hoplostethus atlanticus; assembly: GCA_034670405.1. Lineage (NCBI taxonomy): Eukaryota > Metazoa > Chordata > Actinopteri > Trachichthyiformes > Trachichthyidae > Hoplostethus > Hoplostethus atlanticus. The sequence goes on along the minus strand of JAXDDX010000064.1, from coordinate 1,923,589 downwards.
TGCTGAAGGGCGAGGAGCAGAATGCTGCAGATTGCTTCAAACGAGCCTTGGAGCTGGAGAGGCCAGGGAGTACAGACACCACGGCCCTGCACTACCTCCTAGAGGCCCTCCTGGCTCTGTTCACCCAGGGAGGCCCTGACCCCGGCCCTGCCATCACCCAGCTTGAGGTGTGGGTACAAAAGGCAGAAGAGAGGTATCCCTGAGGACATAGTGCAGGCTGAGCTGAGGAGCCTGTGCAGGACGCACACATCGGAGGTCACAGAGTTATCAAGGGCTCTGATCAGGACGGGCAGACTGCACCTAGTGAAGAGGCTACTGGAGACAGTGCAGCCCAAACTGGCCAAGAAGAGACTGAAGGCTAGGTCTTTCTCCTTGTCCTGAAGCAACCACAAGCCATGGACTCCACGAGGAGTCGGTCAGTCTGCCTGCCAGCTGTCTTCAGCCTGCTTTTAACACAAACACACTGCTGGACACATTGATGGAAAAGTTCATGTTGCTCCACCTGATCAGAGTAATGTTGTCCTTGTTGTTTGGTATGCCTGGCATCTTATTCATGTCAAGCCTCAGATGATGTGGCTCCCGATATGAAACTCTCATTGGGGTTATGTTATTATGTATTTTATGTTAAACATATATTTTTTTCCTGGTTGGAAGAGCTGAGTAGAATTAAGAGGACACCAAGTAGAAAATTGGAGGGGGAGAGGAGAGGTGCTCTAAAAGTAACTGTTCATAAGATCCTTTTCCCAATGCCTGTAGAAATATACAATTTCTACTTGACATTTATTTATGTAGGACTTATTGTACTTACTATACTAACAGTATTAAAGTGTTTTACAAAGTGTGGGTGATATACAGTGACGTGGATTTGCTGTGAGGTCACCAGCCATTGATGTTTCCATAAGGGTGGTTGTTCATTTTTTTTATATTGTGAGAGTAATATTCTACACCTAACTGTATAACTTTCTCTCTCTCCCTCTCTCGCACACACACATATACACACACACACCCTGCTCCTATTCAAATATAGAACATTTAAGAGGTATACTCACATCCATATTATCATATCTTATGATCATATTATCACACATTGTGTACAAATTATACTTCTTAAAAAGTTTAATTTAATTCTTTATTTTATACAATTATGCCTTACATTTTTACATTTATAAAGTGTAAACAATTAGGCTTGGATACAGACCACTTGTTCTTAAGTATATGAAATTAATTCTAAATAATAATTATATATATATAATATATTATATAATTATTGTATTATTCCTATTCCTGTTATATTTATTCCTCCTAATCCAACCCCTTTCACAACTGCGCCTCATCTGGTGACAACTTTACCAAAAATCTGCTGATCATGCCCAAAGTGCACAAACACCATGAATTTACAATAGTATCTGCTCCAGCTGTAACCACTTGATTCACAAAAATAGGCTGCATAATATTCCCCATAGCAATCCTTCCCTTTATTAGTGTATTGATCCTTTAGAACAATACTTTTCCTACAAATTGATGGTTCTGTACATCATTATTATTTAGATTCACAGCAACAGAGTTTTTAAACAAGCCCCCCTTTGGAACAACGTTAAATTATTTATGTTCTACTGGAATTCTACATTTTTCAAGAAATTTTGCATTATGACAGTAAACATCTATTGTCAATCATCAGCAATTGACAAACCAAAACAATATTATTTTCATGTCAATTATGAAAGAGCGACTTTTTATCATATATCTTTGTTGTTCCATATAAAATATCTATGGGGAGAAAATGTATGTTTTTAAGCTAATACCTAAACCAAAAGTACCTGTTTATGAAACCTTGAAAATTTTCCAGGGATCTTGTTTACATTGAAATTATACTTCATAAGAAATCCTAAACCACCAAATCTACTGAATCAAACAAATATTTAGGGGGAAAAAATATTCCATATAAATGATTTATATATATATTTATTAGGGCTGTCAAACGATTAAAATTTTTAATCAGATTAATCACAGGGCCGCTGTGGATTAATTTAGATTAATCACGATTAATAACCATTCATTATTAATTGTGTTTCATTTTGTGGGGGCAAAAAGACTCATGACAGAAGGCGATATATACACTTAACATGTGTTTTATTTAAACTATAGAACAGATATGGTGTCCAGATATCAAAATAAAGGGTGGTTTGGCGCAAGCCGGGCGTCGCCGAAGTACTTGCAGAGGAATCCCCGACTAATGTATGCTTCACGTTGATGTGGTACTTTAAGCTGGAAGTGCTTCGGTGAAACGAAAACTCCTTCCTGCAGAGTGTGCAAACTACTTTATGTCGGTCGATTGTCCCGTCTTGGGTTTTTTTGTACTCAAACTTCCCATCGAGAGGGCCAATATGTTGTTTAGAGTCGTCCATCTTTATCGAGTTGGTTCTGCCGCCAGATAGCGTTGGAGCACCAATCCGCGCCAGTGAGTGGAATTGTGGGATTTTGAGTCATTGTGCGCTGCGCATGTGTTAATTGCGTTAAAATTTTTAATCAAATGAATCATGCAAATTAATTAATCTGGATTAACGCGTTAATTTTGACAGCCCTAATATTTATATTTGTTTTCTAAGGCATCAAGAGATAAGGATGCACATACAGATCTTGATCAGCCTTCTAAAACCCTTCCACATAAAGATACATCTCAACAAACAAATTTTATCTTTGTTTTTTCATTGATAGGATCAAAGGTTGCATTGCTTCTCTGGTTTTCATCTTTACATAAGAAAATAAGATATGTAACAGATTATTTATATCTAAGTGCCTCCTTCCTACCAATATTTTGTTGAATTTGTTGTTGTGCAAATAAAAGTTACTATTTTTGCTAAAACTGCCCCTTATTGGTTGTTTCCCTCACAGGGTCCAGGACCTGTGTCTTGGTGACACTAAGTAAGTTATCTAGGGTTACACTACTACTACTACTACTACTACTAATAATAATGATAAACTTTATTTATAAGAGTAGAGTTTACAAAGTTTAGAGTTTACAGGAAGCCTTAAAAAGATGAATAGTATCTTTGGTGTGTGAGTCAAACGAGAGAGACTGTTTAAATGTAAGGGTAAGATTTTTAACTGGAGCATTCAGAGATGATGTGGGAAATACACTGCGTTGACACATAAGATTGAATGGATGGTACAATGTATAAAAACAGTATAGTATAAATCACACTCATGGACAAAGTTTTATTTGTACTTTCACTTTCTCAAAACTTGAAGAATCAGGTTTTGCAGCATTGTTTGCAGGACGCCAACCAACATGCCTGAGCTAGTGCCACATTATCCAAGGCACGTCCCTTCATTCTCACTCAGCTGCGGTGACACCAGGGTTATCAGGTAAGATCTTTAGGTTCGGTGATAATACAGATACTTAACTTTAGTTTGTTTGTTTGTTTAAACTTAGTATATTTCGTTAACTTAAGTTCATTTAAAAGTACTTCAGTAAAAGTACTAATTCAAATATTTTATATTAACTTAACTGCAATTTTATGTGACAAGACATAGATCACCTGTCCGTTAAAGAGACATTGTGCCATGCTATATTTGTATTGTGTATTTCATTGACCATTCAAAGCAAGTAGTGATGCTGAGGAAACCGGCTGCTACTGTATGCAAGTAGGATAGTGTCCTGTAACAAGTTGTTTAAACCCAATCTAAACCTTTCTTTTACAACTTCACTTTTATGAGACATGCTTATTTAAGGCATCTTAGTATTGTGAAGATCACTAAAGAAATATAATATATTTAAGCAGATTTATGATGGCACTAGCTTTGTCACATGCATCAGTTCTTGCAACTCCTTGGCCACCTTGTACAAGAGTATGTTCAAGAACATCTTTACTAAGATAGGTTATTAAGAGGTTTATTACTCCAAGAGCATCTTATCTGTTTTCAAAGGAATCAAGAGATATGGGTGCATATACACCTCAACAACCAAATTTCGTTTCCATTGATAGGATCAAAGGTTGCATTGCTTCTCTGGTTTTCATCCTTACATGAGATGGGACACACTTTGTCACATAGCTACAAATGCATCAGTTCTTGCAAATCCTTATTGACATAATTTACATAATCCTTATTGACTTTCAGGGCTAGGCTTACCAATACCACAGAGGCATAAGGCATAAGATTACCATTGAGTTTGTACAGAAAGGAGATAAATGTAGGACTAAGACAAGTCTTGTTGTGATGTAAGGTTGGGTAACATTTTGATTGGTATGATTGTTAGGGTATATCCATGTTTTCCATTAAAAAAAAAGATGCTTTGCTTCATTAACACAATTTCACTGGGTGTTGTTGCTATACACTGATCTCTGTGTGTAAGCAGGCAAACTGTTCACAAACTGGGGCCAACCCAGTAATTGTCCGACTTGAGATGGCAGAACCCTCGAAAGGCTGGAGCACTGACCTCTTAGACTGCTGTGATGACATGAATTCATGTAAGTATCAATGGCCACCTTGTACAAATTAAAAGTAATTACAGTATTTTTTTAAATATTCTGTTGACCAGCCTTTCCTGTGACGGAGATTACAAAAGAAATTGTTCTCTGTGGCATTTCCTTGTTTAGATAATCATATCAAGTCACTCAGATTGTTATGTTTCACAACTGTCTTGGCATGTTTTTCAGGTTGTTACGGTTTTTGGTGCTGTCCTTGCTTTGCCTGCACCACCACAGGAAACTTTGGAGAGAACAATTGTCTCCCCTTACTGGACATATGCAGTCCTGCCATAACATCAGCCTGTGGGATAGGTCTGTGTGTGCCTCCTGCAGCCTTGTCTCTTAGGGTTGCCATTCGCCACAAATATGGAATCAAGGTCTGGAAAATGTAGTAATGGTATACATTGATATCACACATCATGTTGTTGAATGAAAACCTCATATCTACAAATGTCCTCTTCGGGTTCTAAGAAAAGAAAAGAAAAAAATATTTTGAATTTACGTTTTTAAAATTTAAAATAAATGCACTTAAATTAAGTTTCAGAGGTCCTGACATTTAAGACATAGATGACCATGTAAACTTTCACTAAAAATGGAGTTACAAGGTGTTACGCAACAATGGTGGATTAGTTTAGGGATTTAGGGACTAAAGAAAAATGACTAAATAACCTCATAACTCATGACTTCCTGGTTATTACTAATACATATTTAGAGTAATCGATCAATACAAGACATCATAATAATTAAGAAACACAAATAACAACAAAAATACTTTTGTTCACCACAGGGTTCTCTCTGTAAGGACATCTTGGCTTCCTGTTTCTGCGTGTGGTGCTCCTGGTGTCAGATGAGCCGCGAGATAAAAAAACACAAGAAACGCCCCGTTGTCATCCAATCGCAGCCTTCTGTTGTGGTCAACGTCCAGCAAGCCATGCCAGCTTATGGGGCCCAAGCTATGGTTAGCCCTGTTGTTATGGCACCAGCACCAGGTTATGGGATCCAACCTATGGTTAGCCCTGTTGTTATGGCACCAGCACCAGGTTATGGGATCCAACCTATGGTTATAGCACAAAAATATTAGGGGCCCCAAACCTTCCACTGATTTGGTGACCCAAAGTACCAGAAATACTGAGCTCTGTGGCTTCTGATGGGTTTGTTCCATGTGCTTCCAGTCTTTTGATTTAGCTCAGATCAATTGGCTGTGAAATGTCCATGTTAAGGTTGTTGGTTGCATAGGTACTTATTGCCTGGGTGGGATTGACTGGGTGTGGGGCTGACTTTCTTTTCCAAGGACCTTTACTAGCATGCTGCTAGTTAGCCTGTAAAAACAGTGACATGATGTTTTTGAGGTCTTGCATTATTCTCCTTGGCAATTTGTATTTCTATCTGGTGATCCTATTATACATTACTAAAGGGGGATGCACAATCAATTCTTTGAGATAATCGTGAAAGTATCAACACTGCCATTTTAGCACCACTTGTAACTTGCAACGTAAGTTATTGACCATGATAATTAAAGGCCTAATGAAAATAATTAGAATCAATAATAATCAAAGTGGCCCTGTGATGTAAACCTTTTCATTTATTGAGCTTCAGCTCTAAATACAGATTTATTGCAATGTGACCCCTATGATATTCTATGATGTCCAGAACAAAAAGACTAGCGGGTCCAGCTGCTCATCATCATTTTGGCCATAGTTTTCCCTGTTGAGACATAAAATTGGATTTGACGGTCCAGACACAAATTGCAATGCCAAATATTAGATCAGTTCAGATTTAAGACTTACAGAAATCAAATTCAGAAATAAAACAATTCCATCTCTTTGCACATCAATGAAAAATCTGAAATCTGTGCCTGTGTAAATGCAGCCCATCTGGTTTTAGATTAACCCTCTTTTTAGTTAGTTTCCTTAGCAGCTAAGGTTATCTAATTACCGTGGGACTACTGATGTAGCATGTAATGTAAGCATGACCAGCCCTATGCTCTGATTCCTGAAGGCATTCCTACCTGGCTAGAAAAGCTGGTTATACTGTGGAAAGCATTACAACTGGACAGGACAGGTTTCAATGTTACCCCGGAGTTTCGTTCAATAGACATACAATACTCAGCTGTCTATCCCAACCAAATTAACCCATCCAAGGAGGTTGGGAATATGTGGCTTTCTAGGTATTGTCAAGGACTGGATGTCGCAAACTTTCCTTCAACAAAATTCAAGCGAAAACTGGGCTAATTTATTGACCTTGAACTCTCTAGAAGCACTTTTAAGCATCGGCCAGGTCTGGTTCCAGCTGCAGCCTGAAATCTTTTGACCTCCTGGGCTTTCTAAGGTCTGGGGCAGAGACCAAAAGTGATTGGGCCTTTGCTGTCTGGGCCTCTAGGTTTTGGAACATTCTTCCTAAAGAGCTTAGGGAAAATCAGTGTCATCTTTTAATCTTCTTTCCTCTTTTACCCCTTAAAACTAATTTTCACATACGGGAAGTTTATACCTATTTCATTCTTGTTGTATTTGCCTGTGTTCTTCTTCTGTATGTTTAATAAATGTCTGACAACATTGTGTTTGATTTTATTTTTATTTTATTTTACTGTTTTAAAAAGTATTATACAAATACTTTCTTCTTAATGGTAGTATTTTTTTCAATTAGCAGAGATTTTGCATTAATACTGAAAGAAAAAGGAGTCAACTTGAATTTCTTTAAGATTTTCATTTTTTTCCCCACATTCATATAATTTACATTAACATTTGGAGCCAGTGCTTTGCTCATGGACACAAGGGAAATACTGTGCAGACCTGTAAAACAATGATTAACCCCATGATACGAGACTTTGATTTTCCCAAGTTGTGTCTCTTTCTAGACCAAAGTCAGTCCTTTTGGTCGGGATTAACGTGTTAATCCAAGTCCAAGGGTTGATAGAAGAGGTCCAAGTTATTACAATCTCTGTATTTTCTTTCCTGTTGAAAACTGTTTCCAGAATGACGAGCCTTTTACAATAACAATGAAGCTGGGAGTGCCCGCCTTCACAAAACACCTGTCAACAGAGCAGAAAGGAGAAGTTTAAGTTATGAAGTTAGACCACATCAACAAGGAAGTCTGCCAAGAAAAAAGATTCGGTAGCCAAATGACAAGGCTGGTGGAATGTTTTCTCTTTAGTTTGAAAGAAAACCTCAGCTCCTCATCACAAATATGTTCCACCAGCAAAGAACACAACAAGTAAGCACACAAAGAAGGGACATACCTTTTATGCTGCAACACTTTCAAAAGGGACGTCTCTGGGTCAACTTGGAACAACGTCTCCCTCTTCTGATCTTCAAAGAACAGCTAAAAGGCGTGGAAAGAGAATGTATTGTTAGTAGATAGTCCTGTGGTCACCACTGGGGTTGAAATATAATCCTTGTTGTACTTCAGATGAATTATTGTTTATTACTTTCAATCATCGGAAATCGTTGGTTTCTTTGCATGGACAGTCTGGATTACTTTTCAGGAGTAATCCACTCAACATCGGTACATCAGTATAATAACACTTTGACAGAATTTACGGGATGATGTATTTGGTTCACCACAGCGTGGCAGCAATGTAACACCACTGCAGCTTGTAAAAGTGAAAAAAAGATATTTCACAAGTTCAAGAAATGAAATGTAAGTGAACTATCTATTAAGGCCTGGTCAGGCAAAAAAAAGATTTTTTTCCTAGATTTCCTGTACATTAGACCTTTGGGAAGAAAGCCCAATTCTGAACAAAACCCTGGCATGAGAATACACGTGTGCTTTAGATGCTCATTCGTACTCCATAAACCGCTGTTGAAATGAGTAACATCTTGGTGCATCTCAGGTGAAATGGACAGACCTGCAGGTTTTGTGGGCGGTATTTCCTGTCCGCGTCCCAAGGTGGAAGTTCCTCTCCAAACATGACCGCCAGGTGGTCTATGAAACTAATCACATATCACATAATAAGATACATATTTTCACAGTGAGCTGCAACAAAATCAAGCGTAATTCGGTTGCAATAATCACAGAAATGCTCAAAAATCTAAATCCTGGCAGGACCGATACATACCAGGAGCTCTCACAGAAGGCTGAGATGAAGTCGCTCTGTTGGTGTTCAGGGTAGAGGAAGAGAACGGGCCAGCGCAGGGATCCCTTCTCATCCAGGAACACTTGAGCCCCTGTGGCCTCCTGGGAGCTGAGGCCATCCAGGGTCAGCTCTGCCATGGCTGCAGCGGAGCGCCCATCCTCATCATCATGCTTATGAGGCTTCTTAGGCTGGAGGAGCTTGACGCCTCGCTCCTGTGTAAACCACACAAAAATGTCTCCGCTAAGTTCTACAGGTCAGGAGGACAACCGAGAGCACTTTGAAGTTTAAACTAGGATGCCTACCTTTATAGCAGTCAGAAGTGCCTCTTTTTCACTGCACTCCTTCTTTTCTTTGACCCTGGCCTTCCTGGCGTCTCTTTCCGCTGCTCTCTAAAACACAAACAGATAAGACAGGGCTTTCTGCTTGACTGAAATTCTTTAATTCACCCTGTGTAACAATATATGTCAAAGGAGAACACAATAAAGACTATCAACCCTTGTTTCAAATATCCCTAAAATAAGGAAGGTGCATAACTTATGCCAACAACGCTATCCTTAATGCAGTCCCCTTTAAACCCCCCCCCCCACCCCCAAATCAACACAGCTTATCAATCATTGTACAATCTGTTTATCTGCTGCTGCTCTCAGCTCCTGCAGCTTCTTGTCAGTGGCATGGGCCTTGAGACCAGCATCACACCACTGAAGGGCCTCCGCAAAGTTCCGCAGCTCCATACAACACTGAGCACCTGCAGAAGCAAAGAACCGCTTATTCCTATTCTTCTATATATGGTTTGTCATCATTTAATACAAGCTAGTAGCTACTAGACAGTATAGAGCTATTGAGTTGTATTCTGATAGGCATTACATGATTCCATGGCAATGTAAATGGGAGTGTGAGATGCTTATTTAGCTTATGAAGAAGTTTTAATGATATTACTTAATTGCAAGGGATTCCCTACATCGTCAGCCAGGCACCCATTCTGCAAGTGGTTACAGATGAAAAAGCCTGTATGTACATTACATACCTCTGATTAATGCTTTGAGGTGGTCGGGTTTGATCTTCTTTGCAGCCAGAGCATCATTCAATGCAGAGCGCATGTTACCTGTGGGATGAGAGAATTTTCGAACAAATAATCATGAAATTTACCAAGAGACTCCATAGACAAGACACAGGACAATGATAAATACGCTGTTCTTTCATGACAACCACCATATTATCTGGATATTCTCCAATTTAGGTATTCCTATCCAGGGTATATTAGCTCACCTCCACTGCTTCAAAAAGGTTGCCTATGTATCGACATTTTTAGATTTAGGTTATAGGAATTCCTACCCTAGGTGGAAGTGTGCTGCAGCCCGGTTGGTGAGCAGAACGGTGTTGATGTCTTGGTCACCGCAGTTCTTCTTCAAACCTGCTGTGTATGACAGTATTGCCTTTTTGTAGTTCTTCTCTTTAAAATACTCATTCCCCTCATCTTTCAGGCTCTTTGCTTGCTCTAAAGGGAAAAGAGACACACAGCTGAATCAAATATTAGGCCAGTCTCGCACATAAAAAACTTAGGACACCTTTTTTTTCCCACCAACAATGACTGAAAAGATAATTTCCGCCCTGGTCCCACACTACCTTCTGGAGGTCTATCATCATCATGGATTATGGACTGTAGACAAGCAAGATCGGGGTGTATATTTGGGTCAATCACTTCAGGGGCTGTTTTCATGAACATGGGCACTTTATCAAACTCCTGGAAGAGAATTAAACAGAATGGTGGTGGATGGCCAGCAACAAACTAGACACAGTTAAGATTAATTTAACCAGCTGTAACGTTTTCAAGTTAACAGCTAGCTGGCTAACTAGCAGAAGCCTGTTACAAAGATGATGTGTTAGCAAATCACGTTAAGTGTCATTCTGCACAAGATATGTATACACTTTACCTCTTCCCAATTGCTTTCGTTGAAAGCATTTGTATATTTCTGTGTCTTGAACTTGTCCATAAACTCGTCCGTGCCATCATCACTATCTTCTTGCAGTGCCGTTGAGGCCATTTTCGATCAATCTGTCTTTATGAAGCAAAACCGTTTTCTTGCTCACAATTATTTTACATTAGGCAATGACGTGAAATCGCTGACACAAGACCATCAGTAATAACGACGTTTCGTATTGTACAAGACCCAAGCTTCTTGTTTACCCATGCGCATGGGGCGGTACTACGTGTATGTTCACCCGTACGGAAACACATTGCGGATACATTGGTTCCGCAGCCATGAACGCCTAGTGAGCCTGCGCCGAAAAGTTCGTGATAATGGAGATGACGAATAGAAACGCTTAAGGCATAATAATAAACTGTCCAATCATGTATTTGTCATGGCTTTTTATTTACAGTTTTTATTTACAAAATTACAACATTCAATTGTCTTCCTTCTCCACAATCACTCACTTAATACATAATAAACTTTTCAGAAACACATAGTACACACACACACAAGTACAAAATTACCCCCCCGCCATTTATTATTCATATAGTGTCCACTATTCTTACAAGGTCTACCAGTCCATCTTTACTGAGAAACATCGTGTCACCCGTCTGCTGACAGATCACCTCAAACCTGGGTGTTTCCTCTAGAGCGCCCTGCCCTACCACGACGACATACGGGTAGCCCAGTCGGCTGGCATCCTTCAGCCTCTTACCAATGGTCATCTGGGTTCGGTCATCAAGAACCACTTCACCCCTCAAATGAGGCAGAGTCTCTCCCAATGTGTGTACCAGTTCCTCAGCTAAGCCAGCCACCTCATCCACCTTACTGCCTTTCTTAGGGGGTAGAACACAAACCTGATATGGGGCTATAAGCCCTGGCCAGCGGATACCCTCCTCTGTTGACATCACCTCAATGGCTGCAGCAAGAATACGGGTTACCCCAAGACCAAAGCAGCCCATCTCAGTGATGGTAGGCTTGTTTTGGGGGTTGCTGAAGCTTGCATTGAATATATTAGAGTACTTTGTGCCCAAATAAAAGGTGTGGCCTACCTCTATACCCTTTGACTCTACCAGTGTGCCAGTCTTGCACTGTGGGCAGTCAGTCCTGCCTGATGACATGGTCTCTACATTGGCAGAGAAGGAGCAGGCCCCACAGACTAGAAGCTTGTCCTCACCTATGTCTGCTGGCAGCTGGAACTCATGGGAGAGCTTGCCCCCGATATTTCCTGTGTCTGCCTGCACCTGGACACACTGCAGGCCCAGCCGGGAGAAGAGCCTGGTGTATGCTTGGCACACTGACTCATAGGTCTGGTAAGCAGCTTCTTCACTCATATCAAATGAGTACATGTCCTTCATGTAGAACTCCCTCCCTCGAAGCAGACCAAACCTTGGCTTCGGCTCATCTCTGAATTTGCGGGTGATCTGCATTAAAAAAAAGAAATCATTACCTCAAACTGCAAGTTATCGTGGATCATTACCAAAAACATCCCTGGTAATAGCAGTTTGAATGCTAGCTGAGCAGGGTTACCTGGTAGAGAAGCAGAGGGAGCTGTCTGTAGGAAAGGGTGCTCTGGTAAGCAACCAGAGTCGTCACTGCCTCCTCATGTGTTGGACCAAGGCAGTAGTCAGCCCCATGACGGTCTTGCAGACGGAACAGCTCCTTTCCCATCAAGTCCCAGCGCTCACTAGATTTCCACAGCTCCGCTGAGCACAGACTGGGCATGTCCACCTTCTGCCCACCGATCCCCTGCATCTCCTGGTCGATCAGCCTCACCTGTTGATTTAAGGCAGTTATTAGATTTGTCACAGCCAAAATAGGTAAATTTGGGTAAAAGGTATGTCTAAATATATCTTAGCTCAGAAAGATGGTTGTGTGATCCTTCAAGTTTTTGCATAGAGCCTCACCAACTTCTCCATGGAGCGCACGGTGGCAGGAAGGTAGTAGTAGCAGCCTGGGCTGGATGGATGAATGAGACCGGCCTGTTGCATCAGCCTCTGGCTCTTACAGGTCATCTCCCCCGGTAACCGGCTATCCTGCCAGACATCGCGCAGGTTCGAGGGCTGGTAGAGGCGGGACACCAAGAGTGTGGGCGGAATATGTCTGGAGTAGGTGGAGGCAGGGTTTGTGGCATGTTCAGCACAGCTTGAATGGTTCCTACTTTGAACAGTCAGGGCTCTGGGCAGGCGCGGCAACACTCTCTGCCAAACCTGATGCATTAGGGCCTCCATGGGAAAGCCAGAGGTACTGCTACTCCAGATAATTTCTGAAAAGACGAGACATATGCACGTTAACTTACTACTACTGAGTGAACAGGGATGTGTTAGTTGTCAGATAAATACAGAGGAGCTGAAGTCAAGGTCAGCATAATTCTGTCATATACATCCATTTACTTCTTGGAATTGCACATGTATTCAACGACTGCAGTGACTCCATAAACAATGAGAGTAGCTGTGCTTAAAAACATGAATGTTAATGGCAGAGGTCCCTAGGTGCAGTTTCGGTAGTTTGACAGGTAGTTGACAGGTAGTTTAGCTAGCTAACGTCGGCTAGCCTGCTCAGTTAGCCAACCAACATTTAGATTCAGAGCCAGGAAGCAAAACTCACCTTGTCACCGATAAAAGCAGACGACGCAACGGTGTTTGAATCCGAGTTGGCTATTTAATTAAATGGGTAATCTAAGTATATCATTAAGTTGACTAACTACACACATAACATTGTGGTTGCTGCCATGCTGTCTTACTCTGCTGGCTGGGAAATCAAAGCTAATCGGCACTGCTCCACATCGCCACCTACAGGGCTGGAGTTTCTTTTCTGGGAGGACTATGGGCAGGGAACGGCATCACGTCTTCTTCTGACTGCGGTCAAGCTAGCCGTCACTCGCAACTCCGTGGTCAAATCCAAGACATATATACATAGACGCCGCATTGACTGCTTCTGTCCATTGCTACGATACGTAAACGTCGCCGCCATGTTGGTCCGGGCAAGACTGGCCTGTAAACAAATACAAGTAAACGGGGAGCTGCGGTTTTTCTGGATGAAAAGCACTATAACGTTTACATTTCTCAACCGATTTCAATGAGTCCTTTTTTTATATTCAAGGGTTTATGATCTACGTGGAGTAGAAAAAAAAGTTTTGTATCCCATGTTTTGTATACCCATGTTTTGAGATTAGGAAGAGTGTCCAAAGGGGTGAAAATCACTACAAGTCAGGCCATGTACTGGAGTGTAGTGTTTGTGAGGGCCAGTTTGTGGGTTCTGTCAGGGCCAGTATGAAAGACAAGACATACAGGGTTGTGGTGAGTTTTGCAGGCTGGCTAGTTAGGTAGCTAACATTAGCTAACATGAGTCTACATGAAACTATGAGTCGTACTAATCATATCGTTATCATGCCGTAGTGAATATAACAAAATACAATTATATAACATAGCAAATTGCATGTCTAGCTACCAAGTTGATGCTGATAACAACAAAGACTTGTGGAAAGTTAGACTACCGCTAAACTAGCGTTAGGTTGGAAGTAGTTGGAAAGTTCCATCACTCTTAAAATAATTATGTACAGAGTCTTGTACCTTTGACTTTTTTCCGTTTTCCATTTTTTGTTGTTGGTTTTTGGAGTCAATTCTGTCATTGCTACAACCAATCAATTTTGTAGTGTTAATTTGCAACAAATGCAAAGTACAGAAAGTGAGCTCCATCTACTGCCTGGTCTGACGTTGGAGCTCCGTCTACTGCCTGGTCTGACGTTGGAGCTACGTCCACTGCCTTGTCTGACATTAGAGCCTCCTTTACTGCGCCGTCTGATGATAGAGCCTCGTCTACCGAGGTGTCTGATCACAGATCCTTGTCCACCGCCGCCTCAGCGGCTCAAAAAAGAGAAAAGTAAGAAACAAAGCCAAACTTTATCTGTACAAGTGTATTATTTCTGCTTCATATCATAATTGTTCCTACTATTGAGTGTGGGTGATCATTTTATGTCATTTTCAGAGAAACCAATGAAAAGGTTCCAGGAAATGTTCTCCAAGCTGATGAAGGGTCTGTGTTGCTGTTGTGCCAATGTTGAGGAATGAAGATCCATCACCGACTAGACCCATAACCCTAACCCTAGATTTTATTTTTCCCCTCCCAACTTTAAACCTAAGAATTTTTTTTTTTTTTTTAGCCTAATCCCTTTTAACCTTCCCTTACCTAAACCCAACCCCTACCTTTAGATGATTCCCCTACCCTTACAATCTAACCCTTACCTTAACCTGTCCCTACCCCTTCCCTTATCCTCACCTTAACCCTTCCTTGTTACTTAATGGATTAACCTTAATTTAGACTCCCTTCCCTTCATATCCTTCGTGTGTGTGTGTGTGTGAGAGAGAGAGTGTATCACCATCACCATTGTTGGACAAACAGCATGCTTACTCTTCTGCACAACAGAACAGAATCGCCTCTTGTTGCAGCAAAGCAGCTAAACATCATCATCAAGATTTGGGGTCATAATATAGGAAATAATACAAAATAATAAAAGAATAATACATAAGTTGGTGATAAGCCATGGAGACAAACTTTGCAGCAATCATGGTAGTCAGAGGCTCACTCCTGCCTTTTGTTCTCTCTCTCACCCTCTCTCTATTTGAGGCCCCAACAGATCCTAAATAGGGCCTGACTGATGTTAGATTTTTGGCTCCGATACCATATTTGATATCTTATGGTATTACGATGTTCATATTAATATATTTTTGATACTTTATATTGTTCACATATTTTTAGCACATCACTGTATTGGCGTTCAGTAAACAACACTGCCGATGTGCTGAATGCGAAGAAAACTCAAAGGAGGAAGAGGAGAGGGCGGAAGAAGGACAAAGGGTAGAGGAGGTGGAGAAAGAGGAGGAGTAGAAGGGGCGCAGGGGGAGATTGAGGGAAAAAAGGAGGGGGGAGGAGAGGGAGGAAGAGGACACAGAGGAAAAGGAGAAGAGAGGGAGGAAGAGGAGGAGGTGGAGAGGGAGGAAATCACACCATTACCACCCATAGCCAGACTACCACTACCACCACCAGCATCACCACCACCTGTACTACCACCAATACTTTCACCACCACCCTGCCATCATCATCATGAAAATGTATAAAAATGAATCCATTCACTTGTCAGTCTAAAGTCAGTTTAGTTACTGACCACTTTTTTACTTTATGTTTTTTTTTCAAAGTACAAAACCCATGTATTTGTAATTTGTAACAAGATGCATGGAGTATTTTTGTCCAGCTGTGAGTAGATAATCTGGTCATCAAATCAAAAACTCATAGTATTTATTGGCGTCATCATCTGAGGGGCTGAGTGGACATATTCATATTTTTAACACTGAAAACTGCTCTATGCATGGGGCTCTATTCATCACTATGGATTTCAGTAAAATGTCTGGGCCAGTGTTGCTTATTGCTTTTTGTTTCATCATTAAGACATGACACCAAAAACAATCGAACAACGATTTGCATTTGTTTTTGCCCAAGGAGTGAGGGATTTCCTCAGGTTTGTCGTTCTGTTAATCGTACACAAATGACAGCAAAACGTCATTAATTGGTATGATTATTTATTCAACATTGACATAATTCAGTCCACTAGAGCCAAGATGGTGCATAAACCCTGAATCAAACATAAAACTTGAATGGCAGGCTTTTGAACTTTATTGGCTTTTTCTTTTTTGTGCAAGACATCATCTTTCAGTTTTATTCCAGTTACATGAATGCATAACAACCCTAATCTGCTCCACGAGGCTTACAAGGATTTGGACAAAATAGTTTGGCTGTTTTATTCTTCTTCATTTATTTACAAACAAACAAATGTAATTGTACTACTAACCTTTTAGTCCTAGTATTAAACCCACTCGTTCGGGTGGAGAAATCATGCAATCGGAGCTTTAATTCATTGAAAGATCTTGATATTGCTGAAAGAGGCTTTAGTGGGATATGACTCATGAGTTGAAAAACATATTCTAGCATTAAAAAAAGTTTGGAAATACTTAAACCGGCACAGTTTAGGCTAAAAGCGATGAAACAAGACACACAATAACAATATATTTTTTGGGGACAAAACGTGCAAAGGCAAAATATCCATTTGGGATGATTAAGAATTCCAGTTGAAAAACTTGGGTGGCTAAAGATAATTTCGTCTACCCACCACATCAAGTTGAGCAGATTCACAAATCATACAGAAGTTCTTCAAAGTGCAAATATGATGAATTGGCATAAGCTGGTATATACATTTCATTTTCTGGATGAAAAACGTGACAAAATGAAATCATCGACGGGCATTGTTTTCTTGTCCAGTTCAGGCCCATGTTCACGGTGCATATGATCGTAGACCTTATGATGCATTCACAATGGATAGCACCCGCAAGTTCACATTTATCACGGTTACACTCATGAGCGAATACGACATCTTGTGATATCATTCTGATCGTGTTTACTAAACACACTAAACCAAACCGTGTATTCTGAATGAATGAATGAAAAGGCATGGGAATCTCCTCAGAACTGAAAGTATCCAGCAGGGGCGCGAGGAGTGACTTCCCCCTCCAGGTGTTGCTATGGCAACGTTCAACAAGTCAAAACCACCGAAGACGACCAGACCACCAGAACTTAGCCAGCCAGGATGACTTGAGCACAAATACAGACGCGCTTTCTCTGCTGTAAGACATACAACAGTACTATGAAAATGTCTACCCGCGCAGGAAAAGTGAAACATACTCTGATGGCTACGCCGTAAGTTCACCTTTTTACAGTGTGTGACTAGCATTAATATGAACGCTCGTTCACCCAGCCATTGAGGAGAAACAGTGGTAATGCTAGTCATGTTATGCCAATTTGTTATTTTGCTGTCTCCTAGGCCTTCTAGAGCAATAAATAGTTCCGTATCAGGGATTCATCGAGTCAACCAAAGTACCAGAAACGCAAGGAGCGTTGCAGGTGTAAGCCGAAAGGTTCTCAGCTTGGCTGGTGACAGCAAAGTCCTGGACAAAAGCGCTATACAAACACCAAGACAGACAGTTCGGGTAACGGGCTATACAAGTATTCTTTATTATTATTTTAGTAGCAGCAGCAGTAGTCTAGTAGTAGTAATGTTCTAGTGGCATACTGCTGTTCAAGTCATTCCTCCACTCTTTGCAGGTGTTTGATGATGATGGCAATGACGTCACCCCTCGGCCCCTCCACCAGGCAGACCCAGGGGCCCCTCAGGCCAAACACAGCAAACTCTTTCTCGATGAGATCTCTGCTGGCACTACAGCAGATGCCCTCTCCGTTTTCTACCAGACAATAACCATTGCAAGCTTCACTGGGCCCTTCTCCAGGTACCAGGTTGTAACATTCTCACCAACAATATACCCAGGAGGTGATTTGAAGGTGGGATGAGAGTGTGTAGCATCCCGTTCAGTAAGGCAAAATAGACTGCATCTCAGTCTTATTTAATTGTAGATTCAGGGAAAATTGAGGAAAGCATCAGCCACTTTGTTAAATATGACCAAATCAACTGCTATATAGTCCAGTATATGATTTGTTGATGTGGGTGGGGAGGAAATTAAAAGTTTTACCTCCATTTTTCCTTTAGCTATATATCCATGCCTTTTTTAAAGATTGTAAAATAAGAATATTAGATGAAGAATAAGAAAGAGACAGTGTGTAACATGTGAAAGAGGTCATGAGTCATTGTCATACTCATGATATAGCCCACCCGGGCAACTTCAGCCACACATTTTTGACCGAAGAGGTAAATTGTTTGAGGCTTACCCTGACTCAGTAATTACATTATTTTCCAGGTCAGTATTCGATAGCAGCAAGGTATCCAGATCGAGCCAGTCTACCATGGGGTCAATGAATGAGGAGATTGAGGATACATTTTCCAAACGGGACATCCCCATCAGCCTCCCATCTTCATACAGTTAATATATATATATATATATTTTTAATTTTTACATTTCATTTTGAAATATGTTCTATCATCATGATTGTTTTTGTCCTCCTCCTTCCTCCTGCTGATTACCATTATCCTTATTGAAGTCAATTATTACCACAAGTGTAAGGCTGTAAAAATACATTAATAATAAGGTATTAGAAAGTTATACTCAATCAGATCTTGACCATATGCAACAGAATACAATTATATCTAGAATATTTTATCAGGATGGAATATCATGTCTATAAGGGATAGTTATAGCAGATCCTTTTCGGTGGTAAATTAATATTCTTTTGTTCCCTCCCAGATGTGCAGGTGAAAAGAGAGGAAGTGAAGGAACAGGTGAGAGAAGATATGTTGGATGTGGTGGTTGATGTCAACATCTCTGAGACAGAGACCATTTCACTCCTGGACATGCCTGACAACATTGTGTCAGTGGATGCTGATGATGCAGAAGCTATAAGGTGTGTAAAGTACTTCCTGTAAAGTACGCCCTGTGTAAAGTATTTCTTGGTTTTCTTAACCATCATCTTAACCAGCTTGTCGTGTAGCCTAGTTTTTCTCTTTCTCTTTCTTCTAGTTAAGTACTTTGGTTACTATGAAATTAAATTAAAGTTGCCCAAATGAAAAATGCCCATATTTCATAAATTTGACCGTCCCTGTTAAATAAAAATGAATTTTATCTGTTTATCAGTTCTTGAATAATGTATATTCTTGTTTGTTGTAACAAGCTGTTGTCATCTTCACCCTCTGTCTGCAGAGAGAGAAACAATCACTACGTTGAGCTTTGCAAGAACAGAATGGGCAATGATAAGTATGTGGAGCGATCAATGCAGACATTCAATGGAGCACCTAAAAACAAACAGGTCCAGAGTGACAGTATTGTCATGGTGGATGCAGGTTAGATTTGTTTGTCCTCTGTGTATTTCTTTTGTCTGATGCTTATGTCTTTAGAGGGAGATTTCTTCAAATTCATCAAAGGGGATGGTGAGCTGGTAGTTTTTTTACCCAAAGTCTTTAGCTAACCATGTGGCTCTCTCTAACAGTTTGTTCTAGCAAATGGCATGCCATACTCCTTTGTCCCACCTCAAGATGCTCTCTTGCACAACTCAGTTGACATACAGACACAAATATGGGAAGGCCTGTTGATTTATAGCTTATTCATTAGTGTTGTATTGTTCTGGGAATTGAAAAAAACTTTCAGTATGGCCTAGCATAACAGCCTCACACCTCTTAGAACAGGAGTGCTGAGCTGAGACACATGCTCAGGTCAGCCCAGTGACCTTAGAAACTAGGGTACTCATATACTTAGAAGCGGTAAGCATGCAGATACAGGAAGTTTTGCTATCTATAGAACCAATGTTTTAGTGTGCTGTGTGTTACGCTTTTCAAAATGGACAATGTGTTGAATTCCTGCCATGTCCACAGCCACCAGTGCTACTACCTGGGACATCTATGACTCTTTCTACGGCCTTGAGCAGGGTGAAACGGTGCATACCCCTGACCCAGACAAGGCTGGCTATCCAGAGGCCATCATGGACACCAGCAGAGGCCCAGAGAAGACCTTGTCAGTGGTCAGCACAGCCAGCATGGGTAACAATGCCAGGGAGAATACCTATTCTATTCATTTTATTGCATTATTACTCATGTAACACTATCAGACTCTAAGGATATGAGCGATACTGGAGAGGATCTTTTGGTTTCATTCTCTCCACTTCCCCCCCAACACTCAGTCCCTACCACGCTTGCAGCACATAAAACAGTGATTTTATTTATTTGTTTACAGGATTGACATGTTTATCTCTTCTCCAGCCATTCATTCATGGTAGCAGTTCCTATTAAAAAGATGCATTCTTACAGTTCTTACATTCTTACAACTTTTTCACTGTGCACTATGTATAATGCTGCAATGACAGGTATTTGTCTCTCTCCAGATAGTGCCTCTAGCTCACAGAGAGAAATGGAGACGTTTGGGATCTGTTTAGATGATGAACCAGACCCACAGCTGATCCTGCTGTCAGAGAAGTTTCGCTACAGCTTATTAGTAATGGAGAGGAGCATCTTGGGAAACCTTTTCCAACCCAAGCTGGCTGCTTACAGACAGCTGCCCACACTAGAAGGTAAGGTTGGCTTCCCAACTGGCAAGAGTGATATTAACATGGGTCATCTTCATGCAGCAGATCCATCAGGCACTGCACAGGATTTGTGTCCTGAAATGTCTAATCTGGTTAGATAAATTGAATTAGTTAACTTTTAGTTAACAACTAAACTATTGACTACTATAAAATATATGTAATATATATGTATTGATTGTGTAAGACCCTGACAGTATGGTGAAGCCCAAAGCTGTGGAGCAGAGAGAGGAGAATGCGGAGAGCTCTCCAACTCCAGCCCTGGAGCGTCTCTGGGCCTTCAGTAGTGAGGTCACCAGAGGACGCAACATCAGCAGCATGGCCTGGAACAAGAAGAACCCGGTAACACTGCTGTCCAGAGACCCAAGTGTAGATACTGGGAGTGCTGCAGACCAGAATCGCTGTCTTTTTGTATTCTGTAGAAGATGGAGCCTATTTGACATATACATTGACATTGGATTTTAGTCAGTCTAGGAACTGAGACAAGATGTGCATTTAACTACCTTCATTGTTCATCAGCAACATAGAGCCATTACATTTGTCCATGGTAAATGTCTGCATTGTGTTGCAGCCCCTTGTCAAGAACTAAGAAGTGTTCGCTGAAAATAACATTTTCAGTCTGTGTTATACTTTAAACATTGTGCCTTTGTGTAACATTACAATAGTTGGACATGAACATTATAGAAATCGTATAATCATATATCTGACACTTTTCGTCAACTTTTCTGCATGTATTTGTGCTTCCTCTCCAAGGACCTCCTGGCAGTGGGTTACGGTGAGTTTGACTTCAGAAACCAGAAACCAGGTCTTGTCTGCTGCTGGTCCCTCAAAAACCCCACGGTATATACTTTGTTTTTTACTTTGGTTAATCCCTCACTTTGTGTCCTCAGTTTCTGATTCAGAAATGTATTAGTATTAGTATGCCGTGACGTACTAATCGTGACATCCAGACTGCATTGATGCAATTGATGCAGTGACTGAAGTGATTGGAGTGTCATACAGAGGCAATACACTAACACAAAACAGTTTTTATAAATGAATCATTTATTGACTTATCTAATTCAACACATAAACAGAGCACACTTCAGTCAATCAAGAGATATAAAGACTATGTGAAACTGGAACTAATGAATTAAACAAAGATGGAATGGCTGTTACAACTGACTTGAAACGTTTCTGTATTGATGTCAGAATATCACAGGGAATACACCAAGATTTTGTGAGATGGACCTGTTGGTCAGCTTACTTGTTCAATGATGAGAACATAGACTCCAAAATCATCCACATGTCACCGGTAGTTCATTCACGCCGGTTTTGCAACACTTTAGGATGCACTATATTGAGTGATAATAGTCTATAACAGTTCCCATTTGTGGCTATTTTGTGTCCCCAATAAGTAGACTTTTAATTTAGTTCAACTGAGAGTGACAGCTACCCACACAAACCTGTATTTTGTCCCCTCAGTGGCCTGAGCGTGTCTTCCACTGTGAGAGTGGTGTGACTGCTCTGGACTTCTCAGCCAGCTACCCCAGCCAGCTGGCTGTTGGGATGCATGATGGCTGCATAGCTATCTACAACGTCCAGAGTCGAGACAAGACACTTGCCATCAACAGCAGGTGAGATGTGTGTGTGTGTGTGTGTGTGTGTGTGTGTGTGTGTGTGTGTGTGTGTGTGTCTGTGTCTGTCTGTCTGTCTGTCTGTCTGTCTGTCTGTCTGTCTGCATGAGTGTATATTACATCACATATTGAAAATGAAGCATTTACTATGGAACCATAAACCCTTTTCCACCATCTTTCATAATCAGAATTAAATGTTTTCAGAAGTCTCTCAGACACAATACATTATCAACATGTATCAATTACCTCTTATTTCCAGCAGGTGGAGCTATGGGTTCACTAACAGCAGATGTTTTTGTCTGCAGGATACGGCCTTTGCTTTGGCCTACCCTATGAGAAAGACTGAGTTTATGAGAATATACCAACTACCAACTACAAATCAACCAAGTTTGCTATTTTTCAAATTGAAAAGTTTGGTTATATCAATATAATTTCAGAGCAGTTTGGCACAGATTGTTGAAACATGGCCTCCCCAGTTAAAATGCACATGCATGTTGAGTTAAAATGGGTTGTGAAAGTTGAGAAAAGCATATATTCCCTATTTTCCATTTACCACAAGTCAAACTCTTCAAAGATATTCCTCAATTTTATATGGTCAAGTAATTCCAGATTGGAACGTTACCAGACTGAAAACAGGATATGCTTACTGTGAAAGGGAAAACGTGATGGAGAGGAAACAAGTGAAGGTTCACTGGACCAGCAAACACATTTAATGACCCATTTGGCACTGGCGTCACCTCACTTTCTCACAGACAGCCATTCTATGCATTTATAGTAGCTGGTTAGTCGTGTGAAATCAAAAAGGAATTCCCTATAAAATAACATTGTTTACAAAACCATGTTCACAGTCTGTCCTCAGTGCACCCAGTTTTCCACCTATTGTTGTTGTGAATCACTTTCCTGCCTGTGATGAAAGAGAAATTAACTGGCTTTCCTGTTCCATAGTATAAACACTGTGTGGTAAGGATATTTAACTGTGAGTTTATCTCCCCTCTCCTCTCTGTTCTTTCTTTCTTTCTTTTTTCTTTCTTGCTCTGTGTAGTGAGTGTGCCAATAAGCACTTCAGTCCAGTATGGCAGATCAAGTGGACTGAACAAGAGATGGGCTTGTCAGGGGAGGACAAAGGAGAAGTTGTCATCTCTATATCTGCAGATGGAAGGATTAGCAAGTGGTTCCTGCGCAATGGCCTCGACTGCATAGGTACCGTACTTAGCACCAGGCTGTGAGTTCATATAGAGATGCTCATATAGAGTCTATAACACAAAGATTGAAAATGATTAACTATTGTTTGAAGAAACACTTGCATTCCTCTGCCATAGACCTGATGAAGCTAAAGAGGACGCATAGTGAGAAATCTAGGAAGCAGGTTGGAGGGAAGGAGAGGAAGACAGAAGATTTTCTATCAAGACTGACTGCTGGTCTCTGTTTTGACTTCCATCCATTGGTAAAGTGGCCACAGAAACACTTGAGCTGATGTCCTTGGATTATAGGCCTGTTATCACTTGCATTGATTCTGCCTAGTCTTCAGGCTAAAACACTATTTTCAGTGGGCCATGGGTGTGAAACGGACCTTACATCAAATCAGTACACAAAGCTAACTATTTGCAGGATGTGTGTGTATTTCCCTGACCTTCATAGTTCATCATAACACACCACACTACTGCATTGCACTGTTCCTCCAGGATTCCAGCATCTACTTGGCTGGCACATGGGAGGGCCTCATCTACAAGTGCTCCTGTTCCAACAGTCAGCAGTTTCTGGAGACATACAGAGAACACACTGTAAGTCGTTTGGAGAGTGGCAGCTACATGCCTGAAATGTTTTGTAAAATACATTTGGAAATGACAGTACCATCTATCATACTTCATAATGTGTAAGTGTGGGCTTGGGAGATACATAGAGTTCAGTAGTCAGGAAAACCCTGTCCTTAATGCTCATTGACCTTCACATATTGCTTGCTCTCAGCGCCCTGTGTACCGGGTCACATGGTGTCCGTTCTACCCTGATGTGTTCCTGAGCTGCTCTTCTGATTGGACCATCCAGCTGTGGAAGCAGGACCGGTCCACCCCTGTGCTAGGCTTCACGTCCACCCAGAAGGCCGTCTTCGACATCATGTGGTCCCCAAAGTGGGCCACAGTGTTTGGAGCCATCACGGAAGGACGAGTGGAGATCTGGGACCTGAATTCCAGCATGTGAGGCAGTCTGAGAGGATAAACTTGTCTTGTGCTCGGTCTCACTCAGTTTTTCTCTGTTTGATTATTCTCTCTTATTTGAAACATAACCCTGTGTTTCATTATTATCTCCGTCAGCTTGGACCCAACCATCGTGCACCTGGCTGCCCCAGGGGTGAAGATGACCTCCCTGCTGTTTGCCACGCAGATAGACTGTGTCTTGGTAGGGGACAGTGACGGCCAGGTTAGCGTCTACCAGCTCAAGAACCTCACCGTGGGAGAAGGCAACCAGGTAAAACGGAGGAAGACGAGACCTTTAGGGTTGGCAGATTGGACGAATAGATCAAGGATTCAGTCCATCGCCGTTGGAGATTCTCTTGCTGTTTTTCTTCTGATTTAAATTCCTTTTATCTTTGGTCATTTAAAATCAACCCAAATGGGGAAGCACGTACAGGGGTAAAAATTAGGAGGGAGGTGGAGAATACATCAAAACCATAAAAGAAGATAATCTAAGTTATCAAATACAGAAATGCACAGGAAAGATTTGGTACACTGTTTCCGTGGTATTGATGTGCTTATATTGAATGTACTATACTAACACCACCTTTTGTTGACGTTATACTTTACTGTTCTCTGTGTTAATGCACTTTTGCCGGCTTTATGGTGTTTTATGTCAGTAATTTATAGCGTTATTTCCTCAGTCAATCACTCAGTCACTTGGCTCACATGGCAAACACAGCTGAAAGTGTCTCTCTTGCTCTTTTCTTTCAGGTGGATACTTTAGAAGACATCATTAGCTCTGCGGTTGCCAGACAGCTTTAAGGCACACACACACACACACACACAACCCATCTATACCCAAGCCATTTGGATTTGTGCCTGTTTCATCCACTTATCCAATGGTTATGACTGTAATATTGAGTCCCCAGAGAAATGGGCGACTGAATGTCTCCATGTTAGACCAACAATCCCATTAGGGAAGATTTTATCTGCAAATGTCATGTTCACCTGTTTTGTTTTAAGTTGTTTTACATTGAATCTATTTTTGTTATTAGGTTCCTGGAATCTAAAAACTACACTGTAACCACTAAAATGTCTTTAATAGATCATATGATTGACTTGACTTGTAACTGTACCAACCTGGGGCCATTGAGAGCCACTATAGGTTGTTGTTACCCTGGTTACCAGTCGAGTCACTTATTTTCCAGCCACTAAAATCATACATCAAATGTGAAAGAAGAGTTTTTGATTTCAGTCAGTCTGGATTCCAAATGACATTGATTCAATACAGGTCTCTCACCCAGGTCTCTCTAGGTCTTTGCCCTGTCTTTGCCTCTCTAGAGCTTTGACCCAATAATCAGGGTTTCCTCACAAAATGCACTGTTTGTTCTGATGAGGAAAGATGCAGTATATCTGACTGCAGCCGTAGATACACACAGCTCACTAACCCTTACACACCTTGGTTAATGGCAGCCATTAACGCAACCAAGCATTTTACAAACAGGTGACAGAGCCCTGTTAAAAGTCCCATTTAAGGGGATAAAAAGGCCCAAATTAAACAGAATCTCTTTTATGTGCAAACGTCCTAGTCCTGAGGAGCTGACGGACGTACTATGGTTTTGGTAAAGAGGACATATTCCATTGTTGTGGTTTCCCTACCCACTTGGAATGACCTTCACCTTACAAGGAAACGCTTGTTAACAGCAAGTAGCTCCCAGTGTTTCCTGGTAGATTGTTCAGTATGTTACCAGGCAAAGAAATACTTAAAAGCGTACTGAACGAGTTCTCGCTAAAGTTGGTTAACAGCCAAAAAAAATGTTTTAGGAAGTAAAAACTGATTAAATGATCAAAGTCCCAGTAGTTGTGATAGAATGCAGATTAAGCTACAGTTTTGGTGTTAAAAAAAAAAAGGAAAAATCAAAATCCAAGTAAGGAAGTTCAGGATTACTGTATAACTGGAGGTGTAAAAAAAAAATAGTGACCTCTCACCGTCAGAACTTAGCGGTGGAATCAGCTTGCTCCTGTGCAGCAGCAACAGTAAAAGGGAACCCCTGCCATTTGTTTACGCGATCAAAAGAGTCAAAAAGAGTCACACAATCAACGCCAGGCCATAAGTGTCTGCTGAATGGACCATAGGCTGATTAGTAACTCTGAGTAGCTGTTGAGGATGAGGTAGGGTCCCTCAGACCCTTAGTTTGACTAACCTGTCGATCAAAATTAACCAGAACCAGTGTTTACGTAGAGGTCAGGTGATCGCTGAGATTTCTTCTGCATTTATTTTTCAGTTTTTATTTTTAAAAAAAGGAGAAATCTTCCATCGAAGCAGAATCAAGCAGCAAATTTTTCTTTTTTAAATTTTTCATCAATCAAAATAATTTGGTTGCTGTTCTCTGCTACCATAGAGAATGTGTACAGCATGTGCTAAAATAGACAGCCTAAGTGGGACCTCCAACGATAATGATGGAACTGAAATGCCTGCTGAATATCACATCAACACCGTAATGACCTGGATGATGGATTGTCAACATTGACTTTTTTCCTCCAATATGGCCCTGTAAAGGGAAAGATGACCAGCCTGTCAAACTCTTGTAAACAGATAAAACATCTGTTTGGCTGCAGAGGGAAATCACCATGCATTATAGTGAAGGTCAGTGTAATCACACGGTTAAATCATGTAATGACAGGGGGGGCTGAGAGGGCAGCCCTTCTCCTCTCCTAACACATAATGTGATTGTCAATTGAGGGCTGTAAAAGCTTGATGGGCGTCACTCTCTCTTAGAAGACAAAAAATGGTGATGGAGGAAATGACCGGAAACATAAAATGATTTGACTGTCAACAAGCACCGGGATGAGGGGGTGAAGACCGCCGGTGTACGTGTGTGTGTACGTAACGGGGATGGGCCAAGTGTCAGTGAGGGGGAGTTAGAGAGAGACTCAACATTGATGAACTGAAAGGTGGATGGGATATATAGCAGGAAGATGCAAGCCGTTGATCAAAGACCCTTCCACCGTGCTACAGCCTCCACTTAAGAGAGAAGACAGAAAGACGCAGCAGGTGAGAGAAAAGAAGATAGAGCGGAAAAACAGCTGCGGTGGTCTTGGCCAGCGAGTACACCGGTCCAACAAAGAGATTAACACTCCTAAAGTCATCCAGTTATATTTGTGCCAGAGATATCCCAGCATGCGTGCACTGGTGCTTCTGCCGCTGCTGCTGTGTACAGTGGTGGGTGTGATCCAGGTGAAAGCAGAGGTGAAGGCGGTAAAGCTGTGCGGTCGAGAGTTCCTGAGGGCCGTGGTCTATACCTGTGGAGGCTCCCGCTGGAGAAGGTTCCTCAGTGAGCCAGAGATGGACGGTGAGTCACCTCAATTCTTCTCAGAACAAGTGATAGAATGATGAGTCCATCACTTTTCCCAAAAGATAGGATTTTTCTCGGTGGCACTGAGCTGCCCCTATCATGGCTGTCTAAGCAGGGAGAGATCATAGAATGGGTCGAAAATTGAAATTTCTGTTCCTGTATGCATTTAGCATTTGACTACAGCTGGTACTGACCCCTTTTAGGATGGAAGCACTCTACACCACAATATATTCACTTGAGAATTCACCTGATTTTCAAAAAAATGTGTATAACAGCATAGATGAGACTAAAGGTTAATCATCATAGTCTATTTCCTGAAAAAGGTTATTTTATAATTATTTAAAAAAAATAATATTTCTAGAATCATTCATGTAGTTTCATGTTGTATTTTCTCTGAAACAGACCCCTCTGAGATTTGAACCCACCACTCAGGTGCTGCCTATGTTTGAAAGTGCAGATAGTAACACAACTTTGTAAGGTTTTATTACTTGGAGTGGCACAATAAACAGAGACCAAACCTAAGGAGTGTCGATATGTGAGGCAGTGATCTGCAGTCTTTCCTTCCCAATAGTTACTGTTCCACCACAGGGCTATAAGGGACGGCGGCTGGTGAAAAAGCTGCCATGGTTGCATTTGTTACGGACATCAACGGGTGTGCAGGCAGGCAGGTGCTCTGGTACAGGGACATGGAGTCCTGCACTGCTGATGTGGCTTATTAAGGCCGGAGGAACCCACACATCATATGATTACATGATAGAGCGATCTGTTTTCCCCGGGCAGGCAGACACACACACACACACACACACACACCGAAACAAACCCAGTTAGCCTATCAGCCATGAGCATCAGCTACCTGATTAGAAACAGTAAACTGACACTGTAGAAGACAAATAGCACTGGGTTAATCTGTTCAGTCATTTGGAGTTTCCTTATTCAATGGGAACATGGGCCTCAACTGCACGATTGATATAGAGATGAATTGCTTGCAGACTCCGAAAGCAATCAGTCATGCATTACCTTAACAGAAAAGTCTGGAAACAATAGTTAATACTGCAAATATGCTATTGTTTTCAGAGTACATTTGTCGATAGTACTGTAAGAGGTCGACATTTGCTGAACGTGTGTTTAAACAAGGTTGATGGATAAAACTAGAACGATATCAAAAGGTAAACATATCTACGCTGCATTTTTTAATCTATACTTTCTGGGTTGTGTTTTGTTACGCCAGGTCCGCCCACAGCAGAGCAGGGAAGCTTGGAGACTGTGAGCAGCAGCCTGGGCTCTGAGTTGAACAGACGGGACATTAATAACATACTGACCAACGTGTGCTGCCAAGTGGGCTGCAGGAAGAGCGACCTCACCTTCCTCTGCTGAGGCCAACCTCTCTCTCGCTCTCTCTCTCTCTCTCTCTTTCATAATGAAACAGTTTTTCTCCCGTCTCACCATGTTAGTCATAATACCAACTTTCAATCACAATGCTGATGTATAAAAAAACAAATATGATTGGTGTATTTAATGATCATACACACAACTGCTATTTTGTGTCAGTAATTACATTTTTTTGTAAGAAATGTGGATCTGAATGTGGACTACTTGAGCATCTGTGAACATGGCTCTCATTTGGAGTGTGTGTGCAGCCATCTGTAACTATCTAGTTATAAATGTATCCATGAGAGTTTGGAAAAAAAAGTTCAGGTACATTCATCGTTCATCCAGGGATGAAATTTGAGGGTTTGGGACAGAAGCCCAGTCACACTTTTCAGTCGCCCCCTTCATGTCATTTTCATCACGCCCCGCTCTGATTCTATCCAGTAAGGAACATTTTGCACTAGCCCATATCAAGAGAACCTAGCCAATATCCATAAAATGACCGTATTTGCTTTTATCCGTTTATGAGAAACCTGAACTGTATTGTATCATTTTGCTAGTTTTGTCAAATAAATGTTGCTTATAGCTTGCGTGGGTATGAGATCTTTTTGAAATCACGGTCCGCACACTGGATGATGCTTAGATAATTTCAGTAGATTTAGTGCCTCGTTCATGGAAGTCAGAATTGACCGTACATATGAAAATAATCTGATTATTGATGTAATCTGATTAAAGTGATGTTTTCCAAGGTTCAGCTCGCAATTTAAGACCTACACAAAAGAGGCTACAGAGTGTGTAGTTACAGTTTCTCTGTGAACTTTGGGGTTTGAATCTCTGTACAATGAAGTAACATGCAATGATGTGCATGTTAGTCCTCTATTGAGTAATCCACTATAGCTGTCCATGGTGCTATTGGCTGGAGCTCAACCCATTGCTGTTCTTAAATAATCTCAATCCTCCCTCGCATGCAGACTGGCTGCAGAAGGCCTTGGGTTTAAACAACATAGATTACACTCTGTCTCCAAAGAAAACATCTTATTCAACGTTGAGCCAGTAACTCCATGAATAGGATGATTTTATTAATAATTCACAAAGCTTGTGATCTATCTTGCTTCCATTTGTGTGTGTGTGTGTGTTGATGCGGGAATCCATGGGAAACCCTGTGCTAAATCCCAACTACATAACATGAAGAGAACTCTAAAACACAAGAGTCCAGTTATAACTTTTATTGGTTTTGGAAAGAAGCAAACTAGGTTTCTCAGTTCATCTTAGCATTGTTATGTACTGTACAAACAGCTTGCACATGTGTTTGAGAGTTAACGGTACAGAACCAAAAAGCATTCTGGCTTATAGCACACACAAACACACTCCCTGCTCTTCTCAACATGAACACAGGTCACTGAGACTGTCAGCGCAACACGTCATTTCAGTACCATCTATCATCATAGATGCCCCACCTTTACTGTATGCTCTGCATGCAATCATGAGTTACTGGTCAAATTCTCCACCACAGAGAGGAATCGTTTGAAAAATACAAATTTTGTTTTCCTTTTTAGATATTAAAAGATGCAAAAAAAATCATCTGGCAATTGATTGAGAGACAAGGGTAACCTGTAGTGATCGCTGCAGCGCTAATGCAGAGGTTCGTGCATGATGGGGGACGTGTACGATGCCTTGCCACTGCAGATAATGCTGTAGTGACATGTTGCACTGATGGCTCATCCAGGAGGTAACACTTTCTTTTCAAGCATGGCTAGTAATCTCGCCAACAGCAAACACTGGTGACTCATTCGGTCGACTAGATGAAGGATTGACATAACTGAAAAGTGTTACAAAGTGTTACAAAACTAATGTGTTATGCTAGGCTAAATGGCACCAATCACTAAATGCCTCACGTGAACATTTCAGATGCACTGTCAGAGACATGCACCATGCTCCCTTATAGGTTTGGTTTTCACAGGAAAAATGCTGAATCTGATCACGAACAATGGATCTGACTTTAACTGCATGGCCCAGTTGTCTTTACGTTGCAGTCTAAACATGGCCACATAATCTGGTTCAAAACTAGGACTGATCAAAAGTACTACATCATTGAATAAGAGTGCTGATGTGCCAATTGTCCTCTTAGTGAAGTTCATTACGGTCATGTGACTGACCAACCAACCTAATTGACAACCTAACATATTTGGTTCCTGTGTAAATCCAGCCTAAAATGGATTATGAATGGTGACATTTAGCAGAGATACAATGCTGACGTATGGATGAGGCCTACATACAGTACAGAGACCTTAGGCTAAACTTCACATGTACTTTTGTTCTTCGTGTCGAGTATCAGAGCATTCAGGAAGTTCAACATCAGCACAGTGTTTTTCACATTAAACAACATAAGATTTTTTCTCTTTTTTGTCCATTTTAAAAATATTCAGCTTATTCTCCTTTCCTTTGAGTACTGTCTGGGGGTTACACACATAAAATACAAAAAAGCATTTTGGTCATCTTAACCTACCTCCAGAACCTCACTCATGTCATCTCACAGAGACCATTACCATTATGCAAAATAAAGCCATGGATTCAAGCGCCGGTTGGCTGATCTGGGGGTGTGCTCATGCCGCCAATGCAAAAATAATATATGATCAAGGGGGTCCAGGTACCACCAAACGCACTGAGGTGAATGGAAACGGGGCAGAAAATGGTTTAGAAGTAAACAACTCAACGGGCTGATGTGGGACCAGCACCCGGGGACGCTAGGTCAATACACGCTAGTTTTCTTTATGTTCTGCTGCTATGAGGTTTAAATAAAAACAGTGTAGCTGGTCCCAGCAAAAAAAAACAATCCTGGTCCCGGTGGTGGTACCGTGATTACCAAACTTCTGCATTGCTGTCAAGGAAATTGAATTGTTCTGTCGTCACTGAAAGTGTAGCCCTGACCCACGGTATATCTAACTCTACGTAACACTGCTTTCACATGACTCAGCATCCAGGAAGATATTTCTCATTTTCTTTAAATTCCCCCCCAACCCATATATAGCTCAAATCTTCTGTTGCACTTGAGTTAAAAAATTATATCTGAAATAAATTCAAAAAATTATACCTTATACTGTACACAGGTTACCCAACTACACAGATAACAAAAAAAAAAGAATTCAAATATTTATACCTTTTAAGGGTTTTGAATTGTGATACCATTCAAATTCTATTCATATACAGAATCACATACTTTATACAACAAATCATTGTCATCAATAAATAAAAATAGAATGCTGTCATGTACTCTGGAGTCTACCACTGCTGTCCTGGGAACAACAGAAAGGCTATCTGACAATACAAGGAAAACACCAAACGCCCTTTAAGATATATATTATTGATTTAAAATGACACTTTGTACAGTTTTTTTTTTTCTTAAGGGAAAACATATTTTCTTGTTTTGCAACCAGGAATTGATTTATCATTGCAGCTGCCTAACTGCTAAAAACCTTCTCACTGACTGTATATTCCAGAGAAATAAAATAACAGTTTATTGTTTCATCAGTGCATTCATAGTAGAAAAGGAATACATAGATGTGATCTTCACTAAATAATCCAAAGTCATTTGACCCTGTAGTACCAGTAGGTGATGCATGAAAACCTTTGCAGTTTAAGCTAAATTGCATTGAAGTGCCAGCTCCCTCAACCCCCGTGGGCGTTACACTGACCAATCACAGACATGCACCAACAAGGACTGCTGTCTTCCTTAACCGTTTGCGACACCACATGCCAAACTGCATCTGGTAACAGCATTACCTTTCAAAACCTTCCCTCCAGGCCGTGGTCAGGGGGAGACAACTGCATTAATGGATGCCTTGAGTGCAGAGAGACCCAAAGGAGCCCATACAGAATGACCATTTACAGGACTGAGCCCTAAGAAAGGCCCATAATATGTCAAGTTTTGTCCCTCACAGCTTCACCTCCGAGTTGCTAGTTTATCTTGTGGATGTGCCAAAGGTTGAGGTGTGTGTGTGTGTGTGGTGTCTGGGTGGTCAGGCACAGAGCCATTGATAGACAGAGTTTGGCCATTGTAATTTTCAGTGGCAGCCATGTTTGCTCCACAATCCTGATTTTTAGACCGACAGGCATCAGGCCACGGAGATGTTATTTAGGTTTTTGTTGCCGCCGACAGTTTCGTGGAGAGAGGGGGTGACAACACGTCATCCACAGTACAATCTGGCTAAACTCTTTATGTCCATGGCTCTGGTCAGGCAGCTGCAGTGAAATAGTAGAACAACACCACACATTGACCGGAGGAAGGGATGGAGACAGAGGCTCCGACTTCAGAGGGAAGAACCCAGGTGTCTAACTGCAGCGATACAGATGTTATGAAATTAATACATTGTACAAATACAATAATTACATGACCTAAAACAGTTCCACGACGCTATATGCAAGTTATACAATACTGCTGGGTAGGCTGCGTGACCTGTCTCGTGGGTTCATCAAAAGGTTAATGGAGCATCTGTCTGGTGTCGGGGTCTGTCCTCTGTCCTCGATGTCAACCTCAGTCCATTGAGATCGTCTTCAGTGTTATTTTGTTCAACAGTGCTGTTGTCAGTAGCATGGGTTAGTTGTCTGCCAAGTATTTTCCTGAAAGTCATGCACAAAATGCTTGGGTTATGTTTGGGTCATTTAGGGGTCAACTGTAAATGTCATAGACTCTGGCCAAACTGACCTCATTTTCACTGCAGCTATAAAATGATTTATTTGTAGAATTTCAATGTTTTTATTTTGTATTATTCAGGAGTGGAGTAGGTTTTCACATGTCAACATTTTTTGGTCGGGAAAACTACCCCAAAGTGGTTCCTGGCATCAAACGGTGAACTGACCTGCGGCAAACCTCTTCTTGATGAGGGAGAACCGGTATCCTGGCCCAGCCAGTTCGATGTCACAGCCTGACAGGGTGGTGCCCTCGCTGGTGAACTGCACCGCCAGCGGAGATGGTTTGCTGGGACCTTCTGTTAGCTGGAAGCGCGCTAACAACGATCCCACACCTGGGAGGGTTGAATCGTCACAGACTTACAAAACGTCCATGTAACCCAGCATGGGGTGATGGCTTACCAAATGATTACATGCAGCAGGAGGTGAAACATTAAACATCAACCAAAACGAGGACAATATTTTCACACTATATTAAGGCATGGTAAAAAAAAACAGCTTTGGAAACTTATATTATATTTTATAAAGATATTTTGGTTTAAATGTCCTGAAATGATTCAGGTCGTATCGACATCTATTCAATGTCAAAATGTTCGCAGGGTATAGATCTGAAAGGGAGATGTACCTGCCACCCATCATCCTTTTTTAATTTTGCGCAAATTACTCTCCCGCAGATTTTGTGCTACAGTACATTAAAAAGATAAAAGATGAAACACAATAGAGTACAACTTTCATCAATCATCCCCGTCCAAAAGGAGGATTAAATTGCTCAATTTCCTGATGAGAATGAACTAATAACATTCCCCCTGAAATCAAGTAGTTTTCTTTCTGTATTATGTGAAATAGTCAAACCAATTAAAAGTCTTATGTCATATGTGTTGCTTTACATCGTGATATATATGCTCACTATGTGAAACACACAGATAAATATTGCAAATCCAGCAATGCTTATCCAGTTCAGCAAATCTCCCAAAGCAGACATTAGATTGGAGGGCTGTACTTGTTCATTTATTAATAGGAGGCTCTGCATGCTACTAAATAGATGCACACACCCACAATGCAGTGAGAAGTTAAACTCAGTGGAGTCACGTAATGCAGCAAATCAGGTTTGCTCAATTCATTGTAAGTGTGAAACCATCATCAGACAGAGGGGGGCATCAGCTCAGTGACTTCAGGCAGAGCAAACATCGGCTGTCAGTTTTAACTGTAGGGTAACATGTCTGATTTTGTTAACAGCAAGGTTAACCCACATACAACATTCCACTTCAGCCCCTGTGGCTGCTACAACAGTTATGGACAACTTCTAAATCTCTGCCTATCGCAAAAGGTATTAAACGTACCTCCGTTTTCAGATTTCTGTGAGATATCAGGGATCTTCCAAAGGATTCTTTGCTGCTCCGCATTCCTGTCAGGATCACATAAACACAAAAGAAGTGAAGCGTACCATCTAAACCCCCACAGGTTTAAGGGCCTACAGATCTAGGATCAGTGGCAAAAGCTGCTCTGATGATTTTAATCCATCAGGATTTGAAAGTCCCAATTTTAAATATACGACACTGAGGTTTTGGTTTTTTTAAATACAGTGTGCATTACCCTGATCATGGGTATGATGGTGATGCTACATAAGGCATCTCCACATGGCCGGAACGTGCATGGCTGCAACCATCGGCTGTATAATACATAATAACCCAATGGCACCATGCAACTAACCAACAATAATCATCGTAACCACAATAAACCCTAGACTGTACCACGCAGCAGGGGGCAACACAGCCTGCAGTTTAGAGACGCCTCCGTCGACGGGGATGAGGAACTGGACGTTGTTGAGGGCCATCGGCGTCGACATGGCATCCCCGTGGTATTTGTAGTCTATCCTCAGGTCTGTGCTGGTGGGCTCGCACCTCCAGCTCACCGCCAGGTTCAGAGGAGTCGACTGGAGGCCCTGTGCCGATACCTGGACGCAGACAAACGCAAACACATGAATACACACACAAGACAACAGGCAGTGACATACAAGCATATATAAGCAAGCACGCAAATACCCACACAGTCACCAGAACATGTGCACACATCTTGTATGAGTGACCTTAGGAGACTTGGGAAATGGGTGAAAGTGCCACCTACAAAAGATGTGTCGGTCTGGCCAGAGCTGCTGTCCATCTCTCAGGTCAGTGATGTCAAGTCATAGCGACAGACGGCTGGAGCTCACCTGATACTTGAGCATGTCCACGTTGTAGTAAGTCGCCTGGGGCTTCTGCTCTGCCACCTTCTTTAAATGGTTTATCAGGTTTGGCATGTTCACCCAGAAGTCCTTGGTATTGGCCTTGGCTTGTGTGGTGTTGTCGCTGGTGGGGGAGCACACGGTAAAAAGCACGATCAGAAGATGGGACTTTTCACAGGTTCTTGGTGAGAGATTGGTTTAGAGTTGGAGAGTTGGGCCTCTGCTCCAGACAGTTAGTCTGACAACTGAGATGACCTCATTGATCCAACAGCCAATCAGCATCAGTATTATCAAACCGGTTTTACTCATCATCACTGGCCATGATGAGTAAAACCAGTCATAAACAAAAGGACCACTTTCCTGTATGAGATCATGACTGATTTATATATTTAGTGATTTACTTATTGCACACATACAATAACTTGCACCATCACATGTTCTGCAGTGTTACTGCACACCATCAAATCAGTGTAGCATGTGAGATTTGTTGCATGGGACTGTTAAAGAAAAGACACATTTTCACTTAAATAATCTTGAATGTTCTCTCAATCATGTTCATGTATTAATT
Organism: Hoplostethus atlanticus; assembly: GCA_034670405.1. Taxonomy (NCBI): domain Eukaryota; kingdom Metazoa; phylum Chordata; class Actinopteri; order Trachichthyiformes; family Trachichthyidae; genus Hoplostethus; species Hoplostethus atlanticus. Next base: position 1,887,024 of record JAXDDX010000064.1, on the reverse strand, counting down.
GTGTGTTACCATTATGGCAGGTATATATAATATTAGAGTTATGATGCAGTCGTGTTGTGGACACATTCCTTGTACATACAACTGGCAAATAAAAGGTGATTCAACTTCTGATTATAACTATAAAGCCATATGATTTCACATGACACACATCTGGCTTCCCTCTCTGATCAGCTCTGTCCGGCCTGTCAGTGACGATCTTTACCTCTACCAAACAAACAAAAATGTTTCCTTCCATCTATAACAATTGACCCAAGAACTCACGGCAATACTGATCCTAATGCAGTCATAGAAAAAAGCATCAGCTATGAAGTGAAACAATATGGTCTACCTTTACATACAGTGGATTGTCACAACAAATACAGCCAGAACCAGACATGAGCTACAATCTGATCAACTTGCATGGAAAGCTCAGGTGTTTTGTATCTGTGGTAGTGCGGTTACAGTGGTGTCATTACCAGCAGAGGAGCTGGGGGTTAGGTAGCACATGCTCCAGCCGGCTGTAGTTGGTTATGCTGAAGGTTAGCACGGCGGGGGACGGGTTATTGGCAAAGTGCCGCGTGATTCCCGCCGGAAACGACAGCACCATCTCGCCTATGGTCTTCACAACACACCTTAGAAGAAGAAGAGGAGGAGGAGAGGAGAAAGGAGGAGGTTAGAGAAGGGAGGAGAGAAGTGATGGAAGGGTGGAGAGAGGGAGAGGGTCAGGGGGTGAGGGGAGGAGGGAGAGAGAGATGCACAAACATATACACACGTTTTGTATCAGTGTATAAGACATGTTCACCATGTGACGTGGTTTGGTCTCTTTTTAAAACCTAGGAAGTTTTTCTGCTGTCACTCAAAGATCCTGGCTTTCATTTATTCCATGCTTTGTAAATCAAGATGCACATATATGAAGGCAATGGGCTTTACACGGTCAAAAACGGTGGAATATTGTCAGGCAGAAATCAATGATTCAAACAAAAACTTTTATCCTGGGGCCAACCCTTCTCATCACTGAACAACAACTGTACTACGCCTGAATAAGGGCAGAAGAAGACCACGTCTCTATCTTGAAATGACAAAAAGAGGTGTAGGAATAATACCACGCTGCCATCTTGGAATGACAACAAGTGTCAGATGACAAAAGGGCGATTTTGTCTGTTCATTTTTCATAATACACGGAAACCCTGATCCTCAAGAGGCTTAGAATCCCATCGAACAGTGACAGCCTGACGCACGGATGTGTTAAGACCCGATGGGAAGCGGATCGTTCAACCTACTTGTTGGGGTCGGCTCCTTTAAAGAAGGCATTGACTGTCTCTGTGAACGCAGCGGCGACGGGGAGAGTGTCCTGAGCCCCCATGGTGAGAGGACTGGGCCCTCTGGAGCAGCCTGGAAAAACACACACACACACACAACATTAACCTGGACTGAGTGGAAACACACACTCTTCAACCAGTGCCCTTAACAAACTAACTAACCACTGAGCTGAAGCGCTCCTTTCCTCCTTACTATCCCTTTCTGGTAGTTACAGCTAAATGTTCTTTAACTTTATCTTCCAGGCCTCATTACAGAAACTTCCTAAGTCTGAAATCCTATCTTATCAGTTTAGGATGACATTTAGGATTTTTGGTATTACAGAAACATGTTTCCTAACTGAATTTAGGAAAAATCCTATCTTATCTTAGGATAGGAATTTAGCTATTACAGAACCGTCCTAACTGAAGTTAGGAATCCTAAGTTAGGATGGCATAGACCCGGTCCTGAATTCAAAATAACTGCCAAAATGCCTCAGACTCATCAATATTAAAATTGAACGCCCGTCTTTTCTTGTCCATTATAGCAAGCTAGCTAGCCAGTGACAAGTGAAGTGAGACAGCCGTTGATATTACAGTCTAAACACAGATACAGGCATGGCAGGACGAGTGCCGATTGAAGAATCGAGTTTACAGTTCTAGTTAGGATTTCTTAAGTTAAGATAAGATAGGATAGGATACAGCCATGAGTTTAGGAATTGCTTCTGTAATAGGAAGATAGGATCATTCCTATCTTTGAAACTTAAGTTAAGATAGGACAAGCAGTTAGGAAATTCTTCTGTAATGAGGCCAAACTGAGTCAGTCTCATATCGCTCTGGCCTACAGTAGCCTCAGTCGTCATGTGGCGACCCATGTGGCCCCTCTACATGTTCCAACTCCCACTCCAGCACTCTACGCTTATTTCTAACCAACCGTGTGTGGATGACGATGAGGAACAAAACATGGTGGACAAACCAGTGTGAATGAAATGAAGGGAAACTATTGACAATCGCCCGTTTACACCCGTTTCTCTCTGCTCTCTGACTGCGGCATTGCCATTACGTACAATTATGTCACATTAATATCTCCCTCAAAATAAATGTGAAATGTGCTCCTCATCTACGTAATTACACAGTAGACATTGATGCTTGGGTTGTATTGGAGTACACGGAAAAGCAAAAGGATGAGAAAACAGAGAGACATTGGGGAGAAGAGAAAGAGAGAGAGAGAGAGAGAGACGCATGCTTGTTTCAGACATGCTGTTAAAGCTGAATCCTTCTGACAAGATCAAAGAAGATCAGAGAGCCCGAAGATCAAAACCCAAAAACCGAAAGAGTGAAGACAAAGAGTAAAGTACGTGAAGAATGGTGATTTTTTCACTCCGGGGGGATGACAGGCGGTCGCCGCAGATGAAATGAGAGTGAACAATGCCAGGAGATGGAGGAGGAAAGAGAGGAGGGAAGGGACAAACGGGGCTCGGGAGTTAGCATGGTGTGGGTCGGGGTGATGCAAGGGAGCAGGAAAAGGAGGGAGGAGGGAAGGGGGAGAGGGAGAGAAGCTGGCACAGATGAGCCTCAAGTGTGTGTGTGTGTGTGTGTGTGTGCTACAGTTAGCCCTGGTGCAGAGAAAACTTACCTTCAAAGGTTAAATAAAACTTCCCTCTGTCAAACCATACCAGGGATGGCTGGTCATTCTCTGTGTGGGGTCAGGGGGTGGGGGGAGGAGGGGGAGGAAAAGGAGGTAGAGAGGGAGGGAGGGAAGGGAGTCAAGGAGAGTGGGTGAGGAAGAGGAGGAAGGGTGAGAGGGGAGAGAAGGACAGTAGCGTGAGTCTCACATGGCAGGTCTAATCACATGTTACAGTGAGGTGAGAAGTGGAAGTGGGGGGAGGTGGGGGAGGGGGAGGGGGAGGGGGGCAAAGCCAAAACACTGCCAGGACAGAAACAACATGGATGTGTGTTTGTGTGCGTGCACGCGAGGCAGGTGGAGCGAGGGGCAGCTGCTGGTTGCCGGTGATGGTACAACTGGATTTCTAAGGTGTGCGGCGGAGAGAAGGGGGTGTGAAGCCTGGAGAGATCTGAGGGGCCCCGCCAGAAGAGCCACTGAGAGACAGCGGTACATAGAGAGCAGGCAGCAACATGGCGTCCATAGTAAAAACTGTCCAGACTCTCTCTCTGTCCGTGACTCTGGTCATGCTGCACGTACCTTACTCATCTACACCAAAGTCAAGTATTCTTGGCCTCAATGTCATATATGCTCCCATTTGCCACCATGCCTCATTTCTGTTACGAAACAGATGGAGGCAGGTTGTTGTGTCATAAAACAGCCTGCAGGGGGCGGCAATGAGACTGGGATCAGAGTGCAGGAAGAAGGAGGGACCCGGGACACACACAACTAGTATGACTAGAACAAACATTCATATGGGATGCGTTCACATAGGACACTTTTTCCCAATAAACTGTGCCACAAAAGGGCTGTCGCATCACGGTTCTTACAAACTGGAAGCTGAGAGGTTCAAGTGAAAGCGATTCACATCAACCTAAAAATGATCATCACAGACCAGGGCATGACCATACTAGTCCATACTATCACTACGTGGTGGGCTCCCACTAGTGCAGGTGTGTTGGTGACCGGTGGAAACAAGGGGGATGAGTGAGTGAGTGGACTGAAGGAGTAGTTGGTGATGGAGAGATGGAGTAGAGGAGTGCTTAATGAGGAGAACAAAAGGGCAGGTGTTCAGATGGGGGGGAGGGATGGGTGAGGTATTTTTCTGTGGATGGAGTGCCAGGTGTGAAGGGTGAGTGTCAGAGGTCGAGTGTGGGGGTAAGACTGAGGGGTTGGGGGTTACAGTCAGGGGCGCTGGAGGCCGGCTGAACTGGAGGCTGTGTAGTTCTACTCCAGAGGAGGGGAGAGGACGGCATGAATACCAAACAGCTGCAGCCTCATTCTCATGCCAGACTTCAAACAGCTCTCTAAGCAGCAGCCCTGATCTGACAGTGTGTGTGTGTGAGAGAGAGAGAGAGAGAGAGAGAGTGTGAGGGAGAGAGAGAGAGAGAGAGACAGTGTGGGGGGCGGTGGTGGATCTCAAGGGCCCACAGATAAGGAGCTCTTCAGACATGCTCATTGCACACACACACACACACACACACACACACACACACACACACACACACACACAAACCCTGGTGTTGCAGAGTAAAGGTATCGAGGGGTCACTGCACTGCACTCCGTGTATATACACACACACACACACACACACACACACACACACACACACACACTAACTGTCGCGAAGAAAAGAGCCTGGAGGTTGCTATGGTGATTGCTATGGGCAAGACATCCACAGACACACAGTCATAAAAACAGAGAGAAAGTCTCACTTGTGGGCAGATGAGAAAGGGGATGGAAGGCATTTGAACTTTCCTGAAAAAGACAAATGCTCTCCTCTACTGATGGAGCATCTTTGATTTGTCTGGCAGATTTTGTCTCTATGAGTAACAAGGGAGATATGAGAGTGAGAGATATGAGAGAGGGACAGACCAAGATATACAGACAGAAAGAGATGACATGGTAGAGAGAGAGAGAGAGAGAGAGAGAGAGAGAGAGAGAGAGAGAGAGAGGGAGAGACCAAGATATACAGACAGAAAGAGATGACATGGTAGAGAGAGAGAGAGAGAGAGAGAGAGAGAGAGAGAGAGGGAGAGACCAAGATATACAGACAGAAAGAGATGACATGGTAGAGAGAGAGAGAGAGAGAGAGAGAGAGAGAGGGAGAGACCAAGATATACAGACAGAAAGAGATGACATGGTAGAGAGAGAGAGAGAGGGAGAGAGAGGGAGAGACCAAGATATACAGACAGAAAGAGATGACATGGTAGAGAGAGAGAGAGAGAGGGAGAGACCAAGATATACAGACAGAAAGAGATGACATGGTAGAGAGAGAGAGAGAGAGAGAGAGAGAGAGAGAGAGGGAGAGACCAAGATATACAGACAGAAAGAGATGACATGGTAGAGAGAGAGAGAGAGGGAGAGAGAGGGAGAGACCAAGATATACAGACAGAAAGAGATGACATGGTAGAGAGAGAGAGAGAGAGAGAGAGAGGGAGAGACCAAGATATACAGACAGAAAGAGATGACATGGTAGAGAGAGAGAGAGAGAGAGAGAGAGAGAGAGAGAGAGAGAGAGAGAGAGAGAGACCAAGATATACAGACAGAAAGAGATGACATGGTAGAGAGAGAGAGAGAGAGAGAGAGAGAGAGAGAGAGAGAGGGAGAGACCAAGATATACAGACAGAAAGAGATGACATGGTAGAGAGAGAGAGAGAGGGAGAGAGAGGGAGAGACCAAGATATACAGACAGAAAGAGATGACATGGTAGAGAGAGAGAGAGAGAGAGAGAGAGGGAGAGACCAAGATATACAGACAGAAAGAGATGACATGGTAGAGAGAGAGAGAGAGAGAGAGAGAGGGAGAGACCAAGATATACAGACAGAAAGAGATGACATGGTAGAGAGAGAGAGAGAGGGAGAGACCAAGATATACAGACAGAAAGAGATGACATGGTAGAGAGAGAGAGAGAGAGAGAGAGAGAGAGAGAGAGAGAGAGAGAGAGAGAGAGAGAGAGAGAGAGAGAGAGTACCGTATCTATGAAATCTGTGGTGTGGGAAGCTATGAGTTGACAAGAGCAAAACAATGGAGGAAAAAAAAACTCTTTCACTGAAAAATGCTGCCACATTTGAAAGGAGAAAATGAATGTGTGGTATGTCCCTACGTCTGTGAGCGAGACCGAAAGCAGTCTAGTCAAAAGCTGGCTATTAGGACAATGACCCAAGGTCTGTTTAAAAAAAAAAAATCAGCAAAGGTGCTTTTTACAAAACGTGAGTGTGAAGCATAAAAAGAAACATTGAAAAATGAGCTCACTGTCCTAATACCTCCACTTTTTAAGTGTACATGGCTGACAAGGACAGAGAAAGCACAAAAAAACATTCTCTGTGATGGCCTTTACCCTTCTATGTCAAATGCATTCTGGGTAATAGACATCGGACAGATTCAAAAGTCACACAGGAACCGTCCCCCCCCCCAGCCCGCCCCCTTTCCTCTCTGAAGGGATCTTTACTATACCTGCAAACGAATCAAAGTGTCTCTCAAACGTGGGCAGTTTGTCTACATAAGCATCGTCTTCTGACAAGCCACGGGGACAAATACAGAAAAGACAAACAAAGAGCAAAACAAAAACAAAAAGAATGCAAATCAAACAAAAGGAGAAAGAATCAAAAAAAATCTGACGTTCATGAGGAAAAACACCTTCAAAATCCCTTCATGCTCAATCAAATTATGAGAAGCGGAAAACATGTCAAATGCGATGCAGACATCAAAAACAACATGCATTTGGACGGGGGGGGGGGGGGCGGAGCTTACGATCACACAGCAACAGTTAAAGATGCTTCTCTCTTTCATGCGATGCCGGCACAAGCTCATCGGCTTCGTATCCAACAGAAGACATAACAAGTGAATAATGCACAGCTCCGGGGCCGGTGATGCAACGGGGCTTCGGTGAGCGCCACGCTGAATGGATTATTTACAACGTTCCACTCTGGATTCACTGGAGCAAGTTTGTCCTGTTCTGTGTCCCTGCAATCTCTTGAAACCCCCAAACCCCCCCCGACGAGGGACTCCGGTCTCTTTTTATGTAACTGCTGCTGCTGCCTCCAGAGTGTGTGTTTATTTAACGTATGATGACTCAGCCATGCAACAGTCTAGTGAGTTAGTACTGTATGCTTGCAATACTGCACTGCACAACGACCTGTCTAAATCATGTAGAGGCCCCGTTTAACAGAATAATATCCTGTATAATTATAATAAAAAACTTTATTTATATAGCTATTGTATAACTTTATATAGCACTTATCACAAGACAGTTATGAAGTGCTGCACATAAAAAAGAACGAGTAGAAAACCAACAATAGAAGGGAAAACATGGAGCGAAAAGGAAACATAAAACAAACTAAACAGATTTGCTGAGCATGCAACAACCTGCTTCACACTCATCATCTGTGTGTGTGTGTGTGTGTGTGTGCAAACCCAAACCAGGCAGACCAGTCACAACATTTATATGGCAACATTTGCTCGTCTATCAATAAGACCATTAGGGCTAATTCATTCAAGAGGCCTCATTCAGAGCAGACTAAGTGGCCCTAAACCAAATCAAGTCCAAAGTGATTGTAGTATTTTATTTTTTTAAGTGCATAACAGTTATTCTAGTGAAACACTCCACTGATGTTTTAGTTGGGGAGGAGATGTAGTCACAGCCTACGAGCACACATACTGTAGCCACCCTGGCATTGTATCCCCTATATGCATCAGACAGCGTATACAAGCACGACTCACGCCGCACAACCTCTAAAACACCAACAGGGACCAACGTTGTTTAGTGCATACAATCGATGATGAAGTATCAAAATAAGAGCGCTTTGCGATTCCAATGACGATAGCCGGGCGGGGCAAACAAGGGGGCACAGCGATAGTGATGGGAGAGATGGTGCACACACCTGACACAGACACCGAGAGCTCTTTACCGACGGTGGGGGTGGTGGCGGCGCTCAGAGAGTTGGTGGAGGAGATGGAGGAGGTGCTCTCGGCTCGCGCCAGGGGGGCGATGGGAGGGGGGCTGGCCGAGTGGACCGGCGGACTGAACGGGCGGCTCTGGAGGGACTGAAGGAGAGAGAAAGATAAGAGCCGGAGAAGGAGGAGACTTCAAGGTGTATCATCACTGGCCATGAAAAATGCTGCTCTTAACCTCAAGTAACCCAGTTTTGGGCTGATGCATCTTTCACTTTTGGTGTATGAGTTATGGGTACATTTTGATGTCAACAACAAAACACGACTATTACGTTCACTATGGGGAGAACATTTCTTTCCCCTGTATTAGCAAGTAACCTTCAGTCAAACCTTTTCATAGCTGTGGTAAAAGGTGGATGGGACACCACAGGCAGACATTGTTCATCCATGGAAACTGGGATACTCAATGTCAGGGCATCATGTAAACAGTTTAACCTGAATAACCTTAGGAGTATGGAGTACCGGAGTACTCACCGCATCCCCTACAGTGGGTTTCCCTGGGGGAAGTTTGGGCCGCGAGGGAGGGCGAGGCGGCGGCGGCGGCGGGGTGGGGTTAACGGATGACGGAGTGGCAGGTCGTACTGGAGAGGAGGAGCCTGCAGAGGGAGAGGACATCAGCACATGGGGGGCAACCTTCATCAAAATGACAGAATCACTACTGCTGCACTGTTGGAATGAACTGGGAACACCGGTACAAATATCTGGCCTACCTTTTTTCTGTTTTCAATAGGTAATACGTTCAATAGGCCAGGTATTTTACTAGATATCACTGAGCATAATAGAAGTAATGATGGGCTTCATGGAGGTTTTGTTGTTTCATTTTCCTCAAATTGTCTTTGTCCAATTTGCCAGTAAAACATTTTTTACTTCGTACTTTGGATCAAAATCCCAAATAATTGCATTTCTAAACTATTTTGTAACACTACAAGTCATGGGGTGCACAAACCTTTGCACATCAGTTTGATGGTGCTCAATGGGTCTGAACTAAGTGGAACTAAATGGAACAGTCCCTCCTACTCTAATGGATGGGAGTTATAATAACCGACACGCATGAAACCACAAAAACCATGCAATAATCTTGTCATTTGCTTGTATTCCTGTGAGAGCTCATTCACAACGTTAACTCAACCCTGCCCTCACTGTTTATCTAAGAGGACAGTTTTCCCATAGTGGAGCAGTGGCGTTTCGGACCAAAGGATTCCCACTCTCGCCCCGGCTCCGATGACATGCTGTGTCAGCGGTGCGCTCGGCCCACAAGCTCCTGTTCTCTTTGTGTACTGTCATCATGAAGTGACCTTTAGTTTAGTTCAACCCCGATGTCTGGTCTCTCTAGATTACTGTGCCAGTCTCCGTGCCCTGCTGTAGAAGAAAGGGATGAACTGAAAGCAAACTTTCCGCCTTAATAAAATGTGCTGGGTGTGGTGTTTTGAGAGGGGGGAGATTTCTCACACTGTGCAAAACTATACAACGCTGCACCTTGACAGTGGGCGACTCAAACAACCCTGAGATGTTGTCACTGCAGTACAGCTAATTCGCTTATTTCTTGTCACTGATCTGCACTAAAATTGTTTGTATTTTTTATATCACCTTTATTTTCCGAAACTGTATAGTGCTGTGCGCTTCTCTCTTGCTTTGTACACCCCCTGCTGCAGAACTGCAACTTCCCCTCGGGGACAATAAAGAGCCATCTAATCTAATTGACTATCATTTACTTTTATACAGGGCTGAAGTCCAAGTTTCACCCAAGACTCTCTATACTGTCCTAAGACTAATATTTCACTTCAGTTCTCCGTTAAAACAGCATTTCACTTTTTTAGCATGGACTCTTCTGTAGAGGTTCAGGAGCAGCCAACCTCTCAATTTTAGCTGCCCTGGGATCTGCTGTCACCACTGGCATTCAGGGATTTTTTCCGAGCTCTCAATATCAATAATTGCTACCAGGCAAATGTTTTTTCTTGAAAAGCATTGGTCTGTTTCAGTTCATGTGCTCGGGGTATTAGTCACACCCCATCTCTTGGGAACTATTGGCCTAATTTTGATGAATGTTCTCCATTGTATTGAATCTCTCCACCCTGTTCCATATTCTGTATGTGGGGCCACGTCCCATTAGATTCACCAGGAACTAAGACGTTTGTCTTCCACACAATGGAAAATTAGAATTGTTGTGACTTTTTGCCCCAAAGGATAAACCACAGCATCCATACCTCCATGTTGAGCGTAATCTCGTTGGTGTATGTGTCTGAAGTTTGATTTTAGACTAGTGATGCTGACTACTGTTCCCCGGACTAGCCACTTCTAGTGGTTGCCCATTACTGAATTCCCATAGAAGTATGTGCACTAAAAAATAAAAGAGAGATCAAAGAGAAATATGAAAAATGTCGGTCACTTGCAGTTTGTGCAAGTTTAACAAGGCGGAAAGAGCAATAGGCCCCTGTTTCATCTTTTCTGTTACCAACGGGAATACCATCCCCTCTCAGCTCCAATCAGATCACTCCATACTTTTAACCTCATTTATATGGATGATATTGGTACCAGTGCAACGACCAGGAAAGTGTCACAGTGTATTCCACTTCTGAGAAGAGCTCCAGACGCAGAGCGTGACAAACAAGACACAATCACTGTCCTCTGAGCACGTTGTTATTATCTAGCTGTGTGAGTCAGCAAGGTTCTGGGCCACGGATTCAGACAGATTCAGACAGATTCAGACAATACGCCCTCGAAAGATTTTAGCTACCAGATTCTAATGAAGATTGTTGTTGTAAGAGAACGTGTCTCCTGTAAAGGGCCAAACACTGATAGCCAGGCCATACTCTTTATCACTATCATTGAATTTCCCCCCAAAACAACAGTTAGCAACAATCTGAGCTGTTCTTGTCCTGGTGAGTCCCAACAGGCCCTGCTACTGATGAGGATGGACCTCTACATCCCAGTGAGAGTGAGTAATCGCGGACTACTCACCACTACCTGTCCCACCTCCAGAGGTAGGACCCGGTGAAGACACCACGGCCCGGTACGTGGGGGGAGGAGGTGGAGGAGGCGTACTCCGGCTCCCCTGGCTGCCGTCTTTGGGCGAGGCGACCGTTTCACCCACCTCCTCTTTGGGTAGGGGGGCTTCGGGACTCTTGGGTTGTTCCTGCTGAGCCAGCACAAGGGGTGGTGGGACGGAGCGCGTCGCAGTTTCCTCAGCAGGAGGAGCCGCTGCAGGAGGAGTGGCTGCTTTGGGAGCAGAGGCTGTTGGGACGCTGGGGAGGGAGTCGAGAGGGGGGGCTGAGGGAGGGGAAATGGGAGAAGCAGGCTCCTCTGGTGCAGGAGGTGGAGAGGTGGGTAAGGCAGGAGTAGGCTCTTCAGGGAGGGGAGGGACCGAGGGGACAGGAGGTGCAGTGGACTCCTCCGAGGGAGGCGGTGAAGTCGGTAGAGGGGGCGCGGGCTCTTCTTTTGGGGGCGGGGAGGTAGGGAGAGGCGGTGCGGGGTCTTCCGGAGGAGGTGGCGATGTAGGCAAGGGTGGAGCAGGATTTTCAGGCGGAGGCGGGGAGGCTGGTAATGGAGGCGCTGGTTCCTCTGGAGGAGGTGGGGAGGAGGGGAGAGGAGGCGCGGGGTCCTTCGGTAGGGGCGGTCTGTCAGGGGATTCTTCCACGAAGCAGACCCACTTGTCACCTGCATCTTCCACAGCGGGGGCGTTCACCTCTGGGCCAAAGATGGTGTCCAGGTCGGCTAGTGAGGGGGGACCCTCTGCTTCTGGTGACACTTCTGAAACAGAGACAACCAATAGGATCACATGGTGCACCTGACATCAAAATCCCACTGCAGAAAAAAAAAAGATGCATCTTGATGCTTCTACATATACTTGGATCATTTACACCTGTGTTGAGATGCACCTTTGAATCCCACAGATAGAAGATACTGTCAAATCTTCCATCTGCACTGGGATTTGGATAGACTATGAGTACTGATCTACAGTGGGATTGCTGGTCATTTCACATGGCCAGAGAAAGGCTGGAAAGACATGGTGATGATGTGGTGTGGTGTGGTGATGACAGTTAGAATGAGGGAGATAAAAAGAGAGACAGACAAATAAGAGAGAATTAGAGAGAGAAATGAAGGAGTGACTTCCAGACGATGGTGTGGTGTGGAGGTGCGGTAGGATCAGATGAGAGGTTTTTTTTGTTACCGGTGGCATCTGCAGAGGGAGGGCCAGTCGTCGGGGGAGAGGTCGGGACATTCTTGGGTGGAAGCGGAGGTGGTGCTGCAATGATAAAAGCAACACGGCCATGAGCGGCGCGCTTCAGTCTGAAGTGGTGCCCCCTGGAGGCCGTTGGAGGTTAGTGTCTAGCCAACACCAGTGTTTTTGAAGTGAAGATGTGAAGAAAGCAGTGGCATCAACCACTAAGCAGCAAATAGCAACTGGTTAGCAGCCTAAATAACACAGTATGTTTTGTTAGATTAGCCTACACACATGCACACAAATTCTTTTAAGGTCATGACAGAAGCTTTGGAAAATTTGGTTCCATACACAAAAACCTTTAAAACCACTTGTCAAACATTATAGCACATCGATTTGGGGAGGGGAGAGGACCATCCGACAAACCAGCAACCATGCGACACAGTACATTCACCACCATGCCAAATGCAAGGAGGAGGTGGTAAGGCAGGCATTGAACCTCTCCAACCTAATAAACCAACATGGAAGCGTCTGTCTGTGAAATGGCGAATGAAATGAAGCAGGTATTTAGAAAGAGAGAGAGAGTGTTACTGCCACTCGTTCACAGTCTCTCTCTTCCCCAGCTCAGTTTGCTGGTCCACATGTTAGTCGGCGGATGAGGGGGATTCATGAGGTGGGGTGATGGGTCCCGTGCAGTCATTCCAGGGGAGTGGAGGGACGTAGCGGCACAAGTAGCGTGGGGAAAAAAATCAAACTTACTTCCTGTGGGGAAGGGTCTTGTCAAAGAGGATTGTTCTGACAGAGAAGCCCCCCACACATCGGACTCAGACAGAGCCACTGGGTTCAGGAAGGACAAAACAGAGCTGCAAGTCAGTGACATTATCACTAAAAACACTTCCACTAGAGTTTTCTGTCTTTGGGGCTTAAAATGAGATTTTTTAACCAATAGGTTTAGGAAAGGAAAGAACGTAGATGTCAGTAATAAACCTCTTTACACAGGAAAACTCTGCCTTTAGTTGTGCCATCACACTAAAACACCTCAGTAGTGTTGTCACCATAACTGAAATGTCAATGCTACTTTAATACTTATTTCATTAATTTAATTTGATAAACATCTGATACTTTGACCAAACGTGTTCCGCAAGCTGACATGCCATTTCAAACTCCTCTCTAGTGGGCGTACACGAGCAGATGGCACGTGGATTGGAGAAGTCGGGTCAAGTCCAATTTATTTGTACAGCCCTTAATCACAGTTACAGTCTCAAAGGGCTTAACGCCGCCCACGCTGTAACGCAATAAATGAAAAATGAAAAACAACACCCCGCAACCCTCGGACCCTCGATGAGAACAATAAAACACTGAGAGAAACGATCCCCATCCAGGACCGTCAGGTGTGCAAAGGGTGTTGAGGGTGAGCAAACAAGGATTCGATATTTAGAACAAATGGAACATAAACAAAATAGAAAGAATAAACCGTATGAACGCTGGTGATCGACACCCAGGACCGACACAACGCAACAGGAGGAGGAGGATCGGACCAGACAGAGAATCTGGGAGGGAAATATATGAACTGTTTTGCTTAGAGAGCCACAAAGACGGACACCCACGCAACATGTCAAAACCCCTGTGCAAAAGTTGCTCGTTTGCCGTGATATGGTAGTATCAATCTTTTAGGTCTTCAGGTATTCAACTAAATTATCCATTACAGGTAGTCCACTATCTAAACTAAATGCAGATATGATGCCATATCCACTGTATTATTCAGGGAATTACACAAGCTGCTTATGTGCTACTTATGTGCTCCAGTAAAGGTATAATGCAGCAAGAAATACTTCATCCACTGCTAGAATCAGCCATCGAGCCTTTCTTTTTTTTTTCTCTTTCTCTGAATTCATGTTTTAAAAGGGAATCTGTGCTGCGTTGACATTAGCGACGCCTCGAATGACAGTTGCGTAACAGCTAAGAGCTCTCCGCCAGCCTGCATCGCTAAATCCCACAGGACTGGATGAGAGTGGGCGAGGGCGGACTCTACATGTAAACAAGCAGCGCTGTGCACCGACGTGACCTCCTAGTGCCAATCTGAACTTCGACCTTAGCAAAGACAGACGGGGTGAATGGACGAGTGCAGAGTGAGCCTGTTGGCCAAAAAAGTTATGTTAGCAAAAAGGGGAGGACGTGAGAAAGAGGGGGGCGAGAGAGAGACAGGGAGAGAGAGAGAGAGAGAGAAGGTATCTGCTCTGACAGCCGAGCAGGGCTTAGCTGGCAGGCTTTGAGAGACACTAAGTGTCAAAGCGTGTTCAGCAGGCCTTTTTCCATGACACTGCTCTCACATCTTGAAGCAAAACAACATCAGTATAAATTGTCAACACACACATATTGTAAAAACCCATACGCACAAACACGTACACAGACAGAGACACACACAAACTGAGTACTGAAACAGTATGGGAAGGAGAGACAACAAACACACACACAGCGGCTGTATACTTCAAATGAAGGGTTACCTTCAGTTTTATGTTCTCCAAAGGCCGTTTCCAGCGGAGGCCCAAATAAGGCTGTGGCGTCTTCAGGGATTGGTGCCTGCTGACTGCTGCAACAGAGGGGACAAAGCTTTAGGAAATAGCAGTGGCATGCTGGGTCATTTTAGGCTACAGTTATATTTGCTGTTTGAATGCAACATTGGATTAAGCTAGGAAGCATTAAGTGACAGGTCTCCTGGTGGAGAGTAATTCTGTCATGTGACTAACATGGGATGCTAGTGAAAGGAGCATGAGATTAGACAGATTGTGGGCCACTGGGGATTTCACAGGAAATCTGCTGCGTTGCTTTACGGCACAAAACAGGTAAAGGGGGCTGTTCTTCCAGCGATCCTACCTGGGGTTTTGGGGTGCTGGAGGTGGCGTGGGGGCCACAGCGGGCACAGTGCGTCTCGGTCTAGCAATCTCTTCACCTGGGAAATACAAAGCCGTTCACCTCACCTGGCTCCCACACCACTTTGTAGCAAGTTCACCATCAGTAAAGTGGCTTTTCAACTGAGGTGCCACAATAAAATCAATCTTGGATACTTACTGGAGGTGTTCCTTTTCAAACCCAAACCCTGGAAGAAGAAAAATGATGTTGAAATGTAAAAACCCAGAGAGAAAAGACTCCAAAGACCAATGTGGACAGCAAAAAGTGAAATAAATCACCACGAGTGTACAATGTTGCACGAAGAGCATCAATTTCCCCTCCTATTTATTTATTTATTACTAAAATTAACACCTGACAATGTCCCATACATGTACAGGAGGTTTTAAGATCCTATATTGACCAAGCCAAATAATTACAAATGTGCAGTAAAACGTCAGGACAGCAAAAGCAGGAAAAAGAAACCTTTTAATTATGAAATGGCTGTGTGGTTTTAACAGAACAGCGATGCAGTGAAGGTCAGGAGATGAGCTCCAGCCTCAGGATGACTTAATCAGATGAGACCAGTGGAACTTCCTGCTTAGCAACCAGCGGCAGGCATGACTAACACACACACAGATACACCAACAGGATAGGGATGGGTACTTCTATCTGAAGTTGTAGCTGAGAGAGAAATCTCAGACACGCTGCCAAGATACAAGTCACTTTTTATCTAAGAGAATGATCAAAAACAGTTCTCTTATGAGATGTTTTGATTTTGCAATTTTGTAGAAATTCATCAACAGCATTAACCATTGAAAGTGATCATGTTTACTTCATGAAAGATGATTTAGATCTACCATCTAAATCTTATAAAGCATCCACAGTGTTCACAAAGCCTGCAAATGAATTAAGTGCCACCATAGTGCTGACGTGCACGACCGTGACATGACATTGGTGGCTCTGCAGCTGAGTAGGAGTTATGCCTGATTTGAATTCATCAAAGAAAATATTGTTTGTTGCTGGTCTGGATACCTACACTCGACTGTGCCAAAAGTTGTTTCCGCCAAAAGTGAGTTTCCCTGGCAGCGTCCTTGTTTTGTCCTTGGTGTGCAGACTATTGTATAGCATAACTAGATCTTTGCAGACTCAATGGACATTTGTGGTTAGAGACAATAAGATCACAAACAAGTCTGACCTCTGTTCATTACAGCACTAGTAGGTAAACCCATTTAGACGGGCTACTTTCATTTTTGTAATCCTTCTAAAATGCTGTTTTACCTTTTGAAAAGCCAGCGCTAGGAAAACAAGCCCCCTAAACTGAAATGATTTTGTTCTTTTCTTCCCTGGCGTGAAATCAAAGTGAAGACATCGCCAGGGGAAACACATTTTTTTTTGGGGGGGGGGGGGGGGAACAAGTTGGCACAACCCCAGGGTAAGCCACACATCTCTCCTCTCCTCCTGCTTCCTAAAAGCTACTGTAAAAACAAACTGCAGCCTTTATATTGCTGCTGTTACTGCAGCAGTATATATATATAACACAGCACATCATGATTGTCTGACTCATATCTGATGGCTAGGTAGTGATAGTTAATATAATAATATTGTTTCAGATCATTAAGGCAGTTCTGTTTTACAAGATATCCACTTTTCTGTCATTAGAGACAGTTTGACCTGAGGGTGTCATATTGTTCCACAGCTTACCCTCAGTAACAACAACACAGTGGCAGCTATTTACTAGGTAAATTGCTGCTGTCTGCAATGAGCGAACTGTGGTTTAAGCAGTGAGAAAAACTGGACAGCAGTCAGACGCTGCTGAAGCAGATGATACGCTGTTAGAGTGAGACAGAGAAGACGTGGGACTGAAAGAGTTTAGAGTGTAAGAACGGTAAAAGAGAGACCAATGTTGTTAGCGAGGCAACGAGAGTATAATCTGCTCTCCAGCTGTGATCCTATACACCCTGTGTGAATGTGTGTGTGAGTTCACCATCAAACGAGACACAACCGGGCAAAGGAAGACAGAAGGCAGAGAGAGGGTGCAGATGAGAAAACACCAAGGGGAGTGGCTGAAGTGAGACATCAAAGGGTCCAACTGTCAAAAGTGTAAATGTACTGCCTCCATTGGAAACCACGCTGAAGCCAATTAAGACTAAAACCAAGAACAAGAGCAAACTAGTAATCGTGCTGGTTCGTCTATGCAGGATGAAAAAAGAAACATGTTTCATTCCACGTAGAAATGATATACGGGTGTACAAATGTGTTCAAATATAAGCTTTGACCCCATCACTTCAGCCACTGATCCCACCCACCTTCCCTCCACTCTCACCAACCCCACAGACGAAGCAAAAAGGTGTCAAAAAGCATGTGACAGATCTCCCGCCCGCCCCCGACCCCAGGGAGACAGAAGAGAAGGACACTTACCGGGCTACGTCTCTGTGACCAGCAAAAAGGAAGAGAGAAGAGATACCTGGTCAGAGAGTGACAAATCAGTAAAGCAGACATCATATGCATCTGGAGACTGACAGTGGGAGGAGGAACAAGGGAGTGGTTGTCCTGGCGGGTCAGATCTGGGGATGCTACCAAGACGGACTGGTTGTTGTTCCTATTGTTCCTCCTCGGACTTTAAGAGAGCTATCATGTGTTCACCTACTGTATTTCAGGTTGGGAGGCAAATAATAAAACACAAGCCAGTGCACATTAGTTCTGAGTTTAAATGCTGGATGAGGATAACTTCTTCACATGTATACATACGTCCTTATGGCCCCATGTGTATAGATGCACGGGTGTATTTCTGTGTGTGTTGAGAGAGAAAGCATAGCTCATTCACCGCCCCCCAGAGCATATTGGCCCAATTCTCTCATGTGATCTGTGAACCTGCTGGGACTGGACATCATTCACAATATCCTGTGGTGCTGGTTCCCTCTCCTCCACTGCTCATATCGTCTCCTATTCCTCCCCCACATCCTCGTAGTCAATCCTTAGTCTTTTTTTTTGCCTTTGAGTTTCCTTTCATTTCCCCCTCCTTTATTTCTGCTGGAAATCTCTCCGTATGCCCACGTCTCACCCACCTTGCATCATCCCTCCATCCCTCCATTCCTGTATTTGCTCCAGTTGAGCAGTGAGCCGTGAGTGATTTTGGTGATGTAACGGGGTGGGACATGTCAGCGGAAAGGATTCATCTCATTGGGTACATTGGCGCAGGACGCAACGCAGCACTGTGTGTCACTACCAATCACTGTCTGATGCTGTACGTAGTCAGGAAGAACAACAGGAAGTGGCCAGATTCAGACGGTGACCTTTTGGTCTGGGTCAGAGACTAACGCTGCGGGTACAGTTCGAAAATACTTTTGATACACACAATGAAAAAAAAAAGGAGGCAGCTAATTTGCTGCCTAGTGTGCTCCAAGAGTCTCTGATGACCTGAAGATTTTACCATGATCTTTTAAATGTATGTGGGGCGGCTTAATCGGTTAAATCTGATCCATTCCCCCTCTAAGAGTGCATTTGCTTTATCCTGCAGTGGCTGTCAAACATCGTTAAGCCTTCCTCCCCAATTGCAAAATGAACGTCAGGACACATAACAGTAACTTCTACTCATGCTACCCATGCTGACCCCCAAATGACGAGTGTATGCCCTGACAAATCCTTGTATGTGTTTTTATCGACAGCTGACAAATTCTCCCATGTATGAAATACAGTATGTTTCATGCATGGGACCAAGACAAACCAGTGATTTCATTTCCATTTCTCCAAAGTGGCTTTTTAGCTGGTAGGTTTCTGGTGAGCAGTGACGTGTGTGATCTTACACAGAAGGAACATCTACGAGTGCCTACCAACAAAATGATAGTTTTCACTGTTTTATGGACATTTACAAGCAGATTCAACAGACACCACTTGTCGGACCACTCGTCAGCTGCTGGTTTTTTTGACATTTTTTGACATTTTCCAATTCTAGGGGACAATATCTGGACAGTGACAGAGCAGGCTGTTAAGTGACTGACTCGCCCAGGGGGGGGAGAGAGAGAGAGAGCCGACCTTGATGTGGCTGGCTGCACTAATAGTGAATATTATATCTCCAAAAGACTTTCTGGGTGAAGTGTTGTTGGAAGACAATTGATATATGTCTCACGTTTTTCCAACATTGTGTTTTAGCTCCATCTCTGACCTTTCCCCGGCCTTGTCTATGATTGGTAGCCTTATTATTTGGGCTGAGGAACTGAAAGCTCAAGACTCCAAAACCAATTAAAATCAGATTTAAGAGGGCTTAGTCAGTGGAAACAACTTGAAAGACAGCACTCTCGTACTGTAAGTACCTATACACACACACACCACATATACGCAAACGCTGAGCAGTTTCACGCATGCACATACTTAGATATGAGAACACTTTCACACCAAAGGGGTAGTAATTACAAAAAGATGCAATAATATCATCTTATAGTAATAAGGCCTCGCGTAAATGTACACCAGAAAATGTTGTTTGTCTGATATCCAGTCTGTCTATTTTCTATTTACTAAACAGAGCTTTTAGGATAATAAAAAACTATGTATAACCATGCAATAAGTATACAGACGAGAGATAGTTGGGGTGAGAGAGTTGAGAGTTGAGAGTCAGAAAAAAGGGACAAACATAACGGCATGCAAAGGAAAGGCTTACCGGACTCCTCTATAGAGGTTAGCATCATCAAAAAGAGATGAGAGAAAGAGATAAAGAAAGGCAGAGATGGGTAGAAGAAAAAGTAGAGATGATACTATATTACCGTGGGAATTTCAAAGCAAAGCGTGTTTGTGTGTACAATGTATATGGTCATCTAAGTTCATCCTAATCAGTAATATACAGATAAAAACAGGCTTAGTACTATATGGCTCTTTACTGCACTCAGTCAAGCATTCATCCACATTTTACACGTTATTCTTAATATTTACCCATTCATAGAGCTGAGCTGTCATTCTGGAAAACAGCTCATATGCTGACTAAGGCTTCATGTGAAATAAGCTGTTAAAATGCATCTTCACATCCCTCTCTCAAATAGGCTTGTTCCCATGAATAACACATGAATACACCAAATATTACCATGGAAACAGAGCTTATGCAGACAGTAAATGGTCTACATGTATACACACTTGAGTATGCTAGATAAGCGTGTCAAAGTTTTATAATCCAGATGTTTAATGTGGAAACTCAAAAGATTAGTGATGGGAACCTCAGTGATATTAAATGGGCTGTGGGCTTTTGCCAAGTGTACGTCTTGTTCCTGGGAATAAATGAGATGAAATGTAATTGTTTTCGTCTGAGCACAGAATGTTTTATTGGAGAAGTTCATGGTAAAGGGAGAACCAGTAAGAACTGGAAAGAAGCTGTGTTTGCATTTGGAGGCCTGTTAACATTTGGCCCCGGTCCCTCTTTTCAGCAGGCCACTTTATGGTCAATCCGTAGCCAAGGTTACCTGGGCAAGAGCAGAGTTGCCGGGGACCGGAGGTGACTGTGGGATTCATGTAAGTCATGTGTGAGGGAGTTCCAGCACTCACAGTGTCCAGGCAAATGTGGATGCTTGACAGCTCAATACAGAGGCTAACTGGAACTGGTAGAGATGATGTAGACCAGTGGTTCTCAATCCTGGTCCTCGGGGCCCAGAGCCCTGCTGGTTTCCTATCCTACCAGATAGTTAACTGCATTCACCTGTGGCACCAGATGAATGAGAACCGCTGATCTAGAGAGAGCAGCACTGCTTGGCAAAAACAATCCATGATCAAATCCATGATTGAAGACGCCAATTTTCATTCTTCTTCTTCTTCTTCTTCATTCTATGACTGATGAAGACCTAGGTCTGATACATATGAGCTCTTACTGTAGGCTCACACTGCCAGCAACACGATCAACAAGTCACCGGACGCCCATTAATTTCCTACTGATCTGAGGGCCAGGGAAGCCATGCCGATGTGTGGACGGTCAACAAGCTTGTCGGCTGAGAGAGGTTGCCCATGGCTGAACTTCTTGCGGTCATCCTTACCAATGTATTGGTATTTTTTGAACAATAGAGCCGCCTGGCAAGTGCAAAATGGATGATAGGTTGATTACAGCTATTAAAAGCTTCCCAGTTCTTTTATTTGAAAGACATCAGGAAAAGTCTCAAATGCTTCATCCGTCATTGGGATGGATGGTAAGTAATTGACCTGCCTGTTCAAAACCTCTCGCACTGCCCACAATCGCTCATACAAGCACTGACCACCACTAATTCCTTACACCAGAACTCAAACAGCCATCGATATAACCCAAAGATCTACGCTGCCTTATCTAGGACATCCATTTGTGACAATGAAAGAATCTGCTGAGCTATCCTACACAGCCATACGCTGGCTTTCTGAACAACAAGCAAACACAGTATCTCTCTATGCCATCTGCCTGGCTACACACATGCAGACATACCGACACACACAGTCACTGGTAGCATCAAAAGCACTAAACACCTGATCGGGTTAGCGGGGTTAGCGGGTGACTGTACCGAGGCTGGATGAATTATTGAGTTGCGGAGCTCGTATGACCACAGTCTCACTGTACAGCAGACCAACACATAGGTTCACCGTGCCCACTTTCCTACCTGAATTATGCAGAGCAAGGCTGACACTCAAGCTAACCGTCCTCACCAGAGAGTAGTAGAAGTTATGGGAAAGTCTGTCCTGAAATACCTTGTGGCTAAAATAGCTAGAATCCTGCTGCTAATTGAAGGGTTTATAGAAGGAGATGTCTTCTAATCTTCTAATCTTCTCAAGAAACATATCAGTTGAACGGCATTACTTCAAACAAGAGCATCACACCCTGCTATTTGGCAGCGATGCACTGTCAGATAGTTTCTGTTTGTGGTGGGACATCTGCCTAGTGTTAAAGTACATTGAACGACACGGGGGAAGCGTTGAGGTCAGGGTAGAAGTCACTGCAAAGCTTCGCCAAAGTATCACAGGCGTCACAAATTAAAGAGATGCCATTCAAACCATGATCAACTGACGTGCTCACACTCAATGGAAACGGATTCTTATTCAGTTCCAAACTGGAGGCATTTTTATCTTGCGGTGGCTGTTGTCATGTGGAGACCCACCAAATGCAAGCCAGCGACGCATTTTGGATTTCCGCATCAATGGTTAAAGAAAACACTGGAATAGAGGATATGGACTGTGGCTCTGTAAACACCACCCAGCAGTCACAAGGGGCACACAGCACACAATCTTGATAGGTAAACACAGTACACACACCCACGACTCATGACTTAACAAATATTTCAGTACATGTCTTTATATAACACATGGGTGGCATTAATATGAACTCCATAAAAAGCATTGAGGAGTTATAGTAGTGCCAAGAAAAAGGTTTTCAAATGAATGATCTATAGGGGTTCCTGTGGTGTCATTATGAAGTTTCTATCATGTATTGCTCTTCACTTGTCAGACAGACAGACAGACAGACAGACAGACGCCACCATGACAACATAATGTCCCGCATACCATAACAAAAAGCAGTGAGAGGATGATGCACCACACACACACACACATCACACCTGTCCAGACACCAGTGATGTCAGGGCTACTCACCAGAGGAGACGGGGACAGAGCTATGTTGCCTATGGAGGCTTTCAGTTCGTCCACCGAGGGCACCGCCACCGTACGGTCTGCCGGCAACGGCTTGATCTTGATCTTGAACTTTTTCCGGTGATCCTCATCTTCTTCCGACTCGTCCGAGGAGAAGAAGTGGGCTTTCGTTTTGGTGCAAGGTGGGAACCGGGTGTTAAGGACAGCAATCGTTCCACAGCTCAAACTGTCCAGCATTGATTTGGCATTTTGATAAAAGCGAGGTTGAAATGATTTGAGGTTTCATTCAAGCAAGACGTTAGATAAAAGGAGTCAGTTTATCCTCTACACCATAATGATCACTTCTATCAGTATGGTTTCAGTGCTGCAGCCTACACTATGTCAGAGACTGGGAACAAAACAGGGACTGTAGAACCAGAAACCAAATTAGCTCACTCACCACTGCTAGTAAAATGCAAGAGGAAACAGTGGTTGGTATATTTCTGTCTGTTCTGTTTTGAAGGTTTGGTCCCAATCCAAGTCTTGCTTTCTTGCTTGCATGCTACATACTTGACAAATAAAGCCATTCTGCTCTCTGACCCAACACAAATACGAGCTTATTTGTGTGCATGCCTTGCCCTTTACCATACTGAGTCTGTCTGTCTATATCAGTCCAATATGTCAGCCTGCCGCCAGTCTATCAGGACGTAATTGCACAGAGATGAACATCATTTCACCCTTATAATAAACAGAGAGGAGACAGTAGAGCATCACTTCAGCTCAATACCAGCTGATGGTCTGAGTTAACGGTGTATTGATTAGAGTGATATTTCCACGCTTCACAGAGCTTAACGGGGCTTTTCTCTGCCGTCTCTCTGTGAGTGTTGACCGGGTGACTGATGTGCTCTCATGATAATGCTCTTACCTTTATTTAGATCTTTGTTGATTGTATATTGTTACGCTTTGTTTGGTAGTCAAAGTACCATAAAGTTATCACTGTATGTCAAGTAATGGTTTTGTTTTGATTTCTGGGATGGACTTGCCTGCTAAAAGTGCCTCACGTATAGATTTTTGCATCGATTGTGCTAAAAGGTGCTTTATTATAGATATGACTATAGATTTGTTTTGACTGAGAGGTCAGAGCCGGGGCAGGATCTGAGGGGGGGAAGAGAGGGGATGAAATGTGTCCTCTGAGATTGTGCAATCCTCTTTATCAATATACACAAACCGAACAAATCGAAAAGAGGAACACCAACAGTGCAAACAAACAAAACAATAAAAAAAATGTTTAGCTAGGCTGAGAGACAAATTCAAATCCAAATGAGTTTAGGACAAATAGACTCAAATCACAGATCAAGCCCTGCTGAGGATATCTCCCCCTTCTGTCTCGTCCTCTGGTCTGATGCTGTAGCCCTCGTCATCCACTTCAGGAGAGTTCTGCAACACATAAGTCAGAGTAAACCTGTAAAGATGGCCTCTGTAGGATGTTCTCAGTAATATATGGCTGTAACAGTAGTTGTGTGACAACCTAATGCTGTCAGAAAAACAACCATTGTTCCAAAGAGCAGCTCTAATACCCTCGTTGTGCTTTCATTTAGTCTCAACTGGAAGTTCTCGGAAATTATGTAGCGCATGCGGTTCCTGTTACAGTTCAGCTGACAATGACACAGAGGATGAGCAACACTGATTACCTTCAATGATAACAAAGGCATCGAAATCAATCAATACTTGGCTGCAGCAGATGGGTATGAAGGTAGAAAATGGCTCATTCAAGACCAATCTAAACAAAACTATAGCATAAAAATATTATAAAAAAGAAAATATGAATAGCTGCAGACTAGACTCATAGGTAACACTGATAAATGGAAATTCAATACAAATCCTTGACTTGGGCTTTTACTTACATATCTGTCCCAGTCAATCTCTCCATAGAAGCCATTGGGGGCCCCGTTGGTCTTCCTCTGGGACTGGAAATAGGAAGACAGTGTAATGAATACACACACTAGTGTGGGTTCACACAGGCTCTCCAGTCATGTACTACTGTACTACTACTGGAGGAGTTTCTACTCTATGGTAGTTGTAATGGAACCACAGTAGGTCTAAGGCCCCCTGGTTCTCTTGTTGCATATTTCACCACCTTCAACAATTCATGCCATTTTTGGCTTTGAAAATATGTTGTTAATGAAAAGATCCATTTTGTTTTTTAAGTTTTGGTATAAAAGCAACACAGTCTCACTATATTTCTAGATGTAGGTCTCTGTAGGAGAAACTAATAAAGGATCTTTCTAAGAGAACCTGCTCATGAAAACGTGGCTGAGACAGAAACATGGTGGCCGATGAGTTCAAGACATGTTGTGTGAGTCCACTAAGCTCTACACACTACACTACTCTAGAGATTAGTCTACTCTACAGGAGGACTCGAACAGCGTTCAGTACCGATTCAGGCTCTTGGGGTTCCTGGCAGGTAAAATGGACAAAACACAGGAAATGAAAATGAACGATCACATCAAGCCATCCATCAGTACAGCTAGAGGACGTCTTACCAGAGTTTCATCCAATAACAATGCAGTACATAGATTAAAGACTATTTCACAATATTATTTGATACTTACACCCCCTTCTCTGTCTGGGGACCCCCTGTGAGAGTTAAAAAAAAGGAAAGAAAGAGGCAGAGGAAGAGAGGGGGAGCAAAACAAAGAGTAAGGATCTTAAAAATGACTTGTGAGCTCTTCATTTTGAAGTGCGTCGCTAATTAGCAGCGCAGAAATGCTCATTGAGAGCAGTCTATCATTATACATATATATATATATATAGAGAGAGAGAGAAACCCTTACACACAGTCAAACTCACACATGCTCATATACACATCGCTGCTGTCGTCCGAAAACCTCGTAATTGCAAAAGATCAACTTTTCAGAAACTAAGAAAAACGGCCCTGCCTTGACCTTGACGACCTCGCGTTTCTGAATTGTTGGTTTCTGAAAGGGTTTCCTGAGATCAAGAGTAGTAGAACTTGCTCAACCAAAAAAGGGCCATGTAATCCTTCAGTTGAAGTTAAAATATGAAAATCACACACATTCAGAAATCACACACCCACATCAGTGTCACAGCATCCAAACCATATAAACACAGTAATATAACAGCAGTGAAACTAGTCAGGTCTAATGGATCCCAACTGGCAGGTCTACACGCAGCCACGCCCACTGTCATCAGATGAGACATTACTGTGGCTCAAACTGCGACACCATTGTAACTTGCGTGGTTAATGGAAGCTGCTGTTTAATGTGCATTTAACTTTTCAATGTTTCTTACTTTTACTCATCCTGCTGTATCAGCTCTTGCACGTATCACCTGTTAGTTATTTTGATAACTCTACTTTGGATTCTGTCTGAGGTTTCGGTCTGCTCCACTGGATAGCATCGTTGTGGATAAGTTCAGCAGCTGAACCACCAAGACGTTTTGTGCTTGGATGATAGATGCAGCATGCAGGCACAGGACTTACGTGGAGTCATTGTCCTTCTCTTTCTTCCGTATCCCGAAGGCCTTCCTGGTACGTTTTTTCAATCCTGAGGAGAAAGCAGAGGAGAGAGGTGAATTATTGTGTGAGGGCCACCAAAGGCTTATAGGTACAGGGGGGGTGGTGTGTGTTTGAGTGTGTGTGTGTGTTGGGGGGTTGGTGAGCTGGGTCAGCTGTCCGGGCATCTGAAGGCCAGATCTATGAGCCGGTAGATTAAAGGCAAGGTTTTCATGTATTATTGAGTGACTGGATGCACTGTGAAGGCAAACTCAGACTAAAACTGTCCACGGTCACTGCAGAAGGATGCAGGGCCAGGTGTGGTTTCTGATCGTTTTCTGATCGTAACACCCATCAGCACTGTCAAAATCAATCGGCCAAACAATTAACAGAAATAACCCACACGGCCTTGAAGCACGGAGGAACCTAGGCGACACCTTAGGGAAGCTGCAAGACTCATTTCAGGCACTGTGTTACCGCTGGGTCGAAGCCCCAGACCGACCTGGATAATCTGGGTGGAGGAAGTTAATATACAAACGTATGTGAGTATGTAGTCCTGCCTTAGTCCAACTCTGACTACTCCTCTAGATCACTGCTTTTAAAAAGGGGTCTTAAGCCCTCTCCAGATGGCAGTAGTGTTAGCAGAGGACGTCTCCACCGGCCCAGTGAAACACCATTATAAATGAAACTATCTGACATTACATAACCAAAATGATCATGTATGTTACGCAAGTTCAAAGAAGCAGAGCAACGTCCAACCTGAGGTTAAATCAACTGTGAGCTATAATGAAGTTGACTATTTGCTCTAAGGCAACAAGCTTTCTGTCAATAGCAGAACGAGCTCCTATATGATCTTTGGACACAGAAACAGACACAAGAATCATTTAAGTGAGCAGGATCACAAAAAAAACTCTATATATCTGTAAAATTGTACTGATATTCATATATTATCCATTGCTTGAACAATTATTTTGTCTATTCCTTCATTTTTTCTCATTTTTTCATTCCACTCCCACAGCATCAGTGTTCATTTCTTTTCAATATCTCCATGTTTCAAATATTTATATCCAATAAGTTCAGTCACAACTCCTTTGGGGTTTATTCCACCTCTCATGCATATTTCTTTCTTTTTTTTTTATTCTAATGGATAATTATGTTAACTAAACTAATCTCAAACGCTCCTGACCAAGTCTTACCCAAGATGAAAGCCCAGTTATCCCCCTCCATTTCCTCTCTGCGTATTCCTTCTCTCTCTCATTCTTTCTCGTCTCTCTCTGGTTGTTAACTCGTCACATCGTCTCACGGCCGATCGACCGCTTCCGCATCCCACACACAGATATACACAGAGCAGGAACCTGATGCGGCCTCACACACGCCCACACACAAACACAAACACACACCCACACACACACGCACAAAACACACACACCCACGCAAACAAACGAGGTATCTTTATCCTACCTGGAGCCCGGTGCTCGAATTCAACACCAGTGACTCCACTCATGAATTAAAGACAAATGTCATCATCAAAGCAAATGAATTATCAAAGTGTGTGTGTGTGTGTGTCTGTAAAAATGAGGATATGTGCTATCTCTATTATCACAGAGGTTCCTCAAGTGTGATGGACACTCACTGGCCCACAGCAGAGTCCACAACAAAGACATCACACACACAGACCACTATCAGAGAGTCAAGTAGATGACCCAAGTAGGTTAGAGCTCAGTTAAGTGCACCCCATGCATTACGTACTTACATGGGAAGTATGTCTAGTCTATTTTTTCTTGGCTAGGGGTTTTTCTTTACTACACTAGTCTCTGCTTGACTGGAGCCCAAATGGGAAATCGATCCAGAGAGGCCTGCTAGCGACGGGGAGTCTCACACAGAAATACCCTCTCATTGATCCAGCTAACGTATTTGCCCTTGCATCCTGCGACTGGCCGCTGTCACGGCTCATCTAAATCCCCTACCACGGTGGAAAGGCATGCACACACACGCATGAAGGTGCACATCCACACACCAAAAAGGTATGCACACATGTCCACACACACACACACGTCAAGAGCATACATCGCACCAAGGTATGCAAACACATGCACACACCTCAAGAAACAGAGCGAAGCATGACAAATATCCTTGGGTACGAGGTGCTAAAGGTGTCAGGCAGCAGCACCTGCTTCTATATAAATCTACCGAGGCCGTGACTCAGAGCAGAGAACACACAGCCCAGGTGTAAATTAGATCAGAATGGGATGCAGTCAGAGCGGGAGATGCTAGAACTGATAAATGAAAATACCCAAACACACAAGCATGTGCACACAAACAGGCACAGGTTCAAGTGAAGGTTTGGAGCTTCATGCGTGCGTGTGTGTGTGTGTGTGTGTGTGTGAGAATCTCTCAATCTAAATAATAAATATTAACTCTTTCTCCCTCCCTCCCTCCCTCCCTCACTTCCTTCCCTTTCCTGTTCTGTTTCCTCTCCTGTAAATCCAGCATTGCCCCCAAGTAAGACCTGACAGTTTTACAGCTGTGCAAATGAAAGAGGATTGTGTGTGTGTGTGTGTGTGTGTATGGCAGCTGTCAGGGCAGGCCAGTGTGCATTCGGCACTGCAGATTAAATCCTAGCCTTTGTTTTCCTGTTTAACCGACCGCTGGTGGATTGCTCGACAGTACAAGAGACTTAAGGTTGTAAGTGAGTGCAGCACATATAGACCCGGCATCTGTTCCTGTAAGCTGTACTCCTTGTTTTGTACAGCGTCGGCCTACAACAGAGAAGCTAGAGAATCCTAGGAGTATTAAAGGAAATGTGATGTTCAATGCATTCCACAAATGACTCTGTGATGAAGAGTTGCAATTTACTTGTTGTGTACCCCCAGTCGCTCAACCTGACCGTTGCCGATATCGTACATTAACCCAGAATGACTGAACTGCTGCCGTTCAGCTGGGGTGTCTGGGTTGCACACCATGTTGGAGAGAACAATAGTGACAGTGATAGTAGCAGCAAGACAGCAAGTTGTTCCAGTTGACAAAAAGTGGAGAGCCCCTTATGCAAAAGTCAACATATCTTATTGCTTTGAGTCTAAAGGGGACTGACACCAAAACCTTGTTTGCTGGTGATGTTTTAGATTTAATTTTTTTCCCCTCCTATTGTCACGTTGTCTACTTTTGGCCACTTTATCCACGGCAATAAGAATAATACACCACCAAGTAACAAAATGGACCCAGGAATGTGTGGGACATTTTTTAAAACAGCTTAAAATGCTTTTTTCCTTCACCACACATATCATATATGTTTCCAAATGGGAACGTTGAAATGCATTGTAACCTTGAAACCAACTTTTAGCTCTACCGTCATACCAACAGCAGGCACATAGATACCTAGAGAGAAAATCTCTCTCTCACACACACACACACACACACACACACACACACACACACACGCTCGAGACCTAAATCCAATTGTGTGACGTGGAACTGAAAACACATGAAGGCGTATGGTAGGGGTTAATTAGTGGCCGAGGAAATAGCAGAGCGCGCAGTACACACTGTTCAATGACTTAATAGCTTCCGTTGAGAGGGATACTAGCGGAAGTGCTAACATAATTAGCGGTCTCTTCTAAAGACACTGTAATGTAATTGTAGGAAAAAAGCCGAAAGGAGCTGGAGCCAAACACAGCAACCCTAAAAACACTAGAGGAGGACTGTGGAGGGCGACACTGCCTTGACTACGGCTCAACCAAACTTGTTGTTACACTTTTTGTTTGGGGGAAAAAATCTCTATAATATTCCTTTAGAGATTTAGTGTGTCTGTGGGGATCAATGATGAGTTTATAGTGACGTTATCGTACTTTATGGTATTTTATTTATCTCCCATGGTATGATGGGTAATTTATAGTTTTGCTGTTTTATTTGGTGTTTTATTATTGGCTTCCTGTAGTTCTTTTTCACAAGGCTAATCTAGAAAAAGAGATAGTTTAACATTATTTATTGATTTATTTGTTATAGCTCTATGAGCCCCACCCTACAAAACTACAGGAAGAGGTTAGCACCAACACTGCACCTTGAAACTATTGACACTATTGAGATTTTAACTTTTCTACACTTATTAGATCAAATTGACCAAGAGCAACATTCTTGCAGCATCAGCCTGGAGGAGAAGTTGAAAGGGGAGGGACAGCTACAAACTCTGTCATGCTGCTTGTCACGAGTACCTAGCAGTTGATGGTTCTGTTTTTTTGCTCAAGGGCACGTTGAGAGAACCGACAGCCTGTCACAAACTTCTCAAACAATTAGGCTACTGTCGCCCCATAATACTAGGAATGCCACCTAGAAACTACTTCAAACAAGATGCCATCTAAATTCAGGCATGTTCAACTTTTTTTTTTCCCAGGCAGGAAACCCAAATGAGAACTTTAGTGTTGCCATGTGGTTGAACACCAGAAGCAGGCCCACCGCTGCTTTTGGGTCCATCCCATACTTAAAGAAACACTGATGAGGAACAAGCAGCAATGAACTGTATTGGTGTTGAGTTGAGATATGAGAAAACACTGTGACTTTAACTAGAACATCCTCCTTTAACTTGATGAAAGCTGAGACGTGAGAACGGGGGTCTATCCAAGTTGTCTGTGTTGTTTTCCCCCCAATTAAGGCGCCAAGCACCGGGGTAAACACTGCTTCAGACGGCCATGCCATCCAGGGTGGCCAGGGAACTGACGCAATGATTGCTCTGGAACCGCTTGGCTTGAAAGAAACTGAATCTATAACTACGCTTTGCGTGCGCTGCCTCTGGATCTCGGTCTCTCGGTCTCTAATGGGTGGTTTTCCTGAGGTCTTTGATGTCTGCCTCTGTCTGCGGTTTCCTCTGTATTAGGCTGTATTAGCCAAGAAATGATTTGCTTTCTGACGCAGACAGTCAGAAGAGAAGATAACCAGCAGCATCTATAACGTCTGAAAAAAACACACATACACACACACACACACACACACACACACAGGCAGAGATGTGCAGCTGGACATCAGTGCTCACCCACCAACCACACCGTTTTAGTGCAATCTCTTATTCTGGGCAGGAACAGGAGAGGCTGTTTTACAAGCTGTTACAAAGGGGGAGAGATGGAGAGGCGCTATCGTCCAACCACACACACACACACACACACACACACACACACACACTGCTTCAGTCTTGAGATGCCAGCTACAGCAGAGCAGGCCAGGCCAGGCCACTCCACACCGTGAATGGGAGACCTGTGCCACTCTGCATAGTAAGCAGAGAGGGAGACAACGCAGCATTGAGATGAAGAAGCAGAAGTATCGGACGCTCCTGGCAAAAGCTGTGATGTCTTTCTAAGACTGATGTAGCTATCACGACAGAAAATGGATGCTGAAACTCTCTTTTGTTGCTTTCGCACTAGAACTGCACAACTAAGAAGCGATGGAAGCTGATCACACCGTTTAAGATGTTTTTATGAAGCAGAAAATCCACAGATGTGCAGCTACAACACAAAGCCAGGAAAGTGGGAAGGCAGCAATGTTGGCGCAATGAAGGCTTCTGCCAAGAGTCGGAGCCAAATGCACACTGAAAATAGCAAGAACTGAAGTCCCACGGCTCCAATTTGCACATTTTGGTGTGTTGTCATGTCTACGTTGTTCATGTGGAAGTATGGAGGTGTGCGGTCTGGAGTCTGGAGTCTGAAATAAACACGTGAATTACTCAAATTGGTGGTGTGAAAAAAATCGCTTACGAGCACGTGGCGAGGTGATTCACGCAAAAGCACGTACGCGGCAGCCTGCTCAGGTGAGCAGTGTGTGAGGGACGAGGGGATTAAAGTGTAAAGGAGAAGTGAAGTGGGTTGTGGGTATTGAGTCAAGCTGTGACTAAGCACGGGGGAGAGGCATGTGGATATACTGACAGGCAGACAGGTAAACAGACAGCGAGACAAGCAATTAGTGCGGGCAGGATGAAAGAAGGGCTGGCAGGCGGATGATCCAGCAGATAGAAAGACAAGCAGATATAAAAGGCGGACAGGCTATGAGGTACAATGAGTAGGCATGTTGGGAGACAGCAAGCAGGGAGATAAGCAGGGAGACAGGCTGGCAGATATACAGGCAGACCCAAGTATACAGTAGACAAGCAGGGAAGCGGACAGGCGTACAGCAAAGGAGGTTTAAAAGGCTCCTTTGTTGGCGTGACTCATCCAGTGAGGAGGAGGCAGGTGAGGAGAGAGATGCTGTTGAAGATTGCACAGTGCACACACACACACACACCCTCCATTTAATTTCATGTGGGGGCATTTGCAGCCCTGATGGGAACTGAAAATGTGGTCGGTTGCTCTGCCTGAACACTGAACTGGAGATAAACAGTAGCTCTTTTTCAGCAACACCCTCCTTCACACTCAGAATCATAATGACCTTTATTCACTACACGTGCAGCGATTTGTCTGGGTATGATTGATGCAGAGACACATCAACATATTCCAGAGACATATCAGCATGTTGCAGATGCATGGCACACAGTCAGAACCCAACCTGTGACACAGACAAGACCGTGCAAAACATACAATTAGACAGCAAACTATACTCTGTTCACTGTTGGCCACGATGCAACTCTCTATAGGTCTAGGGATTCAAACCAGCAACCTTCTGGTCACTCGCTTCTCTAACCTTCTGGCTTCTGACATCCCACAGCAAAGAGGGAGCCAGAAGGCTGACGGGGAGAGGACGCGAGGGGAGAGGACGGAGGGGAGAGGACGGGAGGGGAGAGGCTGCCTGGGCACATGTCCCCTCTCATCAACTGGCAGGACAAATGGAAAGCCCAGGGCTCGGCCTGGGAGTCACTCAAAGCTCAGAAATGGCCATCACCTCTAGTCCCACTGTGTGTGTGTGTGTGTGTGTGTGTGTGTGTGTGTGTGTGTGTGACAGAAAACAGACAGAGTCCATGTCAGTTTGTGTTTGAGCCTGTGCATGCCTGCGTACTAACATTAGCCCTCCACTGTCCTCCTGTCCAGGTGGCTGCACTGTGAGCCATCAACTGTGACCCCTGCAGTAACAATGCACCCAACACACACACACACACACACACACACACACACACACACACACACACACACACACACACACACACACACACACACACACACACACACACACACACACACACACACACACACACACACACACACACACGGGCTGCACCATTATGGCAAAATTATGCTAAATATAGTGATCACAATTATTAATCATGATTTGTTTCAGGAATCAAAATTGTTGTATTGTACGTTTGCACCTTAACATACATTTTCACTTTCTCCAAGTAGCAGCACCTAGAAAGTCTTTCACTCTTCCTGTCTCACTCTTATGGTCCTTATTTACAAAACTCTGATGCTAAATAATTTGGGGTGCAGCTATAACCCTGAGGAAAACTGCACAGGATCTGTACTTCTTTGTGGTAATCTGGTTTAAATTATCTCAAAATGACAGACGATGATCCAAGAAAACGATTTTTTTCCAGAGTAGGAATTTTCCTAACATGGGGCCGATCTGCTCTTTTCCAGTTTGCTTGTCGCTACGGGTTTTCCAAGGTCGACGGGCTACGTAAAGTTTCTCTTGTTCTTTCTCACTGCAGCTGCCTGCTCCTCCATCCTAACTGTCATTTGGTCACGTGGTGCTTCGTCACGTGTCATGGAAGTGCTTGATCTACCGCACCGGGACTTTCAGGGGAACAGAAAATACACCAACACCTTCGATGTTGCCAAATTATTAACCGTGGCAACATAAAATCACAATACACAATTATCTACGATTAACTGTGCAGCTCTAACGCACGCACACACACACACACACACACACACACACACTCTTTGTCTTGTGTGGTACATCTCTCCTTTGTTTGAGCGCAGATGCACTCTTTGTGAAGAGAGATGCTCTAGCCAGTGGCGTCATCCACCTCTAAAGAGAAAGTGGGTCAGGGCCAGGACGGCAGCGTGCCTGACAGTCGGTGTGGCGGTGAACAAAAGATGTTATGGAATTTCCAGGACGGCGGTGACGCATCCATCTGCGCACCCGCTCTGTTGCCATTCCATCCATATCTCTTACCCATCTCCCTCCATCTCTGCCTCCCTCCTCATCTCTCTGTCTCTCTCTCTCTGCCCTCCCCCCCGGTCTCTCTCTCTCTCTCTCAACAGCTGGCACTCACGTCCCCAGGCTCCAAATAGCATCTACCGACGCACGAGGCTTCCACAGTTTTCTACGACTACTGCTTGTTCCATATACTGGATACGGATCAAATGAACGCCCCGTGACTGATGATAAACACCACTTAACACGGTGCTGCCATAACACTGATTACTAATTTGTATTGACACTTTCCTTTTTTTGCTTTTTATAGTTCAACAGCAATTCAAACCAACTTGACATAATTCGAGGGTTACTCGATAAAGTGACTCATAACGCGGTTTGTTGTTCAGTGTGTGACTGTGGGTGAGTTTGCAAGAGTCTGTTAAAAATGCATCATGTGAAATTTTGAGCATCGCTTCCTCTCATGAAATTAGTACCTCAAAGAATCATCACTTCTCTGCAACACGGTCCCTTTAAAAGTCTGGTGGCAAAAACAGAAAAACAAACAGTGTCTAGGGACTTGGATTGGTGCTGCAACTTGTTTGCAACTAGGCTGTTTAACCAGAAGATGCCCGGTAGTTATCTGACAAGCCCATTTAAAAAGATTAAATGTGTGTGTGTCGCCGTGAGCCGCCGGCTACGTCAGCCATGTCCTCCGATCACAACAAATCACCGCGGCAGTCGCAGAGGGGAGAAAAGCGAAAAGCACAAATCTCATCTTCTTCCTTCAGCCACATTAATGACAGAACCGCCGAAATGTCAACTGATGTTATACTTCTGAGCCGTAGCTACCTGACACGTTGACTTAGCAGATGAGTAATGCTCCACAATCAGTTCAGCTGGAGCAGACGCTGGAGAAAAAAGGGGGGAAGCCATCAGTCTCATGCGGGATGTCCTGTCTCCAACTTTATGCTCACTGTGCACTGAGTAAACACGTCACCCTCCGTCACCGGCACGCTGCATGTTCACCAAATGAGTCTGCTGTAGCGTTTCATTCGTCACGTTAACGGTTCTGCTGCCGTACGAACAAGAAACGAGCCCGTCGGGAGAGAGGGATTTCATTATGAAAAAGACAAACAGCGGTGATTGCTTTAGAGATGGAGCCGACGTGTAGTAAACAAATACAGCTCCGTTTTCACACGCAAAATAACTACCTTGGATAGATGTCGGCCAGCATACTGATTTTAATGGAAAAACACACAAAGCATTAGTGTTTAAGAATACGATGCTTGGCTGCATCACAACACCCAGAAGATCAGCCTCCACAGCTGACAGGACAGAAATGCTTTTTCTTCAGACCCGCCTTATTCCAAGACTCCTGTGGTACAGCGAGGCCAGATGTGTGAAGCCAGCGCTGCTTGAGTTAATAAGTCAGATTACATCAACTACGGAGTCTTGCAGTGACAGCTGAGAGCTAATGGGCTCTACCATCATCAATACTCAGACTGGAGGGATGTTAAAGAGTACTGGTCAATAAGCTCTCCAACACCATATATATCTACTCTCACCTTTTAGATGTCATGCGTGCAAATTAATACTTTGTTACCTCAAAATCTATTTTTCTCCCTGCAGGACAGCCGCTCTGCACCGAGGCTCTGGACCAGGACAGATTCAACTCCTGCCCATTACACTGTGGCATTTCTCTCCTCTCAGTCTAGTCCTGACTAGTACTATGATATTAGGAGAACGGCCCACTTGGTCCTGGTTTGGCAATTAAAAAACATCATGAGAAACAATAGACCACCATTAGCACTTGGGGGGTCACTGCAGCCTAGTCTTTCTGAAAGGTTTTAAAGCAGACCATTGCTGGGATCTTAAACAAACTGTTAATTTTCCAAATAATTCCTTTAACAGGTGGAGGAACAGTGCAGCAGAAGAACATTGTTGCAGGCTGTACAAGCAGCAAAAAGTGAGAGCTCTATAATGAATACGATGCTAAAGGAAGGTGGAGTGCATCTCAACTCTCCTCTGAAACCCTCCCCCCGCCCCCCAAAAAACCCCAAACTGCTCTCCATTGTGCCTGATGGCTCCCCAAGACAAGGCAGATTCAATTGAGCCTCTATCTATTTCATGTCCCTGCTCCTCTTATTATCAATCCACCTCTCATTTATGTGAAGCTCTAGAGACACGATGGCTTTTCAACGCTCCAGCCTGGCTCACCTTACACTGAACCGGACAGAGCAACGGGTACATGCAGCAAAAATAACATGCAGCACAGACATGGCCTCCGTGGCGTTTCTTCTTATGGTGGATAGTATTTTTCAACGGCGTAGTAGTCAACTGCAAGTCAAACTGGAGAGAGCTGACAGTAAATGGAGTAGGATTAATCAAATTCATCTAAAATGTCTCTATGTAGTACATTTCCTCCACGAGGAAACTCAATACTCTTTACCCACAAATTAAATAAAAATAAACTGGGATAAAATAGATGGATAACATGACAAAGAAAAGACGGAAAATCTTTAAAATTTACTCCAATGTGTCAGATTTGTCTTGCAGATCTTTTTTGAATTGCCAGCCACTGCTGCAATTTCCTGCCACGTTGGACTGGTGTGTAGTATTCATGTGTTCATTTCCTACTTGAGAGTAACTAGAATGCATATACTGGAATATTTCATATACTAGTAACCAGCCATAAACTGCAATACTACATGGGGAGCAGCTGCAGCACCGCAGCACCAACATTATGAGAACGGATGGGAGATGCTGCGTGTCTTTAAAACGCCTAGCCCATTATCGTTATCTGGCTCTCAGCACGGCGTAGTCCTTCGTTGTATTTCATTATTACGAGTGCGCTTACACAACCACGCAAGGTTATCGGGAGTCTCTGGAGCAGACGCGCATAAAGCTTAAACGCCTAAAATGTTAATGTCGGTGTAAATGATTCAACTGTCCAGAGAAATTTTACACCGTTTGCAATCAAAATGCAGTGATTCAAGGAGGTTGGAGCCACGAGGCAAGAGAGACCGAGTGGGTGGGTGTAGTCACGTGTGAGGATGGATTGGTTTTCAAAATAAAGGCGATCCGTGTTTGGACTCAGTCTGAACTCTTCATTACACTGAGGGAAGGAGATGGAGGAGGATGGAGGGTCTGTGGTGAGAAGGTGTATGACACACTCCTGCACACACACACACACACACACACACACACTACATACATAGACACCAGGGACCCATGGAACGATGGCATGAGTCACCGATGAGTCATTTTTTCATCATTTTGTAAAAAAAAAAAAAAAGATCAGACTGACCAATCCCAGTCAGGTATAAACAACTGCGCAAAGATACAAGATGCAACCTCGCTCTAGTTCTGATGATAGTGGCAACATCATTTCTATCCTCTCTCCCCTCACATGTGATATTTCGAAGCACATCATCATTATTGTTCCTCCATTCAAGCCACAGAACAGTGTAATTGCCCTTTGAGGGACATTCAAGGCTTCATGTAGTGTGGTAGTCATGGTGGATCTCATCTTGCAGTGTATTCTTTTGCAAATATGGTGAAGCAGTAAACAGGCAAACTGAAAGATTAAACTTTCTCATCTTGTGTGTCTTGCTGCAGCTGGAAAATTTCACACATTTCATTTTTTCACCAAAATGGAAGCTATATTTATGCAGTAGAGACGCCTCGTCGGAGCGTGCCTCACTCTTGTTATGGGTGCAAAAAAAGGAAAAACACTGAGAAAAAAGGTAAACGCTGAGAGGTTGAGTGTGTATACAAAGCTAACTGTGACTGAGCGGACACCTTAGGGACAGCAAACACCTCAAATTAGACTCGACACCAAACAACCACAGTCATTTTGTTTTCTTAGCCTGATTATCATCAAATAGCGAGTCGCTGACACACAAACGACAAGGAAGCAACCTAGTTTTCATGAGTGCAACGAAGCAGAGCCGGGGGGGGGGGGGGGGGTGGGTCGCTACTGATGGTGCTGGGTTGGGTTTACGATGAAAGTGACATACTGAACCATGACTGGCAGCAGTATTACACTTCAAAAATGATTCTTGACTGATTGATTCAAACCAGCGCACATGTTGCCCCTTTCATCACTAACATCTCAGAAACCATCCAGCGAGTCCGACCCATAAACGGGAAGA
Organism: Hoplostethus atlanticus; assembly: GCA_034670405.1. Taxonomy (NCBI): domain Eukaryota; kingdom Metazoa; phylum Chordata; class Actinopteri; order Trachichthyiformes; family Trachichthyidae; genus Hoplostethus; species Hoplostethus atlanticus. The sequence goes on along the minus strand of JAXDDX010000064.1, from coordinate 1,848,809 downwards.
GGAATCGGATCAGCCCATCTCCTCCGTCCCCAGTGGAGGATGGATCAACCTAATTAAAGCCTATCGAGACACATTAGCCTTGCAGAACGGTCGCTCTGTTAAAGAAAACCACTTCAAAAAGGTAAATTCACATCTGCTATTCCAGTGATCTAAGGCAGTTCGATCCATATTTCCTAAGATGAGCAACTGTCTGACAGCCTGAAATCAGAGAAGCGAGGCTTGAAACCGTCAAAGGATATTCCTCCTTCTCATTATCTATTTATTAACGCCAAGAATCCAAAGCAGTTTCTCGCTCGCAGGGGGGGGGGGGGAATGTCTGGGAAGTTGTTTTTTGGCGCAGAGCACATATCTTCAGCGGACTCGTTATGAAGCTATGCGCAACTTACAGAATTGTGCCTGCGTTTTTGTCCCAGTTGTTGTTAATATTTGATGCCGCCAAAACATGCCTGTGCACTGCAGCAAATTTCTGGGTAGACCTCCCCCGGGCGTATAAAACTGGAGGCAACAAAACTGGAGCTAGACATCTGGAGCTAGGAGATAAAACTGCAAATTCATTCCGCTAATATCAGCCGCGAGGATACTAAACCAAACTGACCGAAGTAACTGTCCGAGCCAAATGGAGAACTTTGGCAAAAGCTTTGTGGTATTTTCCAACCTTGACAGACTTTATGGAGGAGACTTTAGATCAGATTATAAAATGAAACATCTATTTTACAACAGTCAGGAGGGAATATGTTTTACGGTCACTCCCCCTTTCCAGTCTCAACTAAACCCATTGAACCTAGACATAATTCTTGGGAGCTCCCCGTTTGTCCTTCTAATATTTTGTATGGATCCCCTTCTCGAAGCCAAATCCCCTTTCTGACTGCCAATGCACCAAGTAAGCAATTACTTAAATGGCTCTGATCACATCCACTAGCTCAAACTGGCCTGACACCGGGCAAAACTATAAATTATTATGATCCATAAATACCAGTGCCGTTGTTTTATTTTGAAGCATATTGAGGAGATAGGGGAGGATACGCTTCCTACTGGCTGCCATCAAACCAACGACATATATTTCAGCAAAAACTTGCCACTTTCATCTTCCTCTCTAGCTCTCTCCTCTCTTATTCCACCGTCCTCCATTCCCTTTCTTCTTCTACTGCGTGTGTTTGCATCATGTGCGTCCACACGAGTATTCCTGTGATGTTGTGTTCAAAGACGAAGGGAGAGTGGCCGTGCAATATGCAAGTAGCGTGTGTGTCTGCTCCTATGCACATGCATGTATGTGACTGCAGCTCCAACGAGACAATAATTAATAAATTGCCTTTCGTCCCACTAGCTCTGTTAGTGAGACGAGGCCATTCATCGCGGTGTCAGCTCCTCATAGGTCAGCACTGCTTCAACGCTCCGCCAAGAGAAAGATAGACAGGGAAGTTAACTCTTAGCACTCGAGAGTCTCTAGAGACACACGGTGTAAACCCTGCTCATCAGATTCCTTAGTGTACCTTTTATATACCTGTTTAGTTTCTGTTATTGCAGCAGTATTGGGTACCGTTACTACCAGGGATCAAACCAGCTACTCTTTCAACTACTAGACGACTATCTGCTTGCATGAGTTTGTCCAGGTTCAGTCTATCCAACGTCCTGCTACTGAGACTCAAAAGGGATGTGTCATTTTCACACATCTCGTGTTAGTTGTCAAAAAATATTAACACATACTGTACGAGTCGGTTACAGTAGCTGAGTGTTTCTATGTGCAAAAGGCACGCTTCAGGCTTGATGACATTCATTGTTTCAGATGGAAAATGGTTCCTGCTGCCAGTAAAGCAGCCCGGCCTGATGAAAAAAAAAAAAAAAAAGACATAACACAACACTGAGCAGGCCCCGTAGACAAAGCTCATTTTCATCATTCCTGAATGTAAGGCCGAGACATTTTACAGCTATCTCACCATCAGTGTCAGGCTGTCATGCAACAGCCCACTTGTGGCACCGTTGAAATGGATGAGGCGAATCGGGATGTGGGCGTATCGTCAAAGGTTAGCCTACTGCGTTTGTAACCCATCTTCATTCTGTAGCCAAGCGATCTCTTCATAACCACGAATTAACCTCTCTAAACTAGGATAGCAGTCAGCTGCTATGGAAAACCATTCATACAACAATGTTTCTATCTACGCATCAGACATCCTCATCCATTAACTTTTACTTGAGCGTAAAAAGATACAAGCTAGTGGTTACTGGTATTATTATAGAGAAAAGAGGGGATCTGGCATCACTGCTCTGCCTCTCTCACTCAGCAAACAGAGAATGATCTGGCGGGTAAGTTTCAGAAGCAACATCAGAAACAGCTCAAACACCCACCAGTTTTTAATCTCTGACAAGACTTTGTAAATCGTACATTATTCATCCATAACACCTCATTTAGTTGCAATAATTCAAACATGGGTGCAGATCTAGGTGCTATATAACCATAACCAGATGGCAACACTTTCCCTTTCTCTCTCTAAATTGGGAAGTGACTCTACACCATTGAAGCTGCATGGCTTCAGATCAAACTAACTCCCTTATTTCTGTAAGAATGTCTGGGACTGACGTGAAGCACTTTCCTCTTGCCTGATTGTTTCCTTTTGGGTCTTGCAGCTTTTCAGCACCGCTGCTCTGAACAGCAGGTCCAGCGACAGTATTTGTAGGCTCGTTTTAACCTGCTATCAGCTGAGGTCTTCTACAGGCGCATGCAAACTCGCTCAAGGCTGACTTTTTCCTGAATCGATTGCTGTTCTGCATTTGGCAGCTGAGTCTTGAAACATCTCCTCCTACCAGATTTAAGAACTGAATGGTGCCATTTGTGGTGCTGAAATGTCAATTTAATGTAAACAAGATATAAGCACAGGGAAATAAGCATCCATTGTAAACGTCAAGGAAAAGACGATTGGTGAAAAAAATATCCCAGTACATGGATAGATGAGGATATGGTACAAATAGGTCTGAAAGTCTTTGTATTTCTATGTGCTGCATGTTTCAGTGCTCTTGCTGTAGTGTTGCCTTAAACCAGGTCACCCAAGAGAAGAGGGGAAGAGGGTACAGCAGGGTGAAAAACAAAAAAAGAGGGATGAGGGGAAATGAAGAGGGAACACGGGGAAGAGGGAGGTGACAATCTATTCCATCATTTCTCCCCATGGGCAAAGCTTTACTCTTTTACAGCAGCCAATCAGATGTCTTGCAGCTACAACGTCAACTATCTGATTGGTCAATTGTGTGTGTGTGTGTGTGTGTTGTGAGAGATAGACATTAAAAGAGATACAGAGACAAAGCGACGTACAGTGAGTTGTCAGCCAGATTATGAGTCTGCCCAGAATGAAAGTTTCCATATGAGCAGCAGCAGGTTCATACGCTGCCTGGCTCTCTGTGTGTGGTCTCGTCCAGATGAGGCATAATAGAGAGTCGATAAGCATCAGTGACTCAGATACAGCCTGGCCACGTTCACCTTCTCTGCCCCTTGGGACAGAAAATCACTTTGTTTGTCAAAAAAAAAAAAAAAACTAGGACAGAGAGAGGGGGAGGGAATTGAAAACAATAAAAAAATGAAAAATAGGCTACAGTAGAAAGGAGTGTCATCTGTGTCAACAAAGCCTGTACAGACAGAAGTGAAAGTCTTTGCTTAACTGTGGACAACTCGCCATGGAAGAGAGACGGCATCCCTCCCTTCATCTTCCTCTTCATTTCCTCTTCATTGAGAGGGGATCCTAAAAAGCTGGCCCAAATTCCTGCGGATTCCATCTCCCTTATTCCCCTGCACAATCTATCTCAGTCCATCCTGGTTAGGGCAGCCGGCCCACTCCACCCGGCCCCACCCCGCCACGCCCCACACCCAGATTATAGGTTTGGTCAGATTCTGGCGGGCGGTCCATTAAGATGAGGACTTATTAAAAACCTCTGAGTGCAATTTCTCACAGCGTCACATTCCTCAAATAAAAGCACCCTTCACATCACCGCAAGGCTGACTGCTGTTTGCATTCTGGGAAAGGAGGAAGCAAGAATGAGAGGAGGAGGGGTAGAGAGACAGAGAAGGAGAGAGAGAGAGAAAGAGAGAAACTACTATGAACCACAAGATCTGGAACCACTTTGAGGAAACACACCATCAGTTCCTGTGTCATTCTAAGGGCTTTTTAAACCTTTATATAACCAGCAAGCTGACGGAGGCCATGTACTTTCACTCTTCAATTCATAGGGACCTTAAGTTATTATCTTGGTTAGAAGAATGACCTGCAGAACATCCTGATGGTTCAGTCTGGAGATGCACACACCACGTGCAATACCTATATCGGAATGGGTTTAAATCTTTGCTCATGCAATGTTGTTTCATTTTTCTCCCGTCCCTTCCTACCATTCTTGATAGTATGAAGTCACCAAGAATAGTGATTTAACAGAACAACGGCATGAGAAGCATGTCCAGATTTCAAACAAACTGCACAGGTATTTATGGGTTGGGGAAAAATTACAGAAAGCAAAAAAAACACATGAGAAAAATATACTTTCACATACCTGATTTTATGTGGGTGACTAATGCTTGAGGAATAATACATTCTAAAAAAAACAACCTTATGAACACTTCTGTCTCACTAGCTCAATCAGGAAACACAGTGTGTGTTCAATTTCAACATGTTTAACACTAGCAGTGTTCACTGTGCACATTTATTAAAAAACATCATTATTTTTAGTGTTTGGAGGCTACAGGCTGTTATTTCTCAAACAATAAAGAAGGTCATTGCAGGAGAAACCTGCAACTGCCTAAAATAACCGCACTAAAATAATGGAAAATGGAGGAGGACAGTGTGGCCCTACATCAAAAAGCAGCCTATGAGCTCTTGAATGCATGCACGTGCACCGACACACAGGCACACACACACACACACATCATGTAGAATCTCATAGCTGTGCTCCACTCAGACAGTATAAATGGCTGAGACAGCCTGAGGCCGCTGCTGGCGAACCTCCACTGCGCTCTCCTCGCCGTCTCTGGCTCACGTCGTGGTAAAAAAAGACTGTGAAAGCCCCTCCTAGGGCTGGGGCTGATTTGGTGTCAGTTTCAATATTAAAGGACTACACTGACTTTTTGGGAGTTTGGCTCATTGGTCACTGAGCTAATGTGTGACGAGAGGATTGGCACCAAAACCATCTCTGGGAGTCTGGTAGGCAGCTCTGTCCAATGCACATGCTAATGCTTTAGCATACAGTAGGTAAAGTAATGGTTGTTGACTAGCATTACGCTAGCTGGACGGTTAGTTAAACCTGACAGGCTTGTTTAGGTCAAACAGACATCAAATTTGACAAAATGAATGAACTTCCAGTGGCGGACGATCTTTCTTCCCATGAGATTTTGAGCGTAATTTGTTGTGTTTGCACGGGACGAGAGCCAAGTTAGCCGGACAGCTCAGGTTTTGGCACTGCTGATTTGTAATGGACTTGATTGAGATGTTGTTTTCAGAAGTTATGAATCTGCAGGTCACAGAATAAAAGCCGATACCAACATCCAATTACAAAAACATCTATCTTGATACTTTTTGATAATGCGAATCAGTTACAGTTACTTAACACACTGTACTTGACAGAGCGGTTCAGTGCAGGTGATTTTGGTGTCAACCCTCTCACATATTGAGTAAGGTGACCAGTGGGGCAAACTCTCAAAAAGTTGGTGTAGTCCTTTAAGGCGATCAAGTGAAATTAAAAAAGGTATCAATTCAAAATATTGGATTCTAAGAATGAGATGTCAAGTCTTCTACTAGCCTACACACATTTTGAATGACTGAGTTTGGACAGAACCTCACATAAAGTGAAAGAGGGATAAGTGCAGGTACCTCAGGACATAACTCACAGAATAAATATCCAGTACCCAGTATATTAACCAATGTACTTTAACAGTAGGTTGGATGGCAAACCTGATTTTCCTCAACAAACTGAAAATTCATTCAGATGCACTTTATGCACCAACTATGAACCTCAAATCATTTGCGAAACAGCTGCCAGTGGGAAAATGAAAACCCAGACTCTGCGACACTAAAACAGTAGGGCTAGGGCACAGAGTAAGATGTGCTCACTTATGTGGAGGAGGGTAGTTAGATGTTCATGTTTTAATAAGTCTGGTATACTTGGACACTGAGAACTTTTAAGTCCCATTTGGGTTCCGGGGCTAAAAGTGTTAAAGAGATTCAGTCGCTGCTTTAAAACGTAATGGGAATACCTGACATTAATATGAATGAGTCCTTGTGGTCGCAGGGTGCCTCGACAAGCTTCATTTTCATTCCCCAACTAAAACTATTTGCAGAGAGCCGAGTGATGCACGAGCTCTTTTGACTCGCCGTGGGGGATAGGAAAGAAACTTCCTTGTGATTATGAAATAAATAGCCTTGAGCATGGGTGGAGAAGAGCTTGTCAAACATCCTGTATTTGTGGTGTGGTTGTCTTCAAGGCAAATCAACTTCAAAACAACCCTCAACCCTCATTCTGCTGATGTAAAACCAAAAAGGCCCAGTGAGAGGGTGTAATCTCATTCAAGAAGGAATGATTGGATTGCATTCCCATTGCTGTGTAGATGTGCAACAGATAGCAGTAAACTTAGTGGTAAAGTGAGGGGAGTCATTTCCGTCCCCAGCATCCTCTCCCTTTTAAAATTGGACAAATTACAATCAGGGCCGCGGGAGATTTGCCCCGCCCCTTGTTCCTGAAAGGATGCTGAATAGCGAGAGGGGAACCTCAGTCAATCCCCGGATAATAAGGACGATAATGAATCTCTGGGAAAATGTTAAAAGTGGGAGTGAGTGACGGGGGTGTGGTGCAGTGGGAAAGGCCGCAGAGCACAGTGAATCCAGTTCACATGTCAACTCCCCTTCATCGCTCCCTTTCTCCCTCCCGCCTTCCCCTTTACTCCCTTCTGTGCAGGGAAGGTGTCAAAACAAGTTTGGCTTGTGAATTGCGTGCCGGTTCCAGGCTATTTTTCTCTTGCTGGTGTTTCAGATAGCAAGAGCAACCTGACACAGCTGTCTATACTGATAGCCATGGAAAGGACTTCTCTCTCTCTCTCTCTCTCTCTCTCTCTCTCTCTCTCTCTCTCTCTCTCTCTCTCTCTCTCTCTCTCTCTCTCTCTCTCTCTCTCTCTCTCTCTCTCTCTCTCTCTCTCTCTCTCTCTCTCTCTCTCTCTCTCTCTCTCTCTCTCTCTCTCTCTCTCTCTCTCTCTCTCTCTCTCTCTCTCTCTCTCTCTCTCTCTCACGGTCTTTATCAGTCTGCCTCTCTCCCTCCCCGTCACTCCTCCATCCCTCCCTCCCCAACAACACAAAATCAATTGAGCTGTCTGATTAAAAAAAACAAACACATCCTGTCCTCAAGTGACTTTAGTGCATCTCAGAGCACTTAAGGACAGAAACAAGAAGGCATGACTCAACGCCAGGGCGATGCCACACCATGAGGCACAGCAAGGCCATGTTGAATTACCTTCATCTGGTGTAACAGTGCTGACCCACTGAAGGTTACATTCACCAACAGCATTCAGCATCTTCCCCCCCACCACTCTCTTCATCAATACTCGCAATCAGACAAAAGTAATCCCAGAGTGCCAAACAAATTGTTTGGATCAATCTGCTTCCTCGGGTTGATGATGCTATTAGAAGGCAGATGTTTGTATGCAGTGAAAACAATTACTGTTGAAATATACTGTGAAATATTTCAAACACAGTCACCAAAACACAGGATTCGAGGTAACAAATTCTTAAAGCGCAGACAAAAGGACACAAAGCAAAAACTCTCTCTCCGTCCTCCCCTGTTGAATTTTAACACTTTGCTGAGTGATGGCAGCATCAAAAATGACTAATAAAGGCAAAATCATAGAAAATCATAGAAAATCAAAACTCCTGTGTGGCCATCTTTCATTTTCCAGCCATTCAGTTCTCCTCACCAGTGTCTTACAGCGGGAAGTCAGATGACAGGTGCTTTAGTGCTGTGTGGTTTGGTTTCGCTGATGTGCAGTTTCCTCTCAATTGCAGTGCTCCGTGTACCTCCGTCTGACTCCCAGCTCTCCCTTCCTCACCCTTTCTCTCTCTCTCTCTCTCTCCCTCTCCTCCTGCTGATATGGTGAAAATCAATGGCTCCTCTATTCTGTGGAAGGTCTGATGTCTGCTAATGAAATCCTATCTGCTATGAGTCATCCATCTGATAGCTGCTGGGACAACGACTGGCAGAGGACCGTCTCCAGCATCATTTGTGATCACACACACACACACACACTGCAAACACACTTTGTTGTGGTTAGAAGAAAACCTTAAAGATTGAGTACACTGTTGAAGTTTTATATGAAGATTATTCTGTATAGCATTTCATTTGATGGTGTTTTATATATGTGTATAAAATGAAAAATGACAGGTGAGTTTGATTCAGATCCGCAACATTGTGAGAGTGTGGAGGGCCTCAAATCAAATCACATTTATTTGTATAGCCCTTAATCACCGTTACAGTCTCTAAGGGCTTCACAGTGCTCAACATGTGAAAATAATAAATAATTAGTACACGACATCCCCAGCCTTGGACCCTCACAGAGGACAAGGAAAAACTCCCACAAAATCTTATAGGGAAAATTGGGAGAAACCTTGGGAGGGGCTACCCAGAGAGGGATCCCCCTACCAGGACGGTTGGGCGTGCAATAGATGCCGAGTTTGGGCAGGCAGCGTATACACAATGCATTAAAGTTTATTTTGGTGGGACATCCAGATCTGATGTGGGGCATCACAGCAAACGGCAGCTCAGTCAGCGTCATCATAGCCTCAGAGCACTGGGAGCCACCAGGATGCTTCAGTCGCTATCATTTCATACTACTGTTTGTTTCTTTACGGCTTCCACCCAGCTGAGTTGAGACAGAGCATACTCAGGCTCAGCAAACATGGATTAGTCACCATGGACTTTTCCCATACACACACACACACACACACACACACACACACACCAAAGATGACTCCTAAATTCTTAGTTAAAGGCTTCATTTATGGAGGACGACCGAGTGACAGCTGAATTTGTCTCGAGATGTTGTTCAGGGCCGATAACCAGGACCTCAGTTTAGTGCTTGACATCGGCTTGACAGTCATGTCGGCGAACATATGCTCGCTTTTTTTTTTTACTGAGAGTCACACAGATGCTGGAAAACATTTTGCACAAATGTCTGTGCATGTGTGCACGCTGACACACTGCCTACTGTTCAGGATGTTAGAATACTGCTGCGTGTCACAGCTGGCAAGAATGAATGAAATAACTATTGAGTATTGAAGTAAAACAAGCCTCACACACACACACGCATACACTCTGCACAGTTCCCACATGTCACGGCTTACATGCAAACAGAACAAGCCTGCAAACATGTCACCCACAGCTGGCCGGGGCACAGCCACTTGCACCCACGCTGTGATCTCTTTTTTAATCACATCCTCAACCTTAATGCATCCAGCACTCATGGATCTCATTTCTCTGACCCCTTCAATCCTTGCATCCATCCATCCCTCCCTCCCTCTCGCTCTATCCCCTGCATCAATCCATCCCTCCATCCTTTCAATCCCTCCCCTCGTCGTCACGGCATCTCTCCACCCCTCCCAATATCAATCTAAAAGCTGCTAATCTCTTCCTGTAGCTGTGTCTTTGCGTCACGGTGTCACTGCATCCTCCACTGATTGGAATTGACATCTGTGTGCACAGCTCTGGCACATAGCCATACAGTACACGTACACCCGGAGTCGGGGGCCCAGGACACATCCACAGATATGACAAAAAGAGGATTTGTCATGCATAAACCCGCCGATACAACGATACAATGCCATTTCACCTGGTAAGCCTACTGAAGCAAATGCTCATGAAAAGCTACGCTAGGCAACTCTGCATGTTGGCGACTCCAAATAATCATTTTAAATTTTAACGTCAATGCCCATAGATCATGTGATGTCAGTAAACTGCACACAGCGCACTCATGTTTACCTAGCCGGTCCGTCTGTGATCGATTTATACTCCCCGCTTTCTCTGGACCAGAATTTAATTTGGGCAAATGGGGCGAAACCTATGGAGTCCCAATTAGTGGCAATGGGAAACTCTTAGGTTGATGAGATTTTTTCATAGAAATCTTAAAATACCTGATTTCTTTAACTGTGTTTCATGACCAAAGATGAGTTTTAAGCCTAATTATGGTACCCACACAAAAAGAAAACCTCTGGATGAATTCAAAAAGCTGAAAACAGGCTGTTTTTCTTAGTTCCTTTAAAAGTTGACATTTTGGAGGAACAAGGTTTTTCACCAGACAGACACGACATGCTCAAATGAGTTGAGGTACTAGAATGACACACTGGTGTGTCAAAACAAGCTCAAACTAGTTTAATACATTTAATTAAAATAAGATTGAATGTTAGTTGTTTGAATTTCTTCATTAAAACAGCGAGAGCAGAAGGAGACGCAGCCAAGCGCTAACAGTCAGCTGGGGAGCTCAATACATTACACACAGAGGCCATTAATAATATACGACCAAAATAAATCTAACTTCCCTGAGGGTATCCCCACCACCGTGCCTCTCCAGCCCTCCCTACATCATATAAAAGACAGAACAGGAAGAAGAGAAGCGTCAGCAGGACAACAGGAAATAAGAGACACTCGGGGGGAAGGAGAGAGAAAGATCTTTCCAGAAAGAGAAGAGAAGAGAAAGGTTGGTATGAGGCGAGTCGGTGTCACCACTGTTTGGGCTCTGATGTGAACAAACGTCATCATTCGTACGTAGTGAGCTTGTGACGACACGCTGCCATTTTGAATCAAGGTGGGACAATCCGGACGTAGACAGTGGATGAGAAGTGTGTTCCCCCTCCCTCAACAACCACCGTGGAAGTATACACTGATGTGTTCTTCTTCATCAGTCTGATTTAAAAACAAAAACAAACACTGTATAACAATAATAATTGATCCAATAAATCAGAGACATCCTCCCCAATAAGGTGACACGAGGCCAATGATGTCACGCAAACAAGGAAGTGACTCAACAAAAAACACCCCCACCCCCCCTAACTCTCTCTTTCTCTCTCTCTCTCTCTCCCTCTATCCATCTTCTTGCCCTCTTCCTCTCTGGGGCTCTGACGCTATCATCCCACTGCCACGCTATCTGTCCATACGTCCCTTCCCTCCCCATCGTTGGCTCAGTTTGCCTCACTTCATCTCCTCTTCTACCTCAACCACTCCCCTTTCTGTTTACCTGCTTTTTTTCCTGGTCTCTTCTCTCTCCCTCCAGCTATTCTTGCTTTCTCTCAGGCTCTCTCTCGCTCTTCTATGCCTGTCTGTCTCTCTTTCTCTAATTGGGTATTTTGCATTGCTGTCCTAGCGACACAGTATGTCTCCTGTCACTGCTGTCCAAGACACTACTATAAAAGCGCTATTTCCTTGGTGTGTGTGCACGTGAGTGTGTCTGAGACCTTCTAATCCAGGGTCATGGGTTGGGACAGAGATGAAGAATCAGTCAAACAGATAGCATAGCACACCGCACCATTAACAAAACATTGACAACATCTGGGGTGAAAACAGTGGATTTGTGGATCAGGATAAAGGTCATTACTGGCATCAGCTATTGGCTCTAGCCCACATTCTCCTGGTCGATAGCAGAAGGTGGTAGCGACGTTCTCTTTGCAACAGGAAGCAACAGGGTTTATGGGAAATGCGGTCTTAATTCATTAAGAGTCTTAATAACGTTCAATAAGTGAAGACACATTCTTTAGTCAACGTCATGGCAGAACTGTCTAACTTTTCTAGACAACGAATGTATTTTGAACAGGAGCTGACACTTATTGGCTTGATGCCACCTCTGTCATTGTGGCCTGCAGTGGCCAAGCTGGACAGCAGTTGTTGTAGTTGCACTATATGATGAAAGGTTATGGGGGAAGTAGCAAGACAGTTTGCACCACACAAAGCCTGAAGGCGCAAACAACATGAGGATTTGTCACTTTTCATATTTCATGTGTTGCCCCTTTATAACAGTATTTCTTCAGCCAGGTTGAGGCACGATAGAGCCAAATGCGAAATACCCTAAGCAGCTGGACATTTTGACATCAGATCTGTCATGCTAAGAAAGGGTTTGATTACGTTGTGAAAGAACCGTGTCTTCCTCCAGCTACCACTGGATTACACCAACATGTCTATGAGGCATCATTACATAAGCTTGTGGTGTGGGTGTGGGTGTGTGTGTGTCTGAACAAACAACAAACTGGATGGGCTGTCGTGTGTGAATGAATATGGGGTAAAGGCGTTAAAGGATGGGATTGAGAACCAGCGTAAGACAGTTCATTCTGACCGCATTTCCCTTCCTCCCCCCACCACCCCCGAGTCTCCGTCTCTGCACGTCTTTGTTGTGGGGAAAGTTCATTTGGGAACTCTGTCAAAGTTATTGTCAACCACAGCCACAAAGGACCTATTCTGCTCTGGCAAAATCAGCGATGAGGTTTTCCTCTGTGGTCTATTCACAGAGTGTGGCACGTACACACAGAAAACAAGCGCACATGTATAGGTGCAAAGTGAGTTTCCATGCCAGGGTGGTATCATATTGTATCACGTACGCATGCATGCACTTCTACGTCTCCAAGAAAAGCCAGTGACTCAGACTTTGTCATCTCTCAGGAATACCTCCTGACGTCATTGGTGGCCTTGTCAGTCACCTTCCACCATGCTGGGTGTTCATTTCCATCAACCCGACATACATTCTATCAATTTGTGCAGCAAGCATGCGATGTACTTGATGATTCTTTTCCAGTTGGATGCATTTCAACAGCGTGTAATTACACGATTCAAAGTGTTTGGGAATTTGTCTGCATAGATGTTTCAGTTGCTTTAAGCCATGTCGATGTACACTGACGCTATTTGGATTAGCGCGGTTCGACTGTGAACACATGCGCTACAAAACACATGTTATTAAAGCGGTAATCTGCCACTCCTATTCTGCTCCAGTGCAGGCATTTCCTGTAGGGCTGCCAACAGCCCTAACATGACTCTTTCCAGCATCTGGTCTGTCGGGATCTTTCTCTCTGCCTCTACATCTCAATGGGGCTTGTTGGCTGATAACACAAAATGTCATATGAATCACCACCTGGGGACTACGGTAATAAAACCTGTGTGCAAGTATGCAGTGTCCGTTTGCTGTGAAATCCCTGGATGGATGTGTGTGTGTGAGAGTCTCGGCCAGAGCAACACCCAACTAGACTAATGTTAGAGATGTTAGAGAACCAGCGCTGTAAAGCAGAGATTGTCAAATTATGACTCAGGATCCAACACTGATGCTCAATACTTTTTTTTTTTTTTCCCCACAGAGGATTCCTGTCATACTGTTTGTTCATAGAGGTTATGCTATCCTGTTTCATCTCCCCCTGCCTAGCGAGGACGGGGTTACGATGCATCCCCGACAGGGTAAGAGTTATAGTGTGGTTCGGCCTGATGGCACAAATATACACCCACGTGCAATCGACCACTCCAACTCTCTCACGCCCACATATACCGGCACCCACACACACACACACACCTCTTGTGGTGAGTAAGTAGTGATATCTAAGTAATAACTAAGCGCCTCCACAGTGCTTGCCCATGGATATCTGTTACTCAGTTGTGTTTAAAATGGATGGTAAATTGATATAAAGAGTAATACCAGTTGTCTATGAAGTTAAAGCGGACCCATGTGGCGCCGCGCATTCAGGACCCAACCAGGACGTCAAGACAAAATACATGCTTTACAAATTCATTGTCATAGCAATGGTAAAAACACTAAATTTCTCATTTGGGTCTACAGGTGGAGAAATTTAAGAATCCTTGTGCTTAACGGGCTCCACAGGAAATATACACTATTAACACAACTGGCCCCGCTGAGACATGAATAGTTTACATGGTCCTTCCCATCAGTGGAAATATCAGCCCATATCGTGCAATTTTTCAAAAACCTGAATTTCATTAGATGTCTGTTTGTTACTTGATAACAGTGATGGGTTGACCTAGACACTTTGTGGCACATTTTATCAAAGCTAATGTAACACCATCATATAATACTTGAGGAAAAGCTCCCCTCTCAACGCAGCCATAACGATAAAAAACAGAATTGCGTACTAAAGTTGCAGTCAGAGTGAGGTAGCCCACCATACAGGCTTAATGCCCTCTCTGACCTCTGCTCAGTAACATTCCAGTCAAGGGTTTATCCAAGGTTCAGCCGGACCGTGTCTAAGCACTGGGCCTCCCTACAAGAGTCTGATTCCTCCTGCGAGCAACTAGGAAGAAAAACAAGGAGTAGCCACTGATGTCAATGGATGGATGTCAATTCTGGTGCTGCGTAAAATGTGACAGATACGTTCAACATTTCTGGTTAAACTGGTTAAGGAAAACAGCCACTACAAAGACATTGCAACTCCTGTGACATCAGTCCCTCCTCCTTTTAACTCATAGGCTCAAATCCCATGGGAACAAGCATCCCACACACTCTCTCTGTTACCTTGAGGGAAGATGAGTAAACTACTAGTGACATCAGCACCACACAAGCACAGGCCCCACCGTGACTACAGCAGGGCACATGGGAGATCTTGTACTTAAAAAAAAAGAAAAGACATTTGCCTAGAACCAAAGTAGATACACACTGGCACCGCAGCCGAGAGTAAACCTCCTGTTCATGCACCATTTTAGGCTGACAGACATCTTAATTCATAACATATATTGTAGTAGTATCAAAGTAGTATCAAATTGTTTTCATTTTCTTATCTTTCATTTTCTTATCTTTCATTGAGAGGTCTTTCACCACCTTACCCTTAACCTTAGCCATGTTGGCCACGGCATGGGGCTTTAAAAAGCAACGCTAACCGGGATTAGCATCCAATTTTAACACCTGACTGTAATCCAGCACTCCATGCTCCATGCTAAGCCTGTACTAGCCACTCTAATGGAAGGGACGCTATTTGCAGATTGTCGCTTTTCTCCCCCCCTGCAACTGTTACCTAACACCTGGCCCTGTGACACGCAGCCGATGGCAGGACAGCACACTCCCAGGAGGGGAGGGGGGGGGAGGTTCTTCTAGCTCATCTTCACTCACTGCTGAACTAAAAATAACAGCACCTTGAAATACTACTTAGTGTGTGATCCTTAGTGACAGTCTATGAGGCAGCTGACTGCCAAACCCTTTCAGCACCAGTTATGTGCTGCCGTATTATCAGACTATCTTTGTGACTTTGTATTATCATGAACTCAATGTACATCAAATTGAATCATGACATTTTCATATTGCTATGCCCCTGCAAAAGAAAACCAATATTTGGCAGAGATGACCCATCAACAGCCGGATTGAGAACATGTTTTTTATCACTATCCTACAAGTTAACAGTGCAAGATGTAGCTAGACTTTAGCCTCCAAAACACAGATAGTAGACAGACACCAGAAGGGAAACCTCTTGGATCAATAGTCTGAAATCAAGTGTGGTCTTTGGATGGTGAGGTCGATCATGAACCGCGTTTTGAGTGTTATCACCCTATCTTACAGTATTGTCTCACATCTATACCTGCTGAGTCAGCATGAGCTTATGAGACATCATTGATCACAAAGTGGCCGTGGCCTGCTATCACAGTTTCTTCATAAGTCTGACTAGCGTGGATAGAGAGGTCACTTCCTGGTGTATCGTGGCCATCTTCTTCATTATTGCCTAGATTTTTCTAATGTCATGAGTGACAGGGCATGAGACTGTATTTTGTGATGTTCAGCAGCAACGTTGGTGTATCAGCCAATTGAATTGATTGAGATGTTATTCAATTCATTGTAATTTCTACCTATTCCAACTAGATGGCCTACAACCAGAGAGCTCTGGCATGTGTGAGTGGTTCAGCCAATGGGAAAGACGCGTCCTGGTGTTTCTTGGTGATCCCCTTCATAACACTAACGATAGGCATTGTCATAATAATGAGTGACTGAACATGAGACTGATGGACAGTTGTAATGTTCCCCATGTTCCACTGATGGCCAAATGATGCCTCTGTCAATTTTATGAGCACAGATGAGCAACATTGTTATTACATCATCATAATGAGCTAATAACTCCATGTCTGGTCTTATCAACTGATGTTTGTGTGTACGACATGTTTAGTGTGTGATGTGTTTTTATTCTGTTTTATTCTGTCCGCAAATATAATTTCCCCTCACAGGACAATAAAGTTTGAATGAATGAATGAGTCTCATTCACGGTTTTTGTGCCATCATTGTTGCTGCCCCTTCTTTAAAACCTAAAAACTGTTGGCTCAACATACATAACATCACCCTCCATGTAAACATGCACCACAGTCTAAGGGTCAATAAGCACAGCGTCCACTGTAGCAATGGCAGGGGAGCAGGGCTGTCAGACACACATGAAAAATGAAAATTTCTATTTGCTATTGTCCAATCTCAATGAGTCGGTTGACAAATTGAACACTAACACTATTTTCTGTGGCGTGTGGTAACCAACAACAAGGAAACACGCACCGAAGAAGATCACCTGTCCAAACACGGACATACAGGCAGACGCAAACACAGAACCAGACAAGCAGCTAATGAGATTCCTTCTCAGTAGCGGGGGGCCAATTACACACAAACACACATATATACACAAACACACACACACACTGTGACAGAGAGACAGACAGGCAGACAGACAGGCATGGAGTTCATTTACCAAACACACTGGGACAAACAGGCCTGAATGACACCATTACTCATGCAACAGCAACTCATTACACTTTCACAGCCTAAATCGTGTGGCTGCAGGGATCACTGACATGAAATAAATATGAGAGCCGGGATGGATGGGCAACAATTTAACAGTACTGAGCTGTAGATGGTTAAATATTATACATCTGTTCCATATATCCCTCTATGTTGTCAAGCTGAAGACAATATTTCCACATTCCAATATTTTCATTGCCTGTATATCATGGACATAAAAAACAACTATGAAAGCTTAAGCTAAGCCAGATGAATGCAGTAGAAATCACTTTAATTACCAAGAACTGTCAAATACAAGATGCCCGAACGATACGAAAAGACAGGAATTTAAAGATTAAACAGAGATGGGTGGATGCTCTTGTGTCTTTCATTTGCCAGCTGCAGAGATATGGAGTCATGCCTCTATCACTGGCCTGCCCCTGATGATGTCATCAATTAAAGGAACAACATGAAACTGAAACAATAAAAGAATTCCCTTTTTTCCCCTCGCACTCAAACGCAGCAGTGATGGATCAATCTGACCGTGGGTGGGTGCAAACACACGCGTACACACACACACACACACGCTTCTGCACACATGAACGCAGCGCTGGTGAAAATGTCCTTGTAGCATGAACACAGATACGTGACGCACGGTGTGTGTGTGTGTGTGTGTGTGTGTGTGTGTGTGTGTCAGGGTACACCATACAAAGAGAATTTATACAAGTGAGCCAGCTGGGCACATAAGCCCTCCTGCACAATAAATCCAAATAATCCTTTACGACGGGAAGAGGGAAGAGGAGGGGGAGAAAAAAAACACACACACACACAAACACACACACACATGGTTCAATTAGCCTAGCCATTGTGCTTCCATGCCAGAGACATTCAGTGGCTGTGCCCTTCCCTCAGAATAACATGCAAGTCACCGGAATGCGTGCACTCAAAATAGCAAGACAGCTTATGACATTTGAAGCTGCCAAACACACACACACACACACACACACACACACACACCCACTTGCCAGCAGATGAAGCACCGTAGCACAAGTACATAAAGGATTACGCTCAGAATAAGAACAGAAAAGGAGAATTAATAAAAGAATTTCATCCTACCTTCCATCATGGTTGCAGATTTGCATTCCTCTATCTCCAAGGAGCCTGGAATGAAAGGAGGAGGTTTGGGGAGGGGGGGGGGGGGAGAGGAAGCCCCCGGTTACCAGAGAGATACTACAGAGATACAGTAGAATAGATGGACAGCAGAGCAGCCGTGTGCGTGTGGCTAACGCCCTGGCTAACTGTGAGCCTCCGACACCCCCAGACGTCGCCTGTCAACTAGCCCAGGGAGAGGGAGAGAGAGAGAGAGAGAGAGAGAGAGAGAGAGAGAAGGGGGAGGGAGGGGGGGGGTGGGTGGGGGCCTGGCCGGGCTAGCTGCCGATCAGAGCCGGGGCTTAAGCCATGGATGCTGCTGCTGCTGCTAGTGCGGCTCTAACCTACACATTCAGCTGAGGATGCTGAGGAGTAGGGGGAAAAAGATGTTTGGAGAGAAAAAAAAAGAGAGGGGGTAAGAGAGGGAGGGAGGCGGGGAGAGAGAGAGAGAGAAAGAGGGAGGTGGTGGTGGTGAGGGGGGTGTGAGTGAAGAGGGAGGGGGCAGATTGCTGAGGTCACAGATGAGCTCAGCCAATCGCTGAACCTCTCCTCTGAGTCACATGGCTTACAGCTTGAATCCCCCTAGAGAACACTAGTAACCTCTCTCACACAAAACACACACACACGTTCACCCATAATGGAGGCACACTCTAACACAAAGTACACACACACACACACACACGCAGAGGATATAGTAATACACAAAACGTGCACAAACAACCCCCCCCCTCCCCCTCTCAGCACCTACCTTATGTCAGTGCAGCGTGCCGAGCGATGAATGACATTAATCATTTGCTGGCGGACAGAATAACGTGCAGGTGTGAGTTAAGTGACAGCCCATGTTGAGGACACACACACACACACCTGCATAAATGATTTCCCCTGCAACCACTACAGTCCTGTCTGTGTAGTCTGAGTGTACTCCTGTACAGGTACTGCTCCCACAGCAGCTCCTTTCACTGTGTGTGTGTCTGCTTCTGAGTCCCGCCCCCCTGTAATTCATTTTCTCTCTCTCTCTCTCTCTCTCTCTCTCTCGCTCTCCTCTCTCTCCTCTCTCTCTCCTCTCTCTCCTCTCTCTCTCTCCTCTCTCTCCTCTCTCTCTCTCTCCTCTCTCTCCTCTCTCTCTCTCTCTCTCTCTGATCGATCAGCGTGACGTCATGGCAACGCAAACTACAGCTGCAACCAACAAGGAGGAGGGGCCAATAGCAGCCTGCCCCCAGAGATAGGTGTGTGTGTGTGTGTGTGTGTGTTGATTAATTTTCTATGAGAGGGTGGATGGGAGCCAGAGGCCGAGGGATGACCACTAATGGAGTAAAGACAAAGACACAGAACAGTGACCTGGATGAAGTATGAACATATCATCATCATGCTGGATGTAAACCTTGTATAATATAATGAATACTTTCAATATTTTACATTTATTCCAAAATGCTACAAGTCACCTGATATTCCTCAATCAATATTATAATATATATTTTTCATATATATATTTCAATATAAATATATTGAAAACCAATAGAATTCTGAGATAACTTAACTTCAACATAACCATACTAACTTATTTCATAACAATAATGATTTTTTGAAGAGTCGGTGTCTCCACATTTATTGATATATCCAGATGTGGATATATCATTGTGGCATGCAACTCCTCATTTCTCACTATGACTGTTCAGTATAAAACAACAAATAATAAATGCATCTTATGGCAATATTTTGTGTAGATTTTCTGTACAGGCAGTGTGTGTGTGTGTGTGTGTGTGTGTGTGTGTGTGTCATGTTTTAACCAGAGCCAACCGTGTGCCTCTTCATCCCAAGTCATGCTTACCTTCCCTTTGACTCCCTCCCTCCACCTCTTCCCCCTTTTCCCTATTTTTTCCTCCCTTTATTTTTACCATTCTCCCTCCATGCGGCTCATTCTGTCACTCCCCTCCTCCCTCCTTTCATCCCTCTGTCTCTCCCTCCCCAACTCCTCTGTCATAACACCCAGCAGATGCTCCCAGAGGGGGTCCCCACCCTCCAACCCTGGCCCCAGCTTTATCCCCCTTCCCCCTCCCCCTCCCTTCCCTCCCTCTCCTAATTTTTTAGTCATTTAGTGACTTCCCTCCTCTCATCGCCTCTTCATCACCACCTCTTTCTCCCCATCTACCTGATCTTCTCTCCTTCCTCTCCATCCTTGCAATCTGCCCCCCCCTTCCGTCTCCTACATCACTCCACCCCTCTCCCCCCTCCTCCCTTCACTTGGCTGCCAGACAAGGTACAGCTTCTCCTGTACTCCCATCTAGTGTTCAGTTAGGATCAGGGAGACATTTACCCAATCCGACCAAGTGTGTGTGTAGTGGCTGTAGGTGGATATGGTGGAGGGGAGGAGGCGGTACTGAGCAGGTGCAGTATGCATTACAGTATACGGTGACCCCTCCATCCATATACTGAGCCTGTCAGTGGTAATCAGGCTAAGAGTGGGCCATCTACTCGTGCAGAAATAGAGGTGGGTGTCGTGACTGCACACAACCGCTACCAAGCCAGCTAGAGGAGGAGCTGATGGGAGGAGGGAGGGGAGGGACGGAGGAGGGATTTGGTAAATAAATCCTAATGCTCTGTAAGCTGTGTTTTGGAGCTGAACACATGGAGTCGCATGAAAACAGAGACATCCTGGTGTTTACTACGGAGACGCCCGGACACTCACAAACACGCTGAGTGTTTGCACGTGTTCTGCACAACCTACACGGGCACGGGCAACATCTCTGGCAATGTTGACGAGCAGTTTTGCTGCCAATTGTGACCAAAGCCTTTTTATAATTACACAATTGTTCCTTATAGCCGACAGATATTGTCCCATATTGTCTATCATCACTCTGATGGGCAGTTTTATTGAGGAAGTAGGAATGGAACCTGGTGATTGAAAATTACTGGTAACTGAAAATAATCCAAAATAAAAGTGGATAATGTAGGAGGCTAATTGTCATGAGGGAAAAATGGAACGAGACGGAAAGAAAATATGGTGAGAAAAGAGAGGAGACCTGTGAGCAGAAGCAGGTGATATGTCTATGTGTGCATTTATTTAATTCCCAAGTTTTAGTAGCAGCTGCATTTTTTGTGAAATCGTCTAAAAAGGCGTCTCGTTCTAATGAAAGAGTCACGCAAGTATGCTCTCGTTCACACTGCAGTGGAGAGAGAGGGATGACATGAGAGACTTCAAGCACTGTTGTAAGTGTGATTACCATCTCAGTCGACGTGGATATCCCAGCAATTTGGTAATTAGAAGTATGAAAGTGAGTTTTAATGATACCCAAGCTGGGAGGTTTTTTCCCCCATGCTACACTAACAAGTCCAGATGAGGAAACACTAGTGTTGTCAAACATCAAATAAGAGCTAATATCAAATACAAACCTGGAGCACAAAATGCTTTTTATACTGCATGAGTTCAATTTGATGTAATATTATGAATAGCACTTTAATATGTGACACCTTGAACTCTGACCTTAAAAGGAACAATTAAAGGGCAACATCTCTCTCCTCCCAGCTGCCTCTTCAATAACTACAAGGTTGCATTGTAGTTGCACAATGTTATCGTAATGAAACGAACAGGCAGCCCTAGGCCAGGTTGCACTCCACTACATTGCAGTGCGACACATCATCTGCGTGACAGATTGAAGCATCGTTTGATCCATCAGCTTCAGTGTCAAATATTTATCTAAAAGGACTGTGAGATTTGAGAGCCGGACGAAATTAAAACAATTCTACGGAAGAATGAGGCTATAGATAGATGAGCAGCGCTAGGGAGGGTAGATGGAGCAGGCAGCGAGGGAAATGAATGATCTGGGCGACTGTCACGGGACGGGATCCATCTCCTCTGTCTTTTCTATCTCGTCCTTTCCTCCCTCGCCACTTCTGTCCGTCTTTGTCTATCCCACCCTTTCTCAGACTGTTCTCATTTCCTGCTGCACCTTCTTAAAAAAGGACACACAGCACAGTGCACATACAAAACACACACACACACACCTGCACAATGTACGCACAAACACACACAAACTGCATGCAGACAAAAAAAAAAACCATCTGGACACGTACAAAAATATAAAAAAACACACCCACAAATGCGATGAGCGTTTAATAGAAATAAAATAAGTCATATTAAGAATGAGAGGGTGAAGGTGAACACACAGCCACACACACACACACAAACTTCAGTCTATATACTCACAAGACACACACAATTTCCCCTCATCTAACATAACACACACACCCTGAACGCACACATACACACCTAACAACCTTTAACACAGGCACAAGTTATCGCCCTGATTTGGACCAGGCAAGTTGACGAAACCAGGCAGAGCCAGGAGTAAGGGAGGACAGAAAGGTGTTGCTCCTACCTGCAACGATGCGAAACCAGCCGGTGCACAGCTCCTCAGCCATTTATCTCTCTCTCTCCATGGATGCCAGTCGCCCTCCCCCCACCTCCCCTCGACCCAGCCAGGCAGAGGGATGAGCAGGAGAGAGAAGAATGGATGGATGAGGGAGATGGAGTCTGGCGGAAAAGAGAAGAGGGAGAGGAGGATGAGGAGGAGGAGGAGTAACGAAGGACTGTGCCTGACCGAGCTGCTCAGAGGACACCCACGTAGGCATATGCCGACGCAGTCACAAACACACACACACACACACGTCTGCAGAGAATAGTAATTTAGCACAGTAGGCTGCGAGTCCAGACCAGTCGGACAGTGAAGGTCACCATGTCCCAGTCTTCACTTCACTGCAGCGCGCACACACACACGCACACGCACACACACACGCACACACACACACACACACCTGAATGAGAGAAGACAACTGCATACGACTGTAGGATGCAAGTTACAGATTTAGACGTTCTGATTCTGCAGCTTTCACCTGTTTTTAAACTTCCCCCTAGTCTGAATGTGCCTCTAGCTGATGGGGTCAGATAGGAAAGGGTCTACTGTGTGTACATGACTTTACCTGCTGTACGTACTTTATGTTACAGCATCTAGCTCTACTCTACTAGATCTTTCTGCTTGTTAAAAAAAACAACTTTGTTTCAGAGACCAGTGGGACTCCAGTTGACCTGGTGGAAGCAAACAGTGAAACATTTGGAAGTCAGGTTGTACATTAACATTAAATGTGCTCAAAATAGGAAGCAGATATAAAGAATAGGAATGAAAGTCGGTCTAGACCAAAACAGAGTTATTTCCCAGGGAGACGACGCAGCAATGATACACACTGTTGGCGCCATCTGCTGTCTGCTGCACCACAGTGCTTTACCACAGTGCTTTCCCAATCCCCCCACCAACCTCTGATCCCCGTCAACACCTGCTCTCTCGCTCTCTTGCAGGCTGCACCGGTATTACGACGGCAATACATACGGCTTCTAAACCCGTTACATCGGTGGAAGAGGAGGATAAGTATCGTGAAGCTGACATGAGCTGAAATGCCACTGCAGGGCCACCTACCGTTTCACGAACAAAGCTTGAAATGGGGCTGTCGTGCATTGTAACAGACCCACAGCAAGTCACAAAATAGTAGTCACCTGAAAATCAAACAAGGACAACACGTGACCCCCACCTCCCCCTCCCCATCAAAAACACACACAAAGAAAAGCACTAATTCATCCTCACACAGCTCGGTGCAGCACTAATCCCATTAGAAACTATGACAATCCTTGACGGTCCAAGTGAGCTGTAATAATTCGGCATGATAGCTGAAGCATTACCACCAGTGACAATGGCATTTAATTTCTCTCTCACATCCAAGCTGTAGTGCTGCACCTTATCTCAGTAAAACACACACACACTTCTATGAGCAGATCAGTCTCCTTGGCATTTAGACAGAGAGCAATTACTCTTCAGAGATAGGTTCACGCTTCACGATGCTCTCTTTTCCCCCGAACATGTCAGATACCTCCCAGATGGCAGGCACTTGTGTAAAGTGAGCATGTTTATTTCAACTGCAGCAGACACAAAAAAAAGAAAAGAAGAAAAAACTAGGCTGCAATCATCTCCCTCGCTCTCCATCTCCCACCCTTACCTCTCTCATTCTGTCTCTCCCCCTCCCTCCATCTCCCTCCCGCTGACCTACTTTTTCCCCTCCACCTTTGCTCACACCGATCACCTGTGGGGGGCAGTCTTGCTCTGGGCTCACCATTTTTCTATGACGTCTCTCTGCATCTGTTTCGCAGGTCGACAACTGTCTGTACCACCGGCGAAACCGAAAGACGAACAGGGTCGTCGAGCTGTCATCAGTTAAGTAGCGAGTCGCATTTGGCAGCAAAGTTGCCATTGTAATTCGGCAAGTGAGTGCTCATCATTTGTCAGACGTGTTCCTCTTCCAATCCTAAATTTCCCCATCAAAAGACAATGTGGGGTGTGACGCACCAGCAAGCATCTGCTGGAGAAACAGAAATAAAGGAGGGGGACTTTTTAAATCATGGGATGTCAGGAAACTTCCCATTTCAATCCTGTGAGGTCCTGTCTATTTGCCACGTTAAGGTTAGGATGGTGAGCAGGGGATGATGCTGAGGGGCAAACTTCAGCGAGGAGCAGGGAAAGCCCGGTAGCACCGATAGAAACCAACAGGAAGAGAGAAGGGCAGCTATCAAATCATCAGGCTCACTGCTTAGATACCACCGCTGCTAGCCGATTCAGAAGGAGGTACAAATCATCAATGCCATTAAACTCCATTGGTAATCGCCTTCCTCCCATCTTTCCTGCCACCTTCCGCTATATAATGTCCAACAGAGCATCCATTTCACGAACAAACAGAACACATAGATGTTTCTGAGGAATCAACGTTATGTTTTTAATCCAACGCAGGTATGAATCTCAAGTTGATTTTCCAAGCAAAAAGGTTGGGCCAGCGCCATATTGTTTCCTGGGTGAACCGAGTCGCCCCCTGCTGTCACCACAGATGACACTTCTACACAGCGAGCACCGTTATGAATGGGATTCTTTCACACAGCGTTTAGTCAGCAGTCATCACACACACACACACACACACACACACTAAAACACCACTCCATTCAGCAGCGGGGATAGGTATGCAGGGTGATAAGGCGTGGCTGTGGCAGGCTGCCATGTGGAGTGCCTACGTGCCAACCAGCCACTCACGATGCCCTCTGTCTGTTGGTAGTGCCAGCCGGACACACTGCGGTCTGTCATGAGCCCGCTCAATGCACTGCCCGGGGGACCACACACACACACACACACACACACACACACACACACACACACACACACACACACACACACACACAAAGTTCTCAGTGTAATTAGCACCCACTTCCTGGTACGTGATGGCACTGAGGGGGCTGATTGCCTGCTTATTGGTGGGTTTGACTTGTTTAGTCTAATGCTGTTTGGGGCTTTTATTTTGATTCTTGGCATCGTGTTTTCAGAGTGGGACAGGGGAGGTAGCTAGGAAGTAACGGTTACTGCGCCTTTCCCCTTTGGGCAAACAGAGTCTGCACAGAGACACGTAGAGCTGCCGTGTTTTATCTCAGGCGTAAGGTTAGTGGTCTGAGCTCTTGTTTATTGGCTCTTGTTGATTTGATACACTTATTTGTCTTAGCTCTTGTTTATTTGATTCTCTTATTTGTCTCATTTGTTTAAGATATAGTAGGTTGCTAACTTATTGCACTCTTACCTTAACACTAGTTATGCTCTTAGTTGCTTGTTTAGGAAGGAAATGCACTTACGATTTCTGGTGACTAGTAGTTTTCTTGCCTACCTATGTTGAATGCACTTATTGTAAGTCGCTTTGGATAAAAGCGTCTGCTAAATGACTGTAATGTAAAATGACTGTAATGGTGAACCAGTCACAATCTGGTCAGGCTATTTAGGAGATAACGGGTGTCTCCTTGAAACAACCCCGTCTGCCAAGAAACTACTAACCTGGACAGCAGTAATACGGTCTCATATACGTTCATTTCCCACTGCCGCTCTACCCAGGACCACCAGTTTAGTGAAAAACAATGTCATCCTGGCCTGTTCCCTGACCCCAAGCCCCACCTAAAGTCAACCCCAAGCCCTGCTCCAGCGCCCTCCCAAGCCCCAGAGCAGGGGATGGAAAAGATGAGCTCATCCCTCTCTGATACTGCGCCGGTCTGCTCTGCGGTCTCCCTAATGGTCGGCGGGATGTCAACACCAGTCCAATATGTGCCTCTTACTCACACCAATTACCATTTCCACACGGCGCCCAGGCCTAAATAAACACAGCGCAACTCACTATACAATCAGCTCACATCTATAAACACTGGAGCAGTTTAAATTGGGCCACTCCCAAGAGTGCCGGTCTTTGCTTGGACGGCCAGGCTGAGATGACAGAATGGAGCCAGATGAACTCACTGCAGGGATTTTTTTTAAAAGGAGAATTTTCAGAAATAGCTTGCGGATGAGCGCTCCATTCTCTAATAACGTCTTTGGGTTGATTGAAACAGATAAACGAGTATCTAAAACTCTCTCGATCACATCATAGAGACTTAATGTGATTTAGGAGGCCTGGGTCTGACCCCCTGGATGAAGACCACTGCCATGTAAAAAAGCTCTGCTCTGCCTCAAGTTAAGGTGGGAACAGAAATGTGTCAGAGAACTGATCCACAAAAGCTCATGACTGAATTGGTTAAAAAAAAAAAAGCTTGCTCTCTGGCTCACTCCAGGTTGGCTGGACACCCACGAGCATGTTGCTAATATAGGCTATGCGTGTGCTGTGACGGTGCGGCTAGGAGCCAGGATAGGCCTCCCAATGACGCATTCAATACCGGGCCCATAATTCATGAAGCATCTCAAAATAGGAGTGTAGATCACTCTCCTGCACGGGAGAGTAGCAGCAGCAATGGGGTCACGGGGCAGACTCAAACTCACGATGTCTCAAGTGGAACGATACGATATGTTGCTATAGTCTACTAATCCAGAGCTCCCTCAGGAGTGCAGATATGACAGTTGATCAGTGATCATATGATCAGTTTTCAAGTCATAGTAAGGTTCACACCATGTAATGTTGTCTGACTAGTGATCGTAGTGAACTCGATGCAGGACTCAACCCAACGACCTGCCCCACTTCCTGAATCAGGAGGGAAAAGAAAGACGAGGCACTGACGTAACAGGAATCTGTTGCTGGGGTTCAGGTGTTGAGAGAACTGTTGCTTCACAACTCAAGTCCCACCTAGATCTCCATAACCTCTACGAACCCTTCCAATCCGGCTTCCGTTCAAAACACAGCACAGAAACCGCCCTACTGAAAATCACAAATGACATACTTCTCTCTGCTGACTCTGGCTTCCTCACCATCCTCATCCTCCTTGACCTCAGCGCCGCCTTCGACACCATCAACCACTCCATCCTCCTCTCACGTCTCCAGCACTCCCTTGGCATAACTGACACCGCCCTCTCCTGGTTCACCTCATATCTCTCAGACCGACATCAATTCATCGCCATAAACAACTGTAAATCCTCCACCTCCTCAGTCACTCATGGTGTCCCCCAAGGTTCCGTGCTTGGTCCCCTCCTCTTCATCATTTACATCCTTCCCCTTGGACAAATCATTCGTCGACATGGCCTCCATTTTCACTGTTACGCTGATGACACCCAACTCTACCTCTCCTCCAAGACCATCACCTCAGCCACCCACTCCACTCTCACCACCTGTCTCACCGATATAAAATCATGGATGCAACAGAACTTTCTCAAACTCAACTGCAATAAATCAGAAATACTCATCATCGGCCCAAACTCCCTCACCCGCTCAGCTCAGACCTTCTCTCTCACCATCGATGGCTCCAACGTCACCCCCTCCACCCAGGTCCGTAACCTCGGAATCATCCTCGACCCCACCCTCTCTTTCCTACCCCACGCCAACCACATCACCAAAACTGCCTTCTTTCACCTCAGGAACATTGCACGCCTCCGGCCCTCCCTGTCCTTTGCCGCCGCCGAAATTCTTATCCATGCCCTCATAACCTCCAGACTGGACTACTGCAACAGCATCTTCTACGGCTCACCCAACAAAATCCTCAAAAAACTCCAATACGTCCAGAACTCTGCCGCTCGACTGCTCACCTCCACCCCTGTCGCTGTGACCACATCAGCCCGGTCCTCCACAACCTCCACTGGCTCCCGGTCAAATACAGGATTGACTTCAAAATATTACTCACCACCTACAAAGCCCTAAATAACCTGGCCCCTCCCTACCTCTCAGACCTCCTCCCCCGCCACGCCCCAACCCGTTGCCTCAGGTACGCCGATGCAAACACTCTCAAGACCATCAGGACCAAGTTCCGGACCTGGGGTGACAGGGCCTTTTCAGTTGCTGCACCCTCCCTCTGGAACGCCCTCCCCATCCACATCCGCCAGGCTCCCACCCTACCATCGTTCAAACAAGCCCTCAAAACCCACCTCTTCAAACTCGCTTTCACCTGCTAACCCCTGTTCCCTTTCTCTCCCTTCCCTCCATTCCATGACTTGTTCCGTAGAGCTTCTCTAGTTTTATTTTTTACTAAAATGTTCTGTTTGTTTTGTTTGCTCTTTTTTGTGTTTTTTGTTTTGTTTGTTCTCCCCTCCATGTAAAGCGTCTTTGGGTACTTAGAAAAGCGCTATATAAGTCCAATGTATTATTATTATTATTATTATTATTATTATAGGTGTGTTTGTGCATGTGTGTATAGGGGGGTGGGGGGGGTGAGCAGTGCTGGCAGTCTCCCATTATTTGAGCGGACTCCCCCCCTGACACTTCCAATGTTCGTCATACTCTGTGGGTATGGTGTAATGAATGTACAACGGCCCAGCGGTGGCCTACCTGGGGCATCAACGACTTCTACTTGACATCCATGACTTCTAAACAGCAATACTACAGCTGCTCCCATGGGACTCCTGGGTAATGTAGTCCTACTTTTTTTTTTTTTTACCTACCCTGTTCTTCTGATGGTGGCAGTACACTTTTTTTTTTTTCCTGCTCAGTGTTACTGTGTGTTGTTCCCTGCTGAGCTGAGCGCTGGTGCATAGTGCTACTTCTGCTCTGCTGCGGACCATCGCTGTGCAATGCTGCGTTATGTGGACTGGGCCGTTCTGGTCCATGCTAAGCTGAAGTGTACTAAGAAGAAGTGCCCCGTGGAGCCACTTGGGAGTGTGTAGATGTAGGACACTCCCACACACACACACACACACAGTCGGCACTGACACATCAAAGGCCTTTCCACCATGCCAGAGCTCGACTCCCCATTGGCAGCAGGAGAGTCAATATACACACATACACACACATTTTTATACACAACCAGATGTATAAATGTACACATGCACACACACACACAAACGTGCACAAGTATACATGCATACACACACATACACACACACTCCTACCCAGAAGGCACAGTATGCTTTGCTCTTTCTTACTCATCACTGCCTTGTTTCACACCAACTCCAGAGTGTCAAATAATAAAGCATATGTTCTCCTCTTCTCCTCACAGAGAGCCTCAGCTCACCCACGCACACACAGCTCACCCAAATCCCTCACACACACACACACACACACACACACACGCACACACGCACGCACACACACGCACGCACACACACACTCTCTCTCTCACTCTTCCGGTAAACTCTCTGCCTTACATGAGCACAGGGCAACACTGCAGCAGCATCCATGACGCTCACACAGTCACGATTTACCTACAGTACACCCTGACATACTGTAGGCCTACCAATGCCAGAATAATAGACATATTTCACAATTCCACAATAGCAGAATGTTTAGATATTTAACTCACCAAACCGTCATGTGAACTCACGAAACGTCAACTTCTGACATTTGCTCACACGATGGTGTTTGGCCTTTTTCCCCCTCAGCTCTTATAACCAAGAGGCAACAAGCAAAATGACTTTGTTAGAACGACGACATCAGTACCATGCAGTGATTTGTATGTTTTAAAAACTACATTTTGAAGTGGTTTTCAAACTAAACACCGGTGGTTGTGCCATGTTTATCTTTAGAAGTGGGCAGATCATTTGCGAGATAGCGGATGTGTTGGCTGGCTGACTGGCTGACTGATGCTGGAGGAAACACTCTGCTCCTCCACATTTGCACACGAGGCTTCCCCCATGAATAATCTATGGCGTATAGAGAATGACTCACCTGTTCTCCAACAACACCACTTGTTTAACCACGAAGTTGACTAAGAGCACTGTAACATTTTGTTGACGTTCAGGGAGAGAGAGGAGAGCGTTATATTCAGTGCATGCACACCCTCACAGCTGTTGGAGCCGATTGGAGGTGTTGCTCAAAGGCACTCGGGACACAACTTGTTAGATTTTCTGCCTAGATTCTCCCAGCTAGTCCCGTGGGTTTGCACTGACTCCTAAAATCAGAAGGGGGCTGTTCTGTGCTGGGGTGGCGGACACTCTCGGTTCACACTCTGCTCCTAGCAGTGTTTAAAATGAAAACAGCAACAGGTCTGGGCAGGTCTGAGCTGGCCTGAGCTGGCCCCACATGACTTACATGCCTCTTTCCCACACCAGACTTGGGCAAAAATAACAGCTGAATACATTTTAAAAAACATTCAAAGAAAGCAATGTGTTTCAAATATTGAAGAAAAGTGCAGAATGATCTTTCCACTGGAGGTTGCCTAAGCGTCTAGGGAGCTCGATCTGTGGCTCTGCGTATTTATTTGAATCCCTCCCTGGGTTTCCCTTGGACTACAGTGTACCACGGGGGGACAAAGGGCCGTCTTCACACAGCCCAGAACCCGCCGCCCGTTAATGCTGCAATCGAGAGTTTTCACAGCTCAACACAGGAAAGGGAGCGCAGGAATTTTCCCAGGCTCAATTCCCAGGCAGAGTACACCCAAAACTGAAACCTCATTGCTCGCGCATCACACTCGAAGCTTGGCAATCCCTTCTCTCCCCCACAACGTTTCCCACATATCTCTCACCTCCGCTTGAACTCACTCTGGCTACACGTGCAGTAGGCCTCTGGGATGTTGGAGCTACATCATATTCCCAAGCAGAGAGCTAATATCTTTCCCGGGTGTTTGTTTACAGAGCTGTTAAATCTCTCTTAACGTTGAGTTAGGAACTCATTTGTTACCTTTTGTCACGAAGGGCAAAAAATCTGTCCGGCCTTTGTAGCTCCTCTAAGGGCCATGAATCAAAAGGAATAAAAAAAAAAACTTAAGCTAGCTGTTGCTGCAACTGAGAAAGGCTATTATAGCAAAACAACTCAGTTTTTAATATTAAAGCTTTGTCAATCATTCAATTATCAATTACTTCATTGCTTTTCAGCACAGCAGTTACTTAGTGTTAGTTAGTTACTACCATTACCACACATATGTTTTGAAAGTAACACATCAAACATTATTTAGTTAGTTGCAGGTGGTCCAAGACTGTGGCTGATACAGCATGGGATCCAGACCCACCGTTCAGGTGCACTTCCTCGTGACTCGTCACATTACGCCAGCACGTGTTCAGTTCAAATGACAAATTAAAGGACGACAGACAAAGAAATATTAGGTTCACTGACTGGAGACACACTGAATCAATTGCTGAAGGCCTGTGGTATGGCCTCTGATATTTCAACTCAACCCCCCAGGCATTGACGCCATGGCTCTTACGCAACACACACAGCTTAGTAATTTTCCAAAATGTCAATTATTTTTCAATTGTGTCAGACATCACGAGTTAGCTTGTTGGATCGACCCAAACGAAGCGATCGGAGAACAGTGGCGCCAAAACATAATTACTCAGCCGTTTCAGACGCCCAAAACAGAGCGCTCTCCTCTCACCTCTTTCTCTCTACTTCATGTGGTGGGTCTCAGCTTTGTGTAATAAACGTGATTGAGAAACTCGAGGCCCGAGGACCAGAGTGTGGCAAGACCACAGTGGCCTGTATCCCTGAAGAGCAACTCCCTCAACTTTCACAGAAACCCTGAAGACTCATCAGCAACCATTGCTGCACATAAATGCAATTCATCATTGGAAACAAGCTTTTCAAAAAGACCCCGCGTTCACACAGCAAGAGATCAATAAGTCACCCAAAGTCCACTCGTCTCCTATAGAGCTGAGCGACCAGGGGAACTCGGCCAATGTGTGGATGCTCAACCAGCTCGTCAGCCTCGAAAAGTTTCCACGACTGAACTGTTTACGGTCGTCGGTTTTCAACAGCCATCAACCAAGTCGCTTTTCAGTTACTCAGACTCGTCTCCCACTTAATGGGGCTTTTAATTGCAACTCATTGGGCCAAAGGGGGTGCTGCTCTTCAAGGAGGCGGTGGGATTACCTGTCCATCTGGTCTACCTCGACTTTTTATCATTGCGCCATAATAATGACTGACAGGGCACATGAATGGATGGGCTGAAAGAGAGGAAAACATCGGTAGTGCTATAGCTTTCACTAAAGGTCAGTCTTGCAGCCATGCAACCTATTGAGCTGATTCAAAGTACACTCTTGAGTATGATGAAGGGGCGGTATCTCTACCAGAGACTCAACTCTGTTATAGAGCCCAGTATCATAAAATATAATCCCAATTACTAGAGCCCGACCGATATATCGGCCATTTTTTGACTTTTTTGACGACATCGGGATCGGTAGTTATACAACCGATGTGTCCCGATTTTTAAATAAGTATAATAAACAAAAAAACATTGATTATTTATCCTGTACTTGTCTATTTGAACGTTGTAATTGCTATTTACTAGAATTATCCAGTAGAGGGAGCTCTAATACAAGTGTGAGCAGCTGACGCCCTACTTCTGTAATACGATCTTTTACATTTTTTATCTATCAAAAAGTTCTTTCTGTGTTTATTTTTATTTATTTGTTTGCTTATAAGTTCAATGTTCTGAAATATAGAAAATTTAATAAAATATAAGTTTTTCAAATTGATTTGAAAATTTTGCACTTTTTGACAAAATATCAGTCAAAACATCGGTAATCGGTGGGCTAGGACTCTCCTAAATCGGGATCGGCATCGGACCCAGAAATCTGGCATCGGTCGGGCTCTACCAATTACTAAAAAAAGCCCACAATTTGTTTGGGTTGAGCAAATGAAAAGTGCTGGTTTTCTATTTTGTTTTGCGATGTAAGCTTTTAGAGGAAAGAAAACTTTCACTAAAGCCTCTCTGGGTCTCCATTACTAAAGGAACATTGCTCAACTTCAAAAGTAAGCGTGAGAACTCGGGGAAGCATATGATTTCCATGAATTTCTGGCAAACGTGATTCAATTATATCATTTACCACAAATTACTGCTCTCAATTTCTACTTTGCTTCCAGGGCCAGAACGTATCAGCTCGTTGTCGGTCTTGTGGGGGGGGGGAAGGACAGAAAATGCCCAAAGTGTTCACAATATACAAGCTGGCGTTGTTTCTGTTTTTGTAACAGGATAATGACGCAGTTCAGCATGCTGGCAAAACTCCCTCACAACCTGGGTTTTAACCCCGGGAGGAATCGCTGGCTGAAGCAATGTTGTCTGTTTTTTCCTGCTGTCTCGTTAAATCTCTCTCTGTGCTTGTGACTCACATCGTGGTTTGTGTAAGGCCAAGTGCTGTAACCTCTAACAGACAAAAAAAGCCACTGCTTCTATGCTTACACTGCTAAACCAGCCTGAACAAAAGTGTCCAGCTTTTCTTTCGCTGCCATTAGTCGTCTGATAACATGAAGGCAAGGTTCTTCAAGTTTTTTTTTTCCTATCTGGGCTGTTGGATCTGTCATATGGGGTCCCATCAGCTTTGAACCATGAGCCTCAGTATATGAACCAACAATATAGAGGATGGGCGGCTGGACTCTATCAGACCAATGTCCCATTATTATCCCCAGTAACAGTTTTGTCCTGTGAAAGGAAATTTAATTCAAGCTAACGCGTAAGTAATAAATACTTCTCTCATACACAAGCTTACTGCTTTTGTAACCATGACAACATTTAACAAATGGCATTAAAACCCCATTGCAGATAAATGGTGCGTTCAGGCAAGGGTCTAGATGCAGGACACCAAGCCATGTTTCCACCCAAGGTAGCAACGGAAACTGTTGCTCAACTATCTTCAACCACTAAAACATGTTTACACTTTGTATTTACACGCGTTTGAATGAGTCTGATAAAACAGAGTCGTTACAAGTGTTGTGTCTACATAGAGGTTTTAATGCCACGTGTGAATGTGTTTGTAAATTCATTAAAAAGCCTCATTCATGCACCTAATCTACCCCTCTCCCCTCCCGCGACTCATTTTGTTGATAATCCAGCAAAAACGCCCTATGCGCAGTTATTTCCCTCGACAAACCATAATATTTTGACATCCCATACGGTTGCGTAACAAGGAAGTCTGGCTCTCCATTTTGACTGGCATTTATTTTTTCCCAAACGTGAAGTGCACTAGTGCAGAATGTGGCCCAAGCACGAGCTACTGTACCTTATGCGCGCTTCCGTCCTCTTCTGTGACCAATGCAAGCGGGTCTGTTTTATTCTGAAGTATTTCTAGTTTGTGAATGGTACGCGTCCAACGGTACTGTTTGGGTCGATACGCATGGCATGCTTGGTGGCTGCGCCTGTCAAAGAGCCAGTGTGTGTGTGTGTGTGTTTGTGTGTGTGTTTAGGGGAGAGGGGGAGGGTATGCTGGGCCGATTTACTTCACTGGCAAATCCAGTTCAACAGTTACAAACTGCATTAAATATACAGACAGTTAAATGCAAAAGTATTGGGACAGTTGTGTCAAACTGGTTGTTTTTCCTCTGTACTAATCACATTTGTATTTCAATTTGTATAAATTTG
This sequence comes from Hoplostethus atlanticus, assembly GCA_034670405.1. Lineage (NCBI taxonomy): Eukaryota > Metazoa > Chordata > Actinopteri > Trachichthyiformes > Trachichthyidae > Hoplostethus > Hoplostethus atlanticus. The sequence goes on along the minus strand of JAXDDX010000064.1, from coordinate 1,814,175 downwards.
TATAACAACTAGAGCTATTGCAGCATATTTGTGCATTCCAAAGTCAACAATATGGGAAGACCTGAAGAAGAAACCAACCAACTACTGGAGGACTTAGAAATCACAAGCAACCAGTTTATCATGCAGCAAGACAATGACCCAAAACATACAGCAAACCTAACCAAGGAGCTTATCAGGAAGAAAAGGTGGAAGTGTTGGACGTGGCCCGTCAGTCACCAGATTTAAACCCCATTGAAGAACATGGGTTACTTTTCACTTGCTCAAAAGGAAACTGAAGTCCAAAACCCCCTTATACACACAGAAACTGAAAGAGGCATCTCAATGAACTGCTCATCATGAACTAGTGATGTCCATGAGTTGCAGAAGGGGTGTGCAACCACATATTGACCTTGCCCGTCATTAAATTTGTCAAACCTTTGTCCCAATACTTATGACTTGAAATAGGAGGACTCATTGGATGGCATTGTTGTAATATAGTTCAAAGTCTACAATGTAGACATTCTGAATTTTGCCTCATTGTTTGATTTGAAACACAATTTTGATTAGTACAGAGGAAAAACTTGACACAACTGTCCCAATACATTTTCATTTAACTGCATATATGTATACATGAATTAATTAATAAATAAATAAATATGTCATTTGAAATCATTTTAATTTATGAACATACAGAGGTGTTCTTTAAAAACATGCTGCTAAAAGTCCCTGCAAGAGATGTATGAATATAGTTAGTTATGAATCTAAAAGTAATGAATCATTAAAGTCCATCACAAATAAATAAAATAATTAAAGTCCTATGGATCTGCCTTTTGTTTACTTAATTTGATTCATTCAATGTAAGGCAATAGATTAGATTTCCTTTTATGTTTGAGTTCACATATTGTATTTAATTGAAATCTATTGTCATCTTTATCTGTAGCTGCATAACAGAATGGATTCTCTGGTTGCAGAATAGGGAGGGGAAGTGACAGCCTGCACCCCTGTTGGTTCATAGCATCTGTTTCTGTGTGTTTGGATTGTGAGTAGAACGAACACACACACACACACACACACACACACACACACAATTCATGTTGCCGATGAAAAACACCAATTTATCACAAATACCTGCACAGAGAAACCGTTAAAGCTCAAATTCATCACATTTTGTCTGTGATTACAGAACAATAAAGGAAGCTTGTATTTATTGTGTTCATATGGAAACAAGATCACTGGCTTGTTTAATTCAATGTGCTCTCAAACACAACACGATATCAACTTTCATATGGCTAATCACAGCCACGACCACTAGAAGATGATGACCTCCATCCCTATAGACTAAAGTTCACATACTGTTGCGTGTGAATGTGTGTTTGAGGAAGAGGTGTGTGTGATGTGAGTGAATTGGTTTGCTATCGGCAGCCCTGCCTAATACACGTGTCCCCTACAGCATATACAGATCAATTAAACCTATCAGGGTTGCGTAACATGAACTATATTTATAGAACATTATGCAGCATATAGTTGACCAAACAAACTCTTTGGGATTGTTTAAATGTCTATGTCGTCACTGTGGCATGAAAAAAATGAAATCTAGCTGAGGGAGATATTCTATTGTTCATCTATTTTAACACTAGAATCAACCTGGAAGACTCTTGAAACTGCTTGGTATGAGTTGAAATATTTTTCTATGATCCTGAAATCAGTTGCAAACATGACAGTGAAATCACAGCGGTGGTCCGTGTTGGAATGAGCTGTGAAAGATGTTGCCTGCATGTGATGTTATATCATAAGGTGTGTGTGTGTGTGTGTGTGTGTGTGTGTTTATCTGTGTTGGGACCTGCTGCGTGAGATGTTGCCTTCGTGTGCGACTGTTATCCCACGGAGGAATGTGGAGCGGAATGAGTCTCAATACTCAACTCTGGTACAGTTGCCATGGCAACCCGATCGACAGAGGGGACGTGGTCGTCCCTGTGATGCCAAGTGAGAGAACCCTGCTAAAAACCCAACTCCTGTCTGCCTCTCTGCACACACACACACACACACACACACACACACACACACACGTTCTAATCAGTTTGTAAGGAGGCGATATCAATGGATGTGAGTCAGTCCAGTTGGTCACCCACTACTAATTGCAGCATTGAGCTAAAGTAGTAATCTGACATTTTCATATAAATAAATATTAGCAATTTATAAAAAACAATAGTGATTCAACCTAGACTCATGAAAGCTTCGTTGTTCTAGACACCCGGGGTCTGGTAGGTGTTTCTTGGTAAAAAAATCCTCAGGCGCTTGGCAGCATTTAAGTCTTGATTGTTTGAAAACTACATGAAGAATTGCCAGTTTCATGCATCTCGGCATCCAAAATGAATCCAAAGCAAAAAAGTTACATGGCGGTCTGTCAGTTTACCTGGGTGGGCCGCCCAAAGGTTAACATTGTCTCGGAAACATTGGAGCGTCTCTGAGCCAAATGTAGAGTGAACTTCAGCGTTGCCCTACCAAGATGAAAAGCAGTAAGGGATGGAGGAGTGATGCAGATGGCACTGTTGTTCTGTTGGACTGGACTCACTATTGTTCATCAGCACATTGCGTAACTATATTATTTGCTTGCCGAGTGCCTAAATTGAATTGCAGCTTGTTAGATTTATTGCTAAGTGCTAACATCGGTCTCGTGCTAACAATAGTGTAAGCAGTCGCTGTCTTATAACATCATCAGTTGAGTATAATGTAATAATGTACAGTTATCACATTGTTTTATAAAACATATTTATATAGTGTAGATATTACTTTCTCTAGTAGACATGATCACTCTGAGGCACTTCTATTATTTGCAGTTGCTTCACTAGTCTCAGTAAAACAGCTCATGCTTGTTTGTTTGGGGGTGTGGGAGCTGCTGTCAGTCCAGTATCCAGCAGTGATCACTCACACTGTTGGGGAATGATCAGTGACTGCTTATCAGCAAGGATATCACAATATAAAAAGAAAGGTTTTTATTGATCATCACTTTAAATACCCCTCAGTGGAAAAACAGCACCAGAAATCAGCCCCTGCAACTACATGTGTGAAAAACAGGCACATTGTGGGAGATATTAAAGTGGTAATCTGCAAGATCCTTGATTTTTATTTTGTCTTACAGATAGACGTCTTTGGTGATAAGCAGTCATGTGATGTTTCTGCACTGCACTTCCCAGAAATCACTTGTCAATCAAACAGTCCGGACAGTACTGTGACGTCTTTCTCATTGGATTATATGAGTTTCTGTAGGTGGTGCGCTTTTCTTTGTCTCTTCAGCCATGCTGGCTATCGCTGCTCCTGCTAACTACTCTGTTCTTCTATTTCTCCCAAACAAACGACTGTTGCTGCTGCTGCTGCTTCTTGTGCGCCAGAGGATGTTTTCCCAAGTCAGACCTACCTGACACATTTGGTGTTTAGGACAGCAAATGTAAAAGCTTTCCTGAACTGAGCCGAGGTTGAATCACTGTCGTGTTATGAATCCACAACCGAGACTAACAAAATTGACATGTACAGATTATTAATTTAACATGAGTCCAAAATTTCTTCAACCATAATTTTCACCATCTCCTCTCTTCTCCTCTCTATGTGCAATAGACCAGTGGGTAAGAGAGAGGGAATGCAGTGAATCCAGACCAGGCATTGCACATGCTCAGTTCAACCTGTCAGAACAGATCAAAGTCCCTGCATCAAGAATTGTGGCAGAGAGAGAGAGAGAGAGGGAGGAAAGAGAGAGAGAGGGGGATGGAGAAACGAGGATAATGAGAAAGCAGAAGAAAATAGAGACAGAATCAGGAAAAACAGAGAAAAAAAGAAATGGAGAATGGCCAGCTCACTCAGGCAGTGTCTGAATGAGATGGGTGGAGGAGTCACTCCCTTCTCCACTGAAGCTGTGGCCTGATTTATAGGTGGTTCAAGTGAAAACTGATTGCCTCTGGTTGTCTTGTTTCTCTCATGCTATTAGTTCATTGTTATTTTCTCTCATTACTGTTGGAGGAGACACAGGGAGGAGCCAGCAGCCAGGAGCAGCACAAGCAGATGCTTTGCAACGTGTGTGTGTGTGTGTGTGTGTGTGGGTGGGTGTGTGTGTGTACTGTAAATTTCTTTTTTTTCCCCTTGTTGTTGAATGTTGAGACATTACGCAAATGCCAAGAGAAACAGGGGGACAATGGCAAGGTGCATGGGAGACGGCCCATTGGTCAACTTAGATGATGAGATCATAGACACCAAAATCATTCATGTGTCCCCGGTAGATCGTTGGCTCTGGTGCTCCATGCTAACACCTTAGCATACACTATGTTGAGTGATAGTAGGTGACTAGCATTATCTAAACTAAGAAGACCTTTCAGTAAGAAAAAGTTGTTAGTATTTTTTATTGTATGGCCTGTAGCTTCATACAAAAATACCATTAACTCACTGTAGCTGATGTAGCAGGTTTCAGGTTAGCAGCAGCTGATTTTTTTCACTTCCTATGGAAACAGGGAAAGTAGTCCCTGGTAACAGGATGTTATTATATCATATTTTGTGTAAACTATACCAATTTCCTGCACATACTTCCAGATGTAGCCACATATCACGCAAGACTACTTAACTAACTTACAGTTTCTCATTTTTATACTTTTGAGATACGTTTAGTTGTCAACATAGTTTATCACTCAACATAGTGTACGCTAAAGTGACCATATTGCTGCTTTGGTTGGAACGCAGAAGAAATGCACAATGCAACCAGTGATATTTGATGCGTAACCCACCAGCCCAAATAACTGATGCAAAGACTATTATTAACTAGAAATGAGCGAAACAGGCGGAAAACAAACACACACACACACACACACACACACACTCTCGTGGAATCCCAATAATTCTCCTCCCGTGCTGCAGTGCTCTGTGATTTGGAAAGGTTGTGTGTGACCAACCAATAATTTCTAAAATTTAGAGTAATATAATAAAAGGGCCCATTGACCTTGATGTAGAAATGACCATCAGATTGGTCACGCTAGGGAAAATGCACACATTCCTCATTCCACTTCCCAACCTGATGGTTCTGTGGAAGCATGAAGGGGTGCTGACGTCAATGGAGGAGATAGAGAAAATGAGAAACAGACAATCCTACAAAGTCAGGCTTTAGATCTCATGCTGGAAGCAATAAGAGAACGGGGTGAGATAGTTTAACTGCTAATGGGATGAGATCATTTCACTTGTTTCAATGTCAAGAATCAACATGTTCAAGTGACAATATCGTGAGTCAAGTTACTCCCCTAGTGTCCAGATGGTGGCTGTTATTTTGAGAAAAAAAAGTTTGATCATGTTGAAACAAGTGAAATGATCTAAATTCACAAGGCTTTTTCACTTATTTCAAGACAAATTGATTGCGTGACTAGAGACTCTCCTTCCACCTGGTTACATATTCCATAAGCACAAGGATCTGACCCCCGACCCCCGGCTGGGTGACAAAGATAGTTCTTTAAGACACACCAGCTGAGCGCTGGCCCATGCTGGCCCATGCTGGCCCATGCTGGCCCATGCACGCTCCGTATAAGGGAGGGGCTGGCGTGGACTCATCAACTACATTGATTGGAGCGTGTCAGTGAGCAGCCTTGAGCCATATTTTTCATTCAGAGAACAATAGTTACATTGTACCCTTCCATTCTCTATCAGACTGAGACATATCCCTCCACCCAGTTACATAGTTCCTATCTAAGGGGTGTAGTTGTGGAGTCTGGTCTTGTGCCTAGAAACCGTGTTGTCTATGAGCTTGTTGGGGTATAGTCCCAAGCCCTGAATGGACTCATGGGTGGCTCTCATAGGCAAGGTGGCAGCTATGGAGCCCTGAACTCCACAACCCCCTCGCAGTGCTGCTGCCTGCTGACCCCTGTATCATCGAGCCACATTTAACAGGGTTCCCCGAAGCCCCAGTCTGGGAGCTGCGTAGGCCCTGACTAGTAGCCCGTCCATCCAACGCTTCCAGGGTATGCTGCAGCATCTTCGCAACCTCTGGCTCAAGCATGTTTGAGAGCACCAAAGGGTGTCCTGGTCCTCTGGTTGCGACCTCGACTGGGACAACCACAACTGAGTCTCACATCCCATGGTCTTGCCAGCTGTGTCGACCTGGCCTCTCATCACTTCAGGACGCACAGAGGAGACCAGCTGAAGCTCCACAAACAGTGTCTCTGCACCCTCAGTCTCTTCACCATCTCTCCTCTGATTGGCTCTTGGGCTATAAATAGCGACACGTTTCCGTCAAGAGACTGACACACTGGCTTCATTTACAAGGTAAGTGCAGCCTCGGGGGACCAGAAGGACAAGTACACACACACACATACACAGGCATACATGTCATTGCTGTCAGATGAAAACCTTGTACGTTCAAAATGTCAGCTTTTCAGGAACTTTACACTCATGCACATGTTCAGAAATACTCGCACACATCACTCACGTCTCTCACACACATTCACACACATGCTGTGTCCAGTGCCAGGGTTTTATAATCAAGCTATCCCTGTACAGATGGGCAGGAAAACAGCTGTAAACCACTAGCGCTGCAGCTACAGCTGGGAGAAATTAAAACTCTACAGTTGACGCACATACTCTCATATAACGGCATTTATATCATCCACCACGGTCGAGTTGTCATCATTACATGTGTTACTGGTTCATTTCAGGGTTTGGGTTACAGCTATAGTTCCTGTATTGAAGCTGCACAGCCCAGTTCTAGTTTTAAAGATTCCTAGAAATCCACGTGTGTCTGCAGGGTTGAGCAGCAACGCGTGGGCCGTGTAACCTTAAACTTGATTACCCAACGTCCCAATGAGACCTTCATCTATTCAGCTTAAGGGAGTTAGATCATTCTCTCTCTCGCTCGCTCTCTCTCTCTCTCCCCGTCTTCATTTTTACTGGAGCTTAAAGAACAATGACCGCACAAATCCCATTATCAACCTGTTTTAACACAACCTACCTGCCTCTATTCACAAAGGCATGGTGTGGAACTGTACTGTACCCTGTCCCTAAATAAGTAAAAAAACAACAACACACGTTTCAAATACGACGGTGAAAACGCAGCCAGTGTGCGCGTCATTCTCTTTCAGGTTTTATATTGCCATTGTAAAGTTCTCAGTGCCGTGCTGGCTACATAACCTTGGATGTGCTTATGAGATCAAATGAATCATAATGCAATAAACTGTATAATGGCACCACACTTGCATATACACACATACAGCCCCTCCCCCTTCTCTCTCTCTCTCTCTCTCTCTCTCTCTCTCTCTTTCTCTCTCTCTCTCTCATTCATTCTTTCATTCATTCATATGGAGACGATACAGTGGGGAGTTCTCAAGCCTCAAGCCAATCTCCTTTTCTCTCCCAAGCCAACCGTTTCCTTTTCTTGGACGGAAATATCTCTCATCTTGTCCCGTACGTCTCGCGGGAGAGAAGTTAAGCGGTGTCATTTACCTCGACTGGTGGGAACGGCTTCACTCTATTCTTAGCCTTATTAGATAACTCTGTCGCCCTGGTAAACTTCCCTGCCTTTTGTGAAAGAGTAACAGGGGAGACGTCCAGACTCATATGCCAGTCTCTCTCTTTTTCTTTCTCTCGTCATTGGTACGCAAGTGGTTTCATCAAATCAAATCTAATGCTTGTACTAGGTTGTGGGGGAGGAGAGGAGAGGAGAAGCGGCGGGATATGGAGAAAGGATTGAAGAGTTCTCCTTTAAAGCAAGGTCAGAGTGGAAGGGCAGACACACTCAGCTCATCAAGAGCTCTTATCATTGGATATTAGGGATTACAGATGGAAATGACACAAGCCTCTCGCCCATGTCTCATATTTTTCAGACCAGGTTTGTATAATTCCTCACTAGCACAGAGTTTAAAAATAGCCACAGTGAAATTGTTTTGGAGGAGGAACCCAACATACAAGGCTAGTGCCCAAACTCAACGTGTTATGCTGTTTGGGAAATGATTGGGAATGACAGCAGAGGAAAATATATATTTTAAAACCCTTCTTCACTATTTAAAATGTGGCCCTGGATGCATAAAACAAGTAGAAGGGTTCATCTAAGACCAAGATGCCCTGCAATCACAATCACACTGGAATGTCCAAAACATGGATAGAATATATTTGCTTCCCAAAATGCCTGAAAGTCCATTACCATTATCGCTGCATCCGCCTCTTTTCCAGCCACTGTCGATGTTGAGCCGTTGGGTACCACAACTGAACAGGAGTTCAGAATGAGGATTATCCCACGGCAAGACACTACCAAGCTCTTCATCACAGCGACCCCTCCACCCCTCCAGCTTCATTAGGAAAAGGAAGTGGGTTAAACATCTTCATCAACATGAAAGCTTTCACATCTTTTTTTTTTTCATCTTTAATTTTTTTATTTTAATCAAGAATATAAACACAGACAATATAGAGCCATTGAACACACTGTGACAAACATAACACCCCTTAGCAGGACTTACCCTCCACCCTGTCTACCCACCCCCCAAAAGAAATTGAGAAAAAAAAGGGAGGAGAATAATAATAATAATAATAATAATAATAAAATAATATGAAATAAATTCATAAACCACCCACCGCCTACCCCAGGACCCGTAGAACTGTTAGTGTACAACCATTGGATAATCAAGGATAAGCACAGTGAATGTAGATCAAATACAGAACAGACAGCAAAAGATCACAACAGTTTATACGAGCTGTCGATAACGCCACGTAAATAACTTCAAGAAAGGTTAGAACCCCTTGTCTGATGGTGAGAGTGTGTGGGGGTTTCCAACGCACTGCAATCATTTTCTTAGCGGCTGTTAAACCTGAAACTATACGCTTCTGATATTTAGGGACACAAGGAGCAAAGAAGTGTCGTTCAAAATCAAAACTGGTATGGTCGAAGCAGGTACTGTCTCTGAAAGAAGAACTGTCAGTTTGGAAGCAACATCCTGCCAGAATTGGGCGACAGGGGGGGCATTCCCACGTCATGTGAAGAAATGTGCCGGGAGTCTTTAAAGAGCACGGGGTGCACGAGGCATCACCGATAACAATCATGAGATAAAGTTTACGAGGGGTCAGGTAAGTTATGCTCCAATTCTCCATCCCTTCTCCATATTCTGTCTAATGGGAGCGTTTTATAGGAGGCTTCAATAAAATACTAGTATACAGTGGACACCATACCTTCAGATTCTCTTTTCGTAACAATCAACTCATGAAGTGGGTGTGTGGGCAAAGGGTGCTGCCATGGTACACCGTGCGCCTGGAGAGCTGCCCTGAGCTGTAAATAAAAGAAGAAAGATGTGCCTGGCAGGTTGAAGCTGTTCTTAATGTCGTGAAAGGAACGTAACCCACCTGTATACAAACGGATACCCCCGTTTCCCCAGCGGGAGAAAGCCTTCACATCTTGAAATAACAAGACACCAGATATCCAGGTCCTGATGGGGAAATGGACTCCATTCTTCTTTTTCAGGTGTTGAGGCCTTGGGACGGAAAATGACATTACTTTGTCGTCGTCTCAAGTCGACCATGAGTGTTGGCAGTGTTTGTATTCTCCTTCAGTGGGTTAGATTGCATCACCTTTGAATTGAAGCGTTTGGTTGGGCCACGCCCCCGTGCTAGTTAGGGTCAGTGAGGTCGGCTGGTTTGTCTCCCGATATGTTTCTGTAACTCACGCTTCCTGATGGCATATGGACTGAAATGTGAAAAAGAGCCCTGTTGTTGTGTTCAATTGATAACCTCAAGTTCTTCACTTTTTCTATGAAACATAAAACAAAGTTCGAGCCTGAAAGGAGGACGAATTATGTGATTGTGAAGTTCGACTCGAGAGATGACCCAATCATCTGTGTTTGGACGAGGCCTCGCGAGGTTTGTGTGTGTGTATGCTTGAAAGAGAGAGAGAGCGAGCAGTGCATGTGTGTGTGTGTGTGTGTGTGGGGGCGAGGGCCTTATGCCACATCAGGACGGTCCTGTCAGGCTGTGTGTGGGCGGTGGCGCTGAGTCTGTGTCACACTGTGTTCCTGTCTCAGCACATTAGAGCAACGCCACTGTGATGATGCAGCAACAGCGGTGACATCAAAGGGAACGAAGGGTAAGTTGGTACAGATATATTAATTCACTCTTATTGTGAGTATTAACTTTCCAGCATTTTATTGAAGTTTGTGTTTTTCCTCAGGATGGCGGGCAGTCCACTCCCCCTTGGTAGTTTTATTGTGGGAAAGTAGCGAGGGAGACAGAGGAGGGTAGACACAGGAAAGAGCTTTGGAAGGATTTAATCCCAGGATTTATCCTCTCTGTCTCTGGGAATTTAAACGTATCTTTCAATCCAGAATTGAATAGTCTAAGAAATGCAGGCATAAAGCAGTTTGGATGAGTTTGTAAAGATTGGAGTAAGCCCCAGCACAGTCTGGTGCTGCTGCAACCGCTAACAGAGCATGGAAGCAGTAAGGAATAAGCCTATACACTACGTAATGTTTTGAACTTCACCAGAGTTTGTGCAGGCTAACATCGTCTTGAGTTCTGTTCTATGTTTTTTGCTTCAGTTTTTTTTTACACACCAAGGGCATTTTTTTCAGCACAGGACCCAGCAGGTGTTTGGTAAATATAGTTTCGAATTGGGACCCTGTCTACTGAAACATGATGAACATGTGGGGACCCACCAGAGAAAGGACGGTGACCCACTTGGGTGTTCACACTCACCGTTGACAGAAACTGGGCTATGAGGGGGAAAAAAGGCAGCGTAGACAGAATATATTCATGCTTTGCTTTTAATCACTTCATAGAAAAAGTATTTCAGATTTCATTTTGAACACAATATACAATATAATACCATACATTGTGTGAAACATTTAATAACCCCGCCTGCGACAACTGGCGGACCGGAACATATTATTGACATAAAAAACCCCATCTCTCATGCAGATAGTGCTAAATCTGGCTAACCATTTGGACACAACTGGGACCAAAAAAAGCTTGAACATAGATTAACAATGTTAATACTGACAAATTTGAATTTCAAAACTGCTAACAAGTTTGGTCAGAAAGAGTTCACACATTAGCACAATCAGTTACATAAGATCACGTTTGTTGTTGTTTAATTCAGAACGATTCACGTCAGTGCGGGGGCGTATTGTAGCATGCTACCAACACCGTCTCCCCGTGTTATCTACTTTTACATGAAGTGCGTAAGGTGTAAAAGGAGACAATCGCTTTGTGTTTGTCAGTCGAAACCTGTAATCTGAACCTCGTGTATCAGCAATCTGCATTCAAAATGCTGGATGGACAAGCCTAGGTGGCGACGAGCCGCTGAGAGGAAAAGCTATTTGTGTATTTCGATACCAAGCATTGACTAAGCTTCTGTTCTCCTTAGCTAGCTTGTATGTATCCTATATCCAAGCCTATGCAGTTTAACATGTCCTCTATGTTGCCTCTGGGTTACCTAAGAGCTGCCGTCACAAGAAAACCTTGTACCTTCAAAAAACCTTGTCTGGCCAGGAATAGCTCTCGATGAGAAAAATCGTTTAAGAAATCAATTGAGGAAATATGTACGCCATTCTTTAAAATCAGGTCAAATGAACCGAAGCAATCAGTCAGAGAAACATTTGCTTTAAATATTAGCGCCTACAATTTTTTTTTTTATTGACACATCTGTGACCTTACTGTAAAAGATCGACTTTTTTTTGTTAAAAACCCAAAACAAAAATAGACAAATGCTACTTTGGAGTTACAAGGTTCTCATGTGACAGCAACAATATGTCTCTTTAGCTGCTGCTCTGCTGGGCACTCAAAATATTGTGCGAATATATACTTAGATATATTTATATATATAAAAAAACAATATATAATACAGAATATAAAAAGACTCAAATCCAGAATCTTCTACACATTAGACACCACCACTTCCAGGTAATGCAAGTGCATATAAATTAAAATAGATTTTACACTGAACCAGTATTTCTTATTTACAAGCTTAAAGTATAGAATAAATACACACTGTTATAAACAGCAAAAAGGACCAACTTGAGCTCCTAGCAACAAACAGTAGAGACAAACGAGTTGTGTGATGGGGGGTAAGGCCTGATGACAGACGTTGCATTCAAACACACACACACACACACACACAACAAAACCTTCCATGCATACTGCACGCATTGCCACTTAAGCATGCTGGAGTGAGGGTGGACAAGAAAGTAGTTGAAGTACCTTTGAGTATATCAGTAAACCACTATGAAAATGGAGAGATGGCGATTATAGCTGCACTGAGCCCATCCATGAAAACCAGTCATGGAGGCCCCAGGAGCGGTGTTAAAATGTCACGGCCTGCAAACCATTTTGAATCCCCAACCCACAGTTGAACATATAGAGGCATTTATTTTAGTTTGTTTTAAAACTCCCTCTCTCTCTTTTTCTAAAAGGGCAGTCTGACATGCTGAAGCTAGCAGTTCCATCTGTGCCAAATCCTAATAACCCGCCTGTCCTGGAAATCTGATACAGTTCAGGGGGGAGGGGCGTAAAAAGATTCAATTGACGTCAATGAGCAGAAGCAGCACTTTTTTTTTTCATATTGTGAGCGAGAAATAGCTGGCCTGATTGTTTTGGGGTTGTGTCCCCAGGGCCCAGAGGGGTTTGTAAATCGTGTGAATAATGGGCCCTGATGAACGTCTGAGTGTGCCTTTCAGACAGGCAGCTGTGAGAGCACCTTTAATCATCTGGTCTGGGGCCTGATTGTACAGGAGCCGGGGGCATTGCATCAGGAGGGTCTGGGGTCCATCAACTAACAGGACTATTAAGACTGCAGCATACCTGTGGGCTACAAATAGGTTCACTGCTGTACATTTCTTCCTCACCAGACTTCATTTTTCCTTTTTTTTTTTTTAGTTAAATATAGACCTACACGGCTCCTTGTGATGAGCTGTGATGGTGGGTTTTATCGAACTAACTGCGTCTATTTCTGCTCATTGTGCTGATGTCTTTTCTGGTGGTGTAATCGGATGTGCCAATTATTTTACTGTCGCTCGGCGTGAAAAGGCAGTTAAGTCCTAATGGTCTGCAGGCCAATCAAAGAGAAGAGAGGAAATACATGAAGAGATAAGATAACAAAAGGTGCACAGAGTGACAGTCTGACATTCATTTACTGTGACATCTGATACAGAAAGCAACAATGTTTACAGTGAACATGAATAAATGCATTTCGATTCCATGTATAAAGATATATTTTGTGCTCGGATGAAACGTGAATGTGACAAAATGTGCATATAATATGGATGTTTCCCTATTTAGATGAGTTTGTCCAAGAATTTGTTTGTCGAAGTTTGTTTGGATTTCTCTATTGCCCAATACATGGAAGACTGATCTTTTTTTTTCTGAGATACAAAAAAGATTTTGCTCTTTCAGGTAAGAAAAAAAAAACAACATTTCACAGACATACTAGAGTGTTCAATAAATAAAAAAAACTATTATAAAGACAATAGTAAAAAAGGCACACAAAAGTCCTTTGACAAATGGTACAGGAAAAAAGTAAACACTTTCTCTTGCTATACAAACGTGTCTCCATCAGTAGGTCTTACTTTATGCTACTTCTAGAACATATCAGGTCCGTAAAAAAGTCTTAAGGTACAAAACTTCTCTCAGTAGTGTCAATGTCCGTTTGATGCCAGTCCGGAAAATAAAAGCGGATCTCCCAAACTGGCCAAAATCCTTCAAGTTCCACCCTCAGTCGCCTGTCTGTCAGGTCTAAATTGTTCGCAGCATTTATTTCCTGAGAACTCTGTAGCCGCTTCACTGAAACTGTCCCTCCGTGTGTCTGGCTCCAAACACCCAAGTGCAAGACGCCCCAATGCGGGCTAAAAACTTAGCCCCCGCTTCTGTGGGCTCGTTAAAAAGCACAGCTGCAAGAGGATCTCCCCCCACGTTTTCGTTTAAAACTTTCAAACCGCCATGTGAGCTTAACGATGGAAGCCCTATGTGTCTGTGGGCGACGCCTCGTGTGTGACGATCTCTATCGCCATCATGGGGCCCTCCTCGTGCTCCTGACCGTCCGAGTAGTCCAGGGGGGGAGAACGAGAAGACTCTCCTAAGCTATCCTCCTCCTCTTCCTCCTCCTCCTCCTCCTCTTCGCCTTCATCTTTCTCTATTCCGTCCGAATCCTCCTCCTCCTCCAAGGTCAGCTCAAACTGAAATTTCTCCCCGCCTCCCTGCCCGCCGGCGCCTCCACCATGTCCATCTGTGCCCTGGTCGTAGAAGGGAGGAGAGGGGCTCTGGGGGATCATGCTCTGGTACCAGTTCCTGTTGTCCTCCAACGTGTCCAGAATGTCCTGGGCGTCAGGGTGGACCAGGTCGGCCCAAGTCTCCCACAGAGGGTGGACGATATAGTCAATGAAACCCACCTGGAAGGGGAGGAGAGAGAAATCAGACGAATGAGTAAATGCTGGTCTGGGGAGTGCATGTTTTTGTACCGTGATACAGTATCTATGTCCTTTTGATCGTTGGGAATGTTTCCTACCTGGCTCTTCTCCACGGAGGCGGTGTGTTTGTCACACATGGGGCTGATCTCCATTCCCCTCTCCCTCTCTCGGTCTCCCTGGTGGAAAAACTCGTCCATTATCCTGTCAGTCCACTGTCGATACAGCTCCAAGGACTTGGTGGGGTTGCTCAGGTCGGCACAGTGCACCATGTTACGCAGCACCTGCAGATACCAAATAATTCAATCATACAAAAAAAGTTTGGATGTTCAAATGTAAAATCCATTATCCTTAAATCAATACCATTCAGACTAATTCTATTGTGTGTGCATTGTGTTAAGTGGTTATGACAGGAAGTGGTGCAGTCTCTCGGTCTATACTGTAGTCAAATAAAGACCTAGAAAGACCATTAGGAGGAGAGCAGCACTTAAAGAAAAGAAGATGGATGGAGTGAGAAAAAGACTGACAGTGGGAGTGGAGGTCAGTAGGAGGTCAGCTAATGATCATTTGGTGCGTAACCTCCACCAACACTGGCTATTGATTGGAGCTATTATAAGCAGGTAAAAGAGGAGGTGGAGGGCTCTTGCACTCCATATACACAAACAAATGTGAGCTAACATGGAAAAGGAGGCACATCTTCAGAGTTTGTTTTAAATGTGTTTAGGGGGTCAATGAATGATAAAAGGTGCAGCACCCACCTGTATCCTGTCTGTGTAATTGTCCAACAGCAGCACTCCAGAGCTGGTCACCTTCTTGGTCTCCACCATAGTCTTCAGATCAGCCAACAGACTCATGTGTTTGGACATGTCAGTGGCCAATACCTGGACAGGAGAGACAGAAGATCTAGCGTCAGCATCAATACGATTCTGACAAGGTATGAAATTAGTCAATAGAATAGAATAGAATAGAGTAGGTTACCATGTCAATGACCATCTTGCGTAGTGACTGGCGTTGTTTCTTGGTGAGGTTCTGGAAGATATCACAGTTGTCCTCCTGTAGTAGCTTGAAGCCCACGGCCAAGTGATGGTTCTCCAGCACAGACTCGTCGTTGTACATCAGCGCCAGCTCAGAGTCTGGACAGGGGTTAGCGAGAGATAGTAGTATTATTATGATGACTACTACTAGGTTGATGATGGGGAGTGGTGGCCCAGAATGCAACACTTTTTCCCCCCAACAATTTAACTGTCTGACCACTTAAATAGTCCCATGTGAAATTTGGACTTACTGGTATTGATTAGGAATTGGTTTGATACTCCAGGGTGGTCAACATCATGGATAGCTGCAGCAAAGATGGCTGCTAGGATCTCAAGATCTGTGAAGACCGCCTGTGAAGGAGAGAGAGAGAGAGAGAGAGAGAGATAGAGGGGAAGAAGAGGGGAAGAATGAGGGTTAAACAATGATGAACTGAAGATGGAAAAAATAACAGCAGAAAGATCAGAGCAGTTAATCCCTGCCCACTATTGATTCCCCACAGCTCCGTGGCGAGGGCGAGATAACAGCCCCAGCATCCCTGAACAACCCCAAGAGTGGATTTTACAGTTTACAAAAACATCCCGATTTTTAACCCTAATGTGACTCTGGAGATCTGATTGCGTTTGACACGTTTAGCCTGCGATGAAAAGCCACCCTAAGTGGCAAGAGGCCAGAGAAGTAGCTGTTCTGGATCGGTTCATCAACAAGTTAGCAAGCGAGCTGTCTGTCTCTGTTGGAATCCACTCAGAGAGTTTAACACGGCGGCTGCCGGCTGAGATCGAGGAAAGATCGTGAACTGAAGCAGAGTAAATGATGACTCCGGCCTGACTGTCACACCGGCTACTCCAACTGTATTTATAGAAAAAAACCTCCCAAGAGGGAATCTGTGAGAAAACGCAGACCGGAAAAAAAAAAAACAGTGTAGGAGGGGGGAAAAAAGGAGGTTCTCTTTGAGTAAACTCTAATGCGATGGTGCACGGGAGAGGAAAAGATGACTCGATGGAAGGATGTCGAGCTCTTCAAAGACGGTGCGGTGATCCAGGAAAGTGGCATTAGGGGGTTACGTAACAGCACATGCCCCTAATTCAGTGTTTCCCTTCATTCCCCAAGTCAGAGCTGGGGGAAATGTTTCGGCCTCCAAGCTTAAAGGATGAGCAACACACACACACACACACACACACACACTTCAGTCTCTCATGATCATCCTCTCCTCACGGAAACTATCATTCTCAGGTCGTGTTATAAACTTACATCCAGGGCCGGGGTGGACAGGAGGATGTGTGTGGACTGGGCTACGTCGGCAGCGTGCAGGCTGTTGTGGTAGGCCACGTCTGAGTGGTAGTGGTCCTCCAACGTCATCATGTAGGCCACGAACGTATCCGTCGGGATCTTAAACATCTTCAGCAGGTCTCGCTCCTACGGAAAGAGAAAGACCACATTTTAAAACTCAATATTCTTCAGATAATCTAGTTACGTACGGAAGCGAGGAACAAAAGGTCGGTCCATACCTGAAAGATGGCGTACATGATGCAGGTGAGAGGCCGGTTGTGCGAGTACTCCGAGACGGTGAAGATGTTCAGGCCCCACTTGTTGAGGTCCTCCAGCTCCTTGGACAGCAGCTCCTCCTTGTCGGTCTTGACGCCGAAGCGCGAGACGGAGCTGGCGCTGGAGAGCGAGGGCCCGTGGGAGACCTTCTTGACCCCGCTGATCTGGGTCATCAGCTGCTGCTTCTGCTGCTTCTTCTTCTCTCGCGTCTTGGACGTCGGAGACGGGATCTCCACCTCATTGTGTTTGTCTGCCGGGGACGGAAAGGAGGATTGTGTTTTGAATGAAATCTCACCCGGACGTACACAGAGCAATTGGAGAGAGGAAGGGAGGGGGAGAGAGAAGGAATGACGGAGGGAGGAAGGAGGGGTGGTGAAGATTCCCATTCATTCTCACACAGCAGGAGTCTGTTTTTCTTTGTCATTTAATCTGCCTCGCAATGTCTGGGAGCCCAGGTGCACTATAGAAACACCTGCACCAGACTAGGTGAGGAATTATTGACTCATCTATTCATCATCCCTTCATTCATCCTGTCCTCCACCTGCACTCTCCCCTCTAAACTCCTACTGTTCATTCTCTCTCTCTCTCTGTCTCCCTCCCTCCTTCCCTCAGAGCACTTCTTTCTCTCTCGGCAGGTGGCTCACATCTCATCTCCTGTTCTTTTCACTCTCAAAAGGTCAGCCCATTGACAGCCTGAGAGCCGGGGCTCCCACCACGTTAAGGCAGCTCCGTGAACTCGGTCATTCAGTGGGTGTGCTGTATCTCCCACAGCTGTAACAAATCACTGTGTTGGTTTGGTTTAGTTTAGCTTCACTTTATTCAACGAACCTTAGTTGCTTTTTTTCCAGCAAATCCACAAAGAAAAAGTGAATTAAAAATAAACACAGAAAACATGCCAGGTTTTCTTGTGATATTTTTTTGAAAAGCAAAACAAAAGTCCCTTTGTTCACCGCAAATCACAGAAGAATTTAATGAAATCCTGCAGGGGACCGGCTATCGGTGTGTATCCTCTCTCTATCCATCAAGCCTCGACTCAGCTCATCCCCGGCCTATCAGCCTTCCCCTGTGGAGGGTTATTCAATTACCAGCTGTAATTCAAATAATCACTTTCGCTCTCACGTTCTCTCTCCTCAGTCCTCCAGTGGTAATTGAGAATGGGCAATTAAGCACTCTCAGACATGTGCTGCGTGGGAAACAAGGGGAAGAGCAATATACTGCCCTCTAATTCATTACAAGCCATCATTATCATCACCACCGCTGAGAATGTGTGTGTGTGTGTGTGTGTGTGTGAGAGAGAAAGAGAGCGAGGTCATGTCGGCAGGTGGAGCCTGGTTGTGTTGCAGTGTTATTTTTAACACATCCATGTCTTCATATGTAAGGGACAGTGTACTTTACTTTGAAGATGTCGTCCTCTTTCTACATTTTTCTCCTCTGCTCTCTTATTTCACCTCTTCTTCCTCCCCTCCTCTCCTGCATGTTGTTTTGGGTACTGTATTACCCAATAAAATGAAATACATATCCATTGTGTTGTATTGTGTTCTGTTCTATCATCCCCTCCTTTTCTCCTGTTTTCTCTCCTTTCCTCTCTCCTCTCCTCTCTCTCTCTCACCTCCCACGTTCATTTCGATTTCATCTGATTCCTTTTCATCCTCCCCCATATGCTCTCCTGTGAGAGACAGATGCAGGAGGAGGGGGAGGGCGAAGGCAGATTTGGGGCTTTTTTTTTTCCACAGTAAAGTCCCTAACTGATTTCTGTTTGGCTGTCAGGGGGAGGGGCCAGTCGGAGGGAATTATGGGAGAATTATGTGGAGAAGGACAGCTGTGGCAGGGGAATGGTCAGCACGTCACCGGTCTACAACCCCCCTCCTGAAATCTTACTCCGCCTCTAGCCCGATGCTATAGCTATCTGTATTTACCCAGGGAACGCTCAATGAGGAGCAACGTCTTCACCCCCATTCGTTTAAAAACCTGTCAGTCTGGTGAAGCGATAAACCAGCAGGGATTTGGAGTGGAACCCAGGATGACCTCTGTACAACCACACACATGGCAGGGAAATGGCATCTGAGCCTATTTGGATGTTTGGATAAAATTGATATAGAGGGGAAATAAGGGCACTAGGATGAATAGATGGATGGATGGATGGATGGATGGATGGATGAATGGATGGATGGATGGATGGATGGATGGATGGATGGAAACCAGCTGTGCCACTATGCCCTCTACATTATTGTTTCCCCGTTCTATCCAATATCTCCAATAGGGGAATCCTGATCCTAGAGATAGTCATCTATGCCTGGATTCCTCAGGGAGAGGTGGAGGAATTGGGGGGAGGAGGGGGGGGCAGAAGATGTCCCTGCTGACTAAGATGCATTAGGACTGGGATGAGTCACCCAATCTGCTGTGCTCATCTCACCGCCAGCAAAGGGGGTTCCTCTGTACCTCCATCCTCTCCTTCACTGCAGTCACATCCCTCCCTCCCTCATTTGCTCCTCTCTCTCTCTCTCTCTCTCTCTCTCTCCTCACCCCCCCCCCCCCCCACCACCTCCTACCGCTCCCTTTGAGCCAGCGGTGAGGGATCCACCAACGACAACATCATCAGATCAGGATACCAATCGATGGGAGGCACAGCATCTATAAATAGTTCCATCTCTACCTCGATGCGCCTTTTATTATCCCTTTAATTTGTCGATCCATGCTCCGTCTTGCTCAAGCACTTATCTCTCTCTCTCTGTGCTTTGTGCATCAGTTCTCTATACATCACCGGTGTCCTGCGGAAACCTCGCATCTACAGAAAGTCAATTTTTCAGGAATTGAGGAAGAAAAAAACGGGTTGATTTTTCCCCAGATTGTGCGGGGCCAACGCTGACAGCATCCAGCTCCAATCCACTGACTCAGATCCTGGCTAACAAGCTCACTTGTCAGTCAAATGGCACCTTGCACAAAGTGGGCAACCACCTTAATGGCTCTCCTTTTTTACCCGACTGCCTTGGGAAATGGACATTTTCACTTTTAATGAGCATGTTGAGTCCTACATCATAAACATTCTAGACAAAGCCTAATGGCGCAGCATTTTATGGTACGCCCCCACAAAAAAAAAAAAGCCTGCCAGAGCGACTTGCACAGCCCAAAATGGAGCCTTCAGAGTGAATCTCCGCACATACACATTGCAGCAGAGCATCAGAGAAGTGGGTATCTGTGTGTACTTGTACATTTGTGGCGATTACGTTTGTGTTTTTGGTGAAAAAAAAAGAGGGAGGATGATGGTAATGATTAAAGGTAGATGATCAAAGACAAATATGTGTGTGTGTGTGTGTGTGTATCCGTGCATGTGTGTGCGACTTTCATTTACCTAGGAAAGTGTTGGAGATGAACTCGGAAACCTGATTCCCAGACCGACTCATCTCAGATAGGTGCGTCAACTCCCGATTCAACATTCTCTTGAACTGCAAGAGAGAAAGAGAGAGGATGGGGGAGGGGGGGAGGTGGGGGGAGAGAGGGAAATGTTGTCAGTTTCCACTGGGGGAAAACCTGGGAGAAATTATGGTGCAGGATTCCATGGAAAATACAGCATCACCACTGCCCGGTCTTATTCCACAAGTTCAAGAACATTTTATTTATTTATTTATTTATTTTTATAAATCGAGGCTAACAAGCGGTGAGGAGAGAAGTCGGTTTTCCCCTCAATTTTCCATGAGATTAATGAAGGCGCAGGTCATAATTTGTGTTACCAATGGGGAACCCATCCCTCTTACCCCCCCTGCATTCAACCCCTGCAAACAATTTACAGTTTTACCACATTGACTCATTTTGTTGGTCCATTTATTGCGTCAGTGTGCAAGAATTTTAATTATTTCAAGAGGAAAATCTGCACGGTGCACCCTTCCTTCCCCCTCCCTCTCTTATTATTGGTATATTTCACATTTCTGGTATACGGTACGATTCATATTCAACGGGTTTGTGCAACGGGTAAAACAGTTGAGAGACGTGGACGCATTAGGCAGAGGAAACAGAGACCCAGGCACTGCAGTAGCAGCTGTTTATGGCGGACCTTCACACACACACACACACACACACACACACACACACACACACACACACACACAGACAGACACACACAAAACACACACTGCAGAGGACTCAAGATGGAGCCTGAGCCACAAAACACCAGTCTGTCAGACAGAAATATCCACCTCCCTCCCCTCGCCCCTTGATGGAAATATCATTTGGTGCAATTAGGCTAGCATGGTTTCTCTAGAAGCTTCAACAAAAACAAAAAGCTGAATTGCGTAACTGCCCTGAACCCAACAGCAACACGGCACAATGAGCTACAACGCAACGAGTGCGGTATCCCGACAAGCTACGTAGTTCGGCGCCACACACCTTAATGTAACCCCAAGACACAGACAGCAGGTAGTTGGCTTCAGGCATTTTGGACCCCGTTTTCTCCTTCCTACACAGAGCCAGCACTGTAATCCAATAGAAAAAAATAGAGGCAGACGAATGGGATTCTTTTAGCGCGGAAAGGACAACAAAAAAAAAAATCCCCTCTTCACTCCTCTCCTCTTCTGTCTGGTTCTCTTCTCAGCAGCAAAGAGAGCAGCTCAGTGATGCCTCACTCTCTCTCTCTCAGCAGCAGAAAAGGACCAGCTCTGGGTCTCCATGCCTGGGGGGGGTGAGGGATGAGGAGAGAGGGAAGCTGTAGCCGACCTGGGCAAGGAGAGCCAGAACGCTGGGATGACCGACTGGAGCGGCAGCAGCTGGAGCTATGAGCTGGGGACTCTCAGCGCACTGATGAATAATGGAGAAGAATCAAGGAAGGGAGGAGGGGAAAAAACCAGCGATGGAGACGAGAGGAGGAGGAGGAGGAGGGAGGCTGCGATGTTCATCTGACTGGAGGGGGGGAGGGGGGGGGTTCCTCCACTGGATTAGTCTTGCTTCGCTGCTCTCACTGCTGTAGCGTTCTCTCCTGCCCTACCTCTCTCTCTCTCTCTCTCTGTCTGTCTCTCTGTCTGTCTCTCCCTCTCACTCCCTCCCCTCCTCTGTCTCCTTCCCCCCAGCTCTAGTCTGCCAGCCCCAGCAACACGCTCTATTCAGAACACATGATTCGACAGAAAGTGGGGAGAAGAAGGGAGCCCCGAGCACGACTTTGCATTGGTGTGTGTGTGTGTGTGTGTGTGTGTGTGTGTGTCTCGAAGGGTGTTTGAGTGATTGCCATAAAAGATCCAGACTCTAGGATTCGGGATCCTTTTCCTCTCGTCTCTCCAGTTCTGCAACCACTGCAGATAATTCACAGCCTCTTTTAGCCATTTACTCCCCCTAAGTCGGGCCGCTGTGCCGGTATGCCGCCGAGCGACACGGCGGTGCCTCCTACCTACAGTAAAACAAAGAGGATCCCGCACGTTTGGAGGAATGTGAATGCACTGCGTCTGTATTTTTATCGCCATTATCTCTCTCTCTCTCTCTCGCTTTCTCCCTCTCTCCCTCTCTCTCCCTGACAGCTCTGTGTGCAGCGGCCATTGTGGGAGAACTCACAAGCCTGTTCATTATCCGCATCCTGTAATAATATTAGAGGTTGTCAGTGTGTATGTGGCAGGCTATTTTTAACAGCCACACCGAGAGACAACCAGAGAGTGGGGGGTGGGGGGGGGGGGAGACGGTCAGAGAGAAAAAGAGAGAGCAAAAAAGGAGAGATGGAAGATAATTGCATCCTTCCCCAATTTAGGTGACATCAGCCCACGATTCTCTCTCTCTCTCTCTCTCTCTCTCTCTCTCTCTCTCGCCTCTCTGCCTGTGAGCGAGTGTGCGCGCCAATTACCAGAACACCCCAACGCCATGGCAACAGCATCAGGTGACCGGTGTGAGGCGGTTTTCAGTGCGAGAGGAGAGGAGGAGAGGAGAGGAGAGGAGGAGAGGCTTTCCCCTTTCCTTCCCAGGCAGACATGTGGTGTAGCTGCTGAGCTGTCACGAGGACACACCACACACACACACACACACACACACCGCCTCCTCCACTGATGCACAGACTGAAAATCGCTCGTCCTCGCTCCCTTGCTTCCCTCCCTCCCTTCCCTCCACCCTCTCCCTCACTTACATGTAAATTTCTCTCCCGGCTGCCACTTGCCAACACTGTCATCAATCTCCCTGTCTGTCTGCCTGCCTCGCCGGCACAATCAATGGGCTGTCCTTGGAGCAGGTGTAGACACTGCAGCAGAGCACAAGGCCAGGGCCACCTGACTGGAATGCTGTTATATCATGACCGCTGGCCAATGTGAGGTGTGTGTGTGTGTGTGTTTATCGAATTTGCCCTCTTCCTTATGAAAGCCTAAAGGATGGTTGAGCAATATGCAGCCGTGCTGAGTTGTGCAACCAACAGATTGTCTTGTCTAATGGTTCAGAGCTGCTCCATAGGAAGCGCTCTGTACTGTAAGTACAACTTCCCAGAGAATCTTCAATCTCGTGTGTGTGTGTGTGTGTGTGTGTGTGTGTGTGTGTGTGTGTACGTGTTCGGAATGACGAGGGGGAACATCAAAGCCTTCCCGAGAGGATTCCGGATTATCCTCCCACTGAGGGAGAGAAGGAGAAGACGAGAAGCAGGGAGGTAGGATGGGAGAAAGAGAGGAGGCGAGCCGCTGCTCTTTATGTAACAGCTCACTGCATTATGTATAAAGAGACCAGAAATAAGAGCGAGGGATGTCTGGAGCTAAGATGCCCCAGAGGTGTGACAGTCATACATCCAGCCCATACGTTTGTGTATATATGTGTGTGTGTGTGTGTGTGTGTGTTCCCCCCTCATGCCCCTGTGTCATCAATATTATTATTGATTTAGATAAAGGAGAAGGATAGAAGGAGGTCTCTTTACCTCCTACCATGACACTGGATCATCCCATTGAGTGCGATTAGCCTCTCAGAGCTCTGTGGGTCTCTCTCACACACACACACACACACTCTACCCTTTCATTCCTTCTTGCCCGCTCTACCCCTTTTTCTCTCTTTCCCTGCCTCATTTTCTGTCATTCACCCTCTCCTATAACCTCTTTTTCCTTTATTTCTCTCCCCAAATTTCTATCATTTTCCTTCTCCTTTCCTTCTCCCCCATATTCTCTCTCTCCATTTTTCATTTTTTCCATTACTTGTTTTTCTAGCTACCATGTCATTTTCTCTCTTTAGCTCTGTGTCTCCCTCTCCCTAACCTTTTGCTCTCAACAGTCACACGCTCTCTCCATCTCTCTCTCTCTCTCTGCAGGGGGTTGGGTTGATTCAGCAGAGAGCTGCTGTGAAAGGAGGCAGAGAAGGTGAATGGAGCCTGTGGCATTTCATTGTGAGCTGAGCTCCCCCATTCAGACATGATCCCACTGGACAGCCCTCTGTGGAGGGCAGTCAGGCAGACAGGTAGGCAGGTAGGCAGGGAGGCAGACAAGGAGTCTCCCCTCTGACACAAGTCTCTCAACAACTCCCTTCAATCATCACATCAGACAGATTTCCACACAAATACTAAAAGATTTTCTCAAGATTTTTGTGTTTGGTTCTGCTGCCAATGGTTGATCTGACATATGCTCACTGACCTATTCATTCAAGTTTAAACTTCCTGGGGATTTTTTTTGTGTTTGTGTTGATTAAAATGTCAAATGAGACTGAAACACACATCCAGCTTCTCTCTCTAAATCGTCCGTTATTTTCAGTTTGAGTTCAGATTGAACTTTTGGCTGTGAACCACTAGTGGGCGCCCTGTGCTCAATCTGCAGCAAAGCACCCTGCTAGTCCTTCAGTGACCTCTTCGCCTGCAATGACTAAGAGACGAACACCTTGATGGGCTAATATGTTTCACCACAGTTTTTCCACCCAATCATGAAATGTGCAAACGGAAAAAAAAATCGATCGACATTTTTGAAAATTCCAGAGAGGCTTGTGAAACGTTTAAACTTATCAAACTGTGAAGTCATTTACCGGGCCTTTATTTCTATTTACCCTCGTTAGCTTCAACTTGAGATGAACTTTCTTCCACATCACCATCATATTTATTCAACACTTGGCCGGGTCTTAAGCAATCATTACTTCATTACCAGTGAATCTAATCTAGTTGTGCTCGATTTCCCCCTGGCTTTGGCAAACACATGACGCTTGCAGTGACATAACTTGGTAAAGATGAGGGAACCTACCTACGTATGAACTGTGCGTATGTCAGTTGGTGAGAAATACAGAAAACTGGAGACAGCCCGGATCTGGACTACCTCTCACTTCCTCTGACTCACCACCCCCTTCATGCCTCCCTCTACACCAGTGTCATCAGGCTGTGTGAGTGTGTGTTTGAAACAGAGTGCATTCATGGGTACGCGTCTCTTTCGTTGCATGTATTGAGAAAGAACGGTCAGTGACAGAGCAGCAGAGAGCTATGGAGAAACAAAAAGTAAGCAAGGGCAAATTACTCAATCCTCCAACACATTTCTCAGCTGAGTGTTTCATTTCCCGTCTCTCTCGCCCGTTCAAGGCCGCAGCAGAATTCAGATGTGGTCTGCAACACCATTTTTGGCCGGGGGGAGAACAGTTAAAAGGCTGCACAAACACGCTTCACTTTGGGCTCTGGTTGCTTCAAAAGCAACACCCCCTCTGTCAAAAACCACAGGTAGCAACATACCAAGAAATGACACACAAAAAAAAACCCTGAATCCACACCTACAAAACAGAACAGAAACAAGAAACGCTTCAATCAACACAATCTTTTGTTTTTCTACATAAATTGAAGCTCAAATCGGAGGACTGGGGCAGGGCATCTCACGTTAGCACAACTTACAGGCACACATCCCCCTAATTTTAGGGAAAAACTGAAAGAAAACATTGCTTTACTCTCTCCACCCCCCCCCTATTTGAACAAACTGACCACGGAGCACAGTGCCTAACCACACAGCTGCTCCCTCTCGTTCTCTCCCCAGATGACCTGAATGTTTGGCCCTGGTCAGAAAGAGAAGGAAGACTGTCTCCACGCCTCGGGACCAGGCTGAGAAACACCACTTATCACCTGCCTGGTCCCAGGGCCGCTCGCATCCACCCCCACTTTACTCATTAACTCACTAGATTCTTCTAGAGAGTGAAGTGTCTTTAGCTCTACACACTTTTTTCAAGTCAAGGGAACACAGGCAATAGCTGAAGGGTACCACCGAATGACATTGTGCTCAAGTGACAAAAAGCAGAATCTAAAACTAAGAGAGTAAAGCTTAAATAATCCTGCAGGCTGAAGTTATAACCGTACATAAAGACAACGTATAAACCCAGATACAGGTTTAGTGTGTTACCATTAACAGAGGCTGCAGCAGCCAGCTGTGTTCAACTCTGATCCTTGGGGCTCAAAGGCGAAGAGCTCTCAGTGTCTCACAATCACTTCATATGAACAGATGCACACGAGCCCTCTCAAAAGCTGAGAGCACGTACCATCGCCTCACGCTGTATTCGTCTTTTGATGTGACTTCGGAGCCGATGTATTCATACAACAAAAAAAAAGAAAAAGAAAAAACAACTCTAGCTGTCCCAACACTTTAGACTTGAAACCATACATCCCAGCAATGTGCGCTCTGACTAAACAGCACACGCGCGAAAAGGAGAAAACCCTAAAACGGTTCAGCATCAGTAGTGAAATGTGTCCTCTGAATAGCATCACTTCAAACTGTATTACCAAAAAGGATCACATGAAACTTTCTGTGAAATTCATACCACAAAAGCTCAACACACTCAAAGTCCACTCAAGGGAAACTCTCCCTCAAGTCCATTAAAATAGCATGAAAAAGCAACAGATTATGTTCTTTTAAAAAAAACAAAAAAAACAACCCTCACCTTCCTCCAACCATTCAGTTTCCCCAGTTTTTTCTCTTTCTTGTCGAAGCAGCAGGCTCCCATGTTGCTGTGTGTGGAGAGCGGAGCAGAGCAGGGCTGCAGTCCCGTACAGAGTCTCTGGTCTCAGTCGGTATGTCCTGACTTCACCACGAGTAAAAAGTACCAAGCCTCGGCTCTCTGACGCTGGGAACACAGCTCTAGTGACTCACTCCGGGCTATGAGGTCTGACTGAGGGCTTCACCTAAAACCCTGAGTGTGTGTGTGTGTGTGTATAGTGAGGGAGCGTGTGTAAGAGACCTCTGCCTAATACACACACCCTCATGGGGGTAGTCCCGCCTCTACTCTGCCACTCCTCTCGCTCGCTGCAACCCAAGTTGCTCACTACTACTGTAGCCGGCAGTCAAGAGCTGCATGGTTTACACTGTCAACATTGCACTGATCAGTCTGATGACTCGGGCGCTTCCTGTTTTGCTGCAAACACTGGATATGGCTTGAGCTTCATTTATGAAAGCGAGCCAAGTTTTTTTTTTTTCTCTCCCCTTGACAGTTCAAATCTATCGGGGTGAGAGTTTAATGCCCAGAGGCACAGAAGTAGCCCAGATTTCAACAGCCCTTGATATCAAATAAAAATGACTCACCCAACTCTATCCAATTTTGTTCTATTCAAGCAAGAGCACATGATGTGCCCCCAATAAACAGGCTTCAAAGAAGTGAGTAAGTGTCTTGACACAGAACGGTAGTCCAACTTACAATAGCCCCTGACATGCACAGGCTGCCTACACGTCACCCACGCTCAACAGGGAGGGCAATCATGTAGGTCCTCAACGGCAAAGGCCCCTGAACGTCACCCTGGGGACACGGCTGGAATCGGTGTCAGCTTCTAGCGTTTCGCCTCCCATTACTGAGGTTTCAAACTCTGTCACGGCACAAACAACACTCTTTCCATCCAAAATGCAGGAGGTTGCGTAAGCGGATTGCTATGTTCTCATTACCAATAAATGGGTCGAGTGTAATGGCCCAAATGACAGTTAGGGTACCGATGGTTGTGTGACGATACCGCCGCCTTGATCAGTATCTCAACCTCAGAGGAACCACTTGGCATGACACACAGTCACCCACCGCTCAAAGACACTTCAATGTGAATGAATGAGGTCAGAGTGGTGTAACAGACTACAGATTATGATCATCTGATATGAGACACTGTAGATCTGTCAATTGTTTTGCCCTACTAGCCTATATTATTTACCTACATCTACCTTGGGTTCCTATATATTCATTTAACCATCCTTGTGTTTTTTTCAGACATTCCTACTACTGTAATCAGTCGTTGCTGTATGTGTAATGTCTGTTGTCAAGGGTTACTAAGAACTGAACTGTGACAGATGTCTTTGTAAAGTTCATTCATGACAGCATCTTTCTGCTGTTAGTTTGCCAGCTAACTAACATTACATTGTCTGGTAAACCACAACTGTAGTTGCAAGAGATACACATGTGAAAATACTCCAAATGCACCATGACACCATCTGACCAAAAAGCATTGCCAAAGCGTACTGAGTTTGTACGGTAACTGACTGACTGGTTTTCTGATAACAGCTGTCTGGTAGCCAGGTAGGACTGCCCCTTCTTTATCCCTAAGTTAGGTCATTTAGAAATTTCTCGTCAGGCTTCTCCTGCAATAAATCACAACTGTCGATAACATCCTTATCCTTGCCTATATTTAATAGCAAAATCCAACCCAAATGTCTGTTGGGAGGCGCTAGCGTCTAAGTCCAGATGTACAGTAAGTGTCAGTATAAACCGAGGGTGTTGTTGTTGCACTATGTGACTATACCAAGAAGTGCTGTCACAGTTTATTCTGTTAAGGCATTCCTGATCTCACGCTGCTGTAATGGACATAGGACCAGCAGAGGTGATGTGGAATGTGAATGTCTCTCCTGTGTGACTGGAGAGACAGTCACACAGTCTATCTGTCTACATGCTCGTCTATAGGTCTGTCTGTGCATTTAAGTACTTAATCTTATTTATCCTGATATTCAGTTACTCAAGTGTCCAGTCCAATTAAAGAGCCTGTGCTTGTCCACTGTGTTGGGAAAATCCCCTTTCTCCTGTGTGTGTGTGTGTGTGTGTCCTGATGACGACAGCAATGGGAGAAATAAACACGACCATTAACCGTGCCCAGCGGCATGATGGGATATCTATTGTCGTCTGGGGAGAGAGCAGGGGATCAGGAAGGAGACGGGAAGAGAGAGTCACTGTGCCCAGCGGGTCTGCATGCATCCCTCATACACACACACACACACATACACACACACACACACACACAGAAAAAAGAGCGAGCGAGAGAGAGAAATGTTCCCTCTCTCTTCCTCTCAAGTTTATTGTGTTTGACCCAGCGCTGGATCCCTAGCATCCTGTTGTCCAGTTTTTGGAGAAATAACCAGCTTTTCCTCTTGGCTCCCTCCGCAAACTGTTTTCAGGCTATCACAGACACACAGCTGCTACTCGGGCCATGCAGCGGCATTATGGGATTTCACCGCCACAAGCAAAATAGCAAAATATATAAGCAATTGTTTAAGTATTGGGACAGCGAGCTAAACTGTAGTTGTCACGGCCATTGTTTAACATCGAGGCAAATAAAGAACTGTGATCAAAAGCTGACATCTTAAATATATATTACATCTAACGACTGCATGTATATATATATATTAAAATGATGCACCAAACAAATAAACTAGCAAGGATTTATCCACCTAAATCGTATATTTCATTAAATTGCACAGTGTAAAATGGTTTCGTCCACGTTACTGCACAAAAATAACCTGACTAACAAGAAGTCCAATCTGGTTAACTGCTTTGGCCACACAGCTGTTGTACTGTGTTTTTATCACAGCTAAGACAGTCCAATCAGAGTTGATAGCTAACCACCCTGGACTAAGTAGAGACCCTCATCACTTTACTGAATACTGCAGAACCACAGAAACAACAATACTACCACTACTAATAATAATAATAAATAATAAAATAATAAAAATTTAAAATGCCATGACAAAAAACGTCAGACGTAGGTTAAACTAGCTTTTAGTTAAGTTACTCAAGGTTTAAACATGAATCAAGCTCAATGGATGGAGGACCAATAGAAAGCTGCATTCATCTAGGAATAAGTTCAGGGCCAATAACAATGACAGCCATATAAAAAATAGTAAGAATACAATTGGATATTGTAGGTGTCACATTGAAAGGAGATACTATGTCGAACATGCACATGGGGCCAGGAACAGAGCCCTGAGGCACCCCACACAGAAGAAACACAATCACCAATGGACACTGAAGCTTTCCACGACAGGCCTAGAGATACCATCCCATTTCCTTTTGCCAGACCATCATTAACATAAAAAAGAAAACCAGAGAAAATAAAGTTCTTATCTTGACCTGCCTGGTTAAAACAAAAAAAATGCCCTTGTGGTCCCCATAGATTTCCCCCCCAACTAGTAATCGGACAAAAATGCAGCAAAATCAAATTGATGCAGTCTCTCCTACCTTGTTGGAGGCCATGTCGCTGACCGAGCGGTAGGTCTGGATGGTCTCCAGCTGGTCCAGACACCAGTCCAGCTCCTCCATCGTCTCCACGGCCAGCTTCTGGTACGCCTCATCTGTCAACAGGCAGTCGGCACACAGAGACACACAGTCAGGACAGACAGGGTGCACGGAACCGGGTCCTGCCCTGGACGCCTGCTGCTGCTGCTGCTGCTGAGGAGGGGGCATCGGTAGGGGTGGCACCCGGCCGCAGCGCTCCTTCATCATGAGGAGGTGTTGTTGGTGGTGAGCTGGTAAGAGTGGGAGTCGTCAGCACTGGAGCGGAGCGGAGGAAAGACGGGACTTAGCTGCTCTACGTTGACACTGTACTCTCTCTCTCTCTCTCTCTATGTGCATGTGTGTGCGACCAGACCTCCCCCCTACTCCCCCACCTCCCCTCCCCACCCCTCCCTCACCCATTTACATAAAGTCAACTCCTCAAAGCAGGAAACCAGACCCCCCTACACACACACACCCTCCACCCAACAGGAAGAAAACTAACACCTCTAAACTTCAACACACACACACACACGCACGCACACGCACACACACACTTCATACCAAACCAAGCATGTGGAACGAGCTCAGTATTTCAACTTTGGTGTTAACTATGTATGACTCCTCTCCTCTCTCCAACAGAATGCTGACGAAGTGATTGGATTAACTTTTATTGATTGGTTTTGGTTGATCACCAGTGGGTTTTTCACACTGACCACAACTGACCACTGACAATAGACAGATAAGAGTACTAGACAGATAACGCTCTCCCAGCTCAGTAGAGGCTGCTTTGTTTAACTACGGACACACAATTGGTGATAGGCCTACCGCAGCATGTTTTAGTGAGCCTGAGGCAAGTTGAGAGTATTTTGGTCTGGAGAGCTGCTGCTGTAGTGGAAAGTGCAGCAATGTAAAAAAAAATCCTTCAATTAAAAAAAACACCAGTGCAAAAAAAAAAAAGAGTCATTTCTTGACTTGCAGATGGATTTCTGTGAATGAAACCAAATGGTTGTTTTGACGTGCGTACCACCTAGGGTACAGGTGCAACCACAACACAGATGAAACTGCAGCTTCTCACCAAAATCACTGAGATTTCCCTGCATGCAACTTAAAGATAGAATTGAACAGGGTTTTTTTTAATTACCTTTTAATTAAAGCCACACTATTTATATTCATTTGTCTTGTCACTCAATGAATTTATCTCAATAGAAAAAAAAACCTCTGTCACTAGCGTAGTCAGTTACTGAGTTTATCCCAGCCCTGGTCCTGTGGTGTCACTGGGCAGCGTTTTTCAGAGAGCTGCGACTGTATGTCAAGGTTGGAATGAGTCAGTGCTGGTAGGGCCGGACTCACGCACACGCACACACACACACACACACACACACACACACACACAGAGACTGGCCCTTGTCCTCTGTGCTGCCAGTGCGTTGTGTGTACTCTGGGTCTCCTAGCTGCGGAGCACAACATGGCAGTGGGGTTTGCGTTGTGGCGACCTTAGCGTGGCCACGTAGAATGTGTCCCCCGCTCTGATCTCTTCACCATCAAAGACACGAGCCTGTTTGCTCTCCCAAACATGAGAGGCACCTGGCATTCTGCCCCCAGCCCTCCCTCACTCTGGCGAGGGGAGAGAGAGAGCGTGTGTGTGTGTGTGTGTGTGTGTGTGTTTAGTTTAACCCCACCAGCGTGTGATGTCGAAATGGTTTACATTCACTCAAGATATTTCTCCCCGATATTCCCAACACTCTTCATGTGGTTTTTGTTTGATGAAGAGCAGAGAGAGGTGCCTTGAGATCGTTTTCTCATTTGGCCTTTATATGGACCGAGGCCTCTCAGACAAAATGACCAAGTCACACATCAGGTCTTGGCTGTGTTGGATAAGTACACCTTCCTAATAGAGATTTACAGATTGCAAAAAACACCAATATTCTCTTTAGTGTGCAGTAAGTAGTAACTGTGTACATGTGTGTGTAAATCTATATTGGAGCCTGGGTTTAGGGTTACGGTCAGAATTAGGATTAGATTAACATGATGTCCACTATAGGTGCCGAGCCGTAAAACCGTGTTTCTTGAGTCAGGACCCAGTATTGATGATGGGGCCAACTTCTTGTGGGTCCCCACATCCTAACTCCGTTCTCTAGGTAGGTGCCAGTCCCACTTACGTAACAGACTCTCATCCCCCGCCCCAGTGGAAAGCGAAGCAAACACCTCCAGTCCAGGCCTGGAAGTCAGCTCACCACCAATTAGATCAATTTAAAATGTAAAAATAAACCCTGCAATTCATGAACTAATGATAGAGCAGTCATTCCCAGCTGTTAATACCATGACTTAATGCTAGGTTGGATGTGGCAACCAACATCAGGCCAAACGCTTATTAAGATCATGTCCATTAGATCCTTCGATGGTGAAAGGGTGAGGCTTGATAGTAGAGAAACAATTACTGAAACAATATTAATTCTTTCAAGATAAAAGCTCAAGATTCCTCAATCTAAAGTTTCCTTGCCAAAGAGAGAATGAAAAACTAGGATGAGGGATTTTCACCTCGATTTTGTAAGTTTGTGTGGGGTATCTGAAATGGTCTCGATAGCTGCAAGCTGTTTTAAGTGATACACACACTTTTATTACACACAAGGGACATAAAATAGTTGAATGACAGCAACCTGCCCTGGGGTGGACCACGAGAAACAGCACTAAAAGACGAATCACGAGCTAACACACACACACACACACACACACACACACACAAACACACACACAACGACGTAACAGGGGATTTCCACCGCCTCTCCTCCCTGACACAAGGACTGCTCTGATCACAGCCCAGACATATCTGGCCCACAGGGGCAGACAGGAAAAACACACACACACACACACACAGTTAGACATAAACATCAATATACATATGCATTAATTCCCACGTCTTGTTACACAACCATCCAAACAGACGTATTTTCCAGCTGAGGGTGGCAGCGCCAACAAGCTGCAGTGAACAGGGAGGGTCTGGAGGGACATGAGGTCAGTGCGCTCTCTCTCTCTCTCTCTCTCTCTCTCTCTCTCTCTCTCTCTCTCTCTCTCTCTCTCTCTCTCTCTCTCTCTCTCTCTCTCTCTCTCTCTCTCTCTCTCTCTCTCTCTCTCTCTCTCCTCTCTCTCTCTCTCTCTCAAAAATCTAGGAGAAAAATTAAGCTCAGAGGGGAACGCACGCACCCACACACACACACACACACATAATTGTATATAGAATGTGATGCTACCAGGTCATTTCAGGACAAGTGTTCAAGTGCATCTGACCAGAGGGGTCTAGGCTGTGCGTGTGTTAGTCCTTGAGTGTGTGTGTGTGTGTGTGTAACAGCTGTGCCTGTCATCCTCTCATGGGGATAGAGTCAGTTTCCTGCAAGTGATGTGATGGTAGATGTGGCAGAGCAGGAGGGCTGCAGTGCAATATCAGCAGCCAGAATACATACACATACACACACACACACACACACACACACACACACACACACACACACACACACACACACAGATAGAAAGGTAGATAGAAGCTCCGAAGGACAGGATAAGGGGTTACCAGGGGACAATCTCTCTCTCTAACTTTTCTGTTTTTCATTTTATGACCAAGCATTCATCATCTAAAATCATCTGGGTTTCGAAGGGTGATGTGCCACATTTCCAGTGAATTGGCGTAAACAGACCACACACACACACACACACACACACACACACACACACACACACAGAAAAAAAAAAGAAACAAGCACAAACTTTGACGTGGGCTGACAGGCAGCCGTGCCAAGTCCACGAATGAGAGAGGGAGGCAATCATTAGTGGCATCTCTGCTTCACAAGAAACAGAAAGAAAGAACTTGATCTGAAACCCTCAACGCGGTTACACAACACTTCCTAACAAACACCAGAGATCAGGACTTGTAGCGCTGCCGTTCCTTCTTACGAGGCACAGAGAGCCTTTTGCAAAAGCGCAGAAAACCCATTGACAAGCATTGTGAATAGAGGGGGAGGAAGAGGAGGGTTGATTTGCTGGTGGCTTGAGACCATCTTGTGTGACATTACCCCCCATCAGTCAACTGAAAGTCTTCTACACGTGACAAAGTGAGTCTGCGTCTCGTTAAAAGTTGTTTTATTTGATTTACCGGTAGGCGGGCTGCAAACAATGTGAAATATGAACAATAGGGAAGAAATAATGACAGGCCGTTGTGATGCAATTGAAAGATGTCAGCTGGGGTAAACCACAGGACCCATTTCTGGATTTACAGCAGGGCTTCTTGAAGGTTTTTCATCAGTGGACCCATAATGAATCACTTTATTATCGCTCTGGGACCCAGGCTCAATAAAACATACTGGTACTCTTTTCATGTGGGGACCCACCAGAAACAGTCCCTCGAAACCATTTTGGATCCCAACTCACGGCTTAAGAATGCTGATGGATAGCAAGGTGGCGATCCGGCAGAACCTTTCAGACTTCTTCCTATGGTTTCAGAGTTACACGTTCACTTTGTAAGAAGTGGGAGAATCGAAACTGAAATGAAAAACAACTTTGGCTTTTTAATTTTTTTTATTTTTATAGGCACACAGCAATAAATGTTTGCTGGTGTGCCTCAACTATTCAAAGCCCATAGTCTTGGTCTTCTTCCACTTTCTCTTACTCCTATTATAGGACCAACGGCCACACGTGGTGAAGTAAAATTCATGTTGATTTTTAAAAAACTGGGTTCTACTCTGACCCGAAGCCTTCCAGCTTGTATTTATACTGTAGTATAACCAGTTCTTATGGCCACAAGGCTGCTAACAAAAAGTGCATTGACTGAGTCACATATAACAACCCAGAATGTGTGTGTGTGTGTGTGTGTGTTGGGCTCCTTCATGGTGTCTCCTTGTTCCTCTCCTCCTCTCTCCTTGGACACTGTGTTCCCTGTCCTTCCCACAGCTCCAACATGTACACATATACATTCACATTCCTGTCTGATTTACTATGGAACACAGTGGGAAAGCAGCAGGGAAACTCCCTCAGGGGAGATAACAACACCAGATCTCTCCTTGGAAGAAATATGAAAAAAAAAAAAAATTCCAGCATTCAATCCAGGTGCAGTGGGAAAACCTCAGAGAAAAACTGCTGTGCGAGAAAGTCATTTTAGATTACATTTAAGGTATTTCTTCTTTCTAAAATAGTACGGAAGGAGAATGACAGGAGCGATTGGAGGATATGACATGAAACATCATGAGAATTTGACCCCTCAAAACATTTCAGGTATGCTTCTTAGTCCCCTGAGTCACAAGGTTGTTGATACCGATTTTCACTCCGATCTGCTAATCTTCTAATCTGATTCTAATCTGCTAATCTGAGATGGAACAAAATCATCTCCAAATCTTGTCGTGTTTTCCCACCAAGTCGTGTATTACACATAAGGCTGTGAGTCAGAAACATCTTAACATCTTTTCAACTTATCTAGATGGATTGGGTATGTCCCCTTTCTTCACATGGTGCTCACACACACACACACTCATGGTATAGACACACACACATCTGCCTCAGAGGAAGCCCTCACATATTCCCTGCTCTCTGACTGTTTTTCTTGTTCAGGCATCTCAACGTCTCACTTCTCTTTCCCTCTGATAAAATGGACAGACGTCAATAAGGCCGTCTGTCTGTCCTATCAGCGGGTCAGCGGGGTTACACACACATACTACTGTACTGACCTTGAGTTACACTCTCCGCCTGTTTTCACTCCTGCTCACAGAAATTCTCACATATTCTCTCTCCTCTCCCGCTCACTCCTTTGTACCACACTGCCCTGCTTTCTTATTCTCAGCCCCTCTTGCTCTTTCCCTCTCTCACACACACATGCACTCACTACGCAAACATACACACACTCACACACAGCAACAGACCAGGCTTTGTCCGTGTTACCTGAGGTGAACTCCCACATTGGGAGCAACAGTATTTATTGGGCTGAATGGGCCCCATTGTCACGATGACTGGCATTTGCCCCTCAGGACGATTAGCATGGATCAGAGGCGCTACGTAACCCAGTTAGCCAAACTTCTGTTGCTGCTGCTTGCTGCTGATGTTGGTTTTTTTTCGCATCCAGCGTTACAATCGTGGTGGTTTATTGTTGGGTCAGGGGTCAATTTGATGTCACAGGGGTGATGGCGTTACAAGTCGATGGGTTCAATCGACGGGTTATCAGCTAAACGTTTTGGAAGCAACCGTTCTCATGCACGGAAAAATCGTCTGTTTGGAAATGTCACACAGAATCTTGCACGATCAGAAAAATGGGCCAGGATACAGCTGCTGCTGGACCCAGCCCAACTTCCTATAACCCGGGGGGGAAAAGGCTTGATTGCAACCTGATTAAACACAATTGTAATGAAATGCATGTAATAATTCTGTCTGACGATGATTTCACTCAGGCCAATCGGATCAATGCGCTACACTTCCATTACATTATAGGCATTCAGCTGATGCTCTTATGCCGAGTGACTTTTAAATCCCTAGATTACCAAAATTACAAGTAACCAGTAGTAAGAGGTGCAGGAGCCAGAGCCATAGAGAGTAAGTAAAACACAGGGGGCGTGATTCAGTGGAGAGAGGGTGATGTGAAGTACTTCTGATATATTTGAGGGCCCAATTGCCAGATGGAATTCATATAAATCTAATATTTCCCTGAGTGCAAGGGACTGCAGGAGTGTTGCCGCCGATACAGGAAAGGGGTTCAGTGTCTTGCGTAAGGAGACTTCAAGAAGTAGGGGCATGCTGCGATAAAACCCCTCTGGATAATGGGACGGGCTCTCTAAACATCTGGACGCCCTGCCACTCCTACTTAGCGCAGTATTCTCTCTCCAGTGTCAATGAGTTTAAGTTTAAGCAGATGGTATAACTCAAGATGGAGTTAGGCTAGCCACCTCTTTCTGTGGGTGTTAAGAGCGTACTATCAGTACGCCATGCACATAGAATATATGGACGGTGCGGTCACTCCCCACTGCAACGCTGCACCACAGGGATCGGATGACTTTCAGAGGTTTTGTTTCATATATGGAGGAAGTAAACAACTCAGTGTGACAACGTTAACGCGGTTCATATGCCGCAATCTATTTCTGCTCCAACAGGCTTTTTGATGTTGGAATGATATTTAGGTCCAAGCAAAAAAAAAAAAAAAAAAAGTTCTGGTCCACATAGTTGTCACGAAAACTAGACTGTTT
Organism: Hoplostethus atlanticus; assembly: GCA_034670405.1. NCBI lineage: Eukaryota > Metazoa > Chordata > Actinopteri > Trachichthyiformes > Trachichthyidae > Hoplostethus > Hoplostethus atlanticus. The sequence goes on along the minus strand of JAXDDX010000064.1, from coordinate 1,776,620 downwards.
TCTTATCATTGCCATGACCATGTTAAATATATAGACCCTGAAACGGAGCCAGGCCAGAGTTGATGAGCGGGGGTGGGGAGAGGCGCCAGGGTTGCTATGATGAAGGGGTTTGCGTGCAGCGAAGGATCAATGTCTCCAGCAGCATATGAAGACCAGCTGAGACAAACCTCAAATGACCTCAAACAGCATGCCTCGTTATGGCAGGGGTCAGCATGGTGTGTGTGTGTGTGTGTGTGTGTCCCAAACTACATAAGGGCACTACAAAATCAAATTGAGCCAATAAAGACAATTGGCACTGGCGAGCATACTAAACAAGTTTGACTGTGTTTGTCCATATTGGCTAAATTAAACTTAAATTGAATCCAAATTTAATAAGAGACAAACAAACGTCACGCTGTGTGCACGGTGCAATGTCGCAGAAAAAAGATGATATCTGGACGTACCACAACCAAAACAAAAAAAAGAAAAGAAAAATCAACCTCAGTTACAAGCAAGCCATGACTTTTTGTTGAGAATATTCTGGAGAATTGGGCTGAAGTGGGGTTGTTTATTGTAGAAACATTTTGAAAAGGCAGCTATTCTGTCCCGCTCCACAAAGAGGGTGTGGTGGTGGCGGTGGTGGCGGTGGTGACAGCGGGGGGGGCCCAAATGCTTCCCAAATACCCAAACAAAAGGGCCTGTCTGTGAAGCAGAAGTGTTTGAATCCATCTGCGCTGGGCTGAACAGGCCTGCTGGCAGGGGAATACTTCAGGGGAAGGGCAGCCGTCTACTTTATGACCGTGCTGACGTCAATGGCATAATTCAAATAGTTGCAGAGTGCACGCTTCCAGCTTTCTGAACCTGCTCTCTCTCTGTGGCAGGCCACAGCTAAAACCCGACGTGGAATCTGTCCCCACAAAAAAAGAAAAAAAAAAAAAAAGAAAAACTGGAGTGGAGTCATGGCAAGCTGAAACAGCACCAAAGCATACGGCATTCATTTGCTAACCCTTCAGTTGTCACAGACAGGCAAGTGACAGATTGTCACTTCTCTGGAAGGCCTGGCGTGAGGACGGCGCAACACATTTTTAGGTTTAGGTTACTCCTCAAAGTAAACTTGACTCAAGGGAAAAGCGGTCCAATAAACAAGAAGTATATGTGTCTTCATACTTATGTGAGTAAAGTAGGAAGAGGATATCCAAAATGAAGTCATATTCCAGCTAGAGTGATGTGAAGTCACTACCCCCCCCCCCCCGCTTTCTGGAACATCTCTATCACTTCTCTTTTACTCAGAGACGGGAACTAACAAAGAGTTTTAATCTGTGAATCTGTGAACTGATGAAAGTATGAAGGCTCTTCAGTGGCGTGCACGTGTAGACACACACAAACACACAATTTGTAAATGGCTGCAAATTTGTAAGAACAATGAAATAACACATATAGACAAACATAACTAAATAAATAGGATTGCATGTGCTCATGTGATTGCGTGGCTGCTCTCTTTAGGGCCCAGTCTTAAACTGTACACTTCTGCCCAATTAGCCACTCGAGGACTGAATCTGTGTGGTCTTCGTCACCAGATGTGGAAGGATTGTTTGGCATCACCAGTTACATCACTGAGAAGTTAGACGGAGCCCTGGATGACTACAGATGTCTTGACAGGCACTCTAAAGCCTTGTTTTTTTACGAGGCTACAAAATAAAGCAGCTGAATACAATTCAATGATTTAATCTGCAAGTGAGGTAACACCTCAAACATGATGAGTCATTTGCTTCATCGTGCAATGTGTTGGGCGTAAATGTGCCCAAGGATATAACCTGAATGTAGCTCATCACAACTTAGACCCAACAGCCTTGGCATGTAAGTAACAGTGATAAATCCCAGGGCTCTGAAAAGTGAATATATTCTACCGGCACGTATTATCTTAGGTAACCGAGCGTCTATCTCCCCAGCCTCCCTCTTTCGTTTGCACTTCCCTCCTCTCCTCCACGGTGCCCTCAGGAAGCACTCAGCTCACTTTAGTTGGAAAGGAGAAGATGGCGTGATTAATAACCTTTATCTGAATACAAAATACAAATAATTGTCATCATCATTGTTCTCTGTATTTGGCCAACAGCTGAATCTGTGAAAAAGTAGAGGTTGACCGATTTCTCGGGTTGGCTGACTAAAGCAGGAGCTGTGCCTACAATATCTACTATCAGCACCTCATGAAAAGGGAAGTCAGGAAGTAGGTACAGGAAGTACAATCCTCCGCTTTGTGACATGACATTTCTATGAGCCATTAAGGAATCACACAAAATTGATGAAGTGAGCCTAAAATTTTTTTTTCATTCCATTTCATTTAGTGTTGCTGAGTGAGAGGGGTCCGGGGTGGAGGGGGGCTGACAGCAAACGTCTGTAGCTAGATCGCACTTTAACAAATTCCAAGTATTTACATTTGACTCAGTGTCATGAGCTTATGATTGTATTATTATCAAAAGAATAATAAGAAAACTGATAAGGAACCAAATCAATAAGCAGATGATCCAATCAATCCTAGCATCAGGCCTGTATGTATGCACGCACACACACACACACACACACACACACACACACACACACACACACACACAGTCAGTCTATTCTCCACACTCAGCCCTGGATCTCTGCTGGGCTCGGAGCCAAGGCGGACTATGTGCCAGGGGGTGTATAGATAGCCTCTGGGGAGGGTAAAAGGCTGGCACTGGGGCTTGTTTATGACACTGGAGACATGTAGGGAAAGGGCCAGACCTGTCGCTTTCTGGCTCCGCCTCAACACTGGGGAATGTCTTCAATTAAAAACGGTTGATTAAAACCATAACCCTCACCTTACCCGGGAAGCCTACGCCTGACTGTAAACGTTCTTTGGGGATAATCAGACACACAAACAGACTAATTGTGAGTATAGGTTTTGGAAAGTATAGCTGTTTGCTCAGTGGCGTTCAGGGAGAACCCAATCGAGCCCAACCGGTACTTCCAAATGTATTTCATCAGTAAATGTAAGTCCTATTTGACCGAGTCTGGCAGTGTGATGCAGAAGCACTGGGATTGGCTGTGCCAGTTATTCTACAAACCATCCAGACGTCTGTCCTTATGGAAACCTCCAACCCTCTGCGACCCTCCGAGGCACCTGACCGACACCCGAGACGGTGAGGGTTAGGGAGAGGGTGACATGTGACCTAATGCTGCATAAGGCAAGCACCGAACTGCCATCTTTCTATATCTGAGCAGACAGACGTAGATCCACACAATCATTTTTGTAGCCACACCCACACACCCACACACACACTACCAATCAAAAGTACTTTACAGAAGAGAGAGCCCTTATTTAACCTGGAAAGAACAAATTCCACAAATTATTTACAGTAACAGCCTGGGGGAGAAATGGCAGTAGGAAGGGAGGGTTACGCAAACACAGACGTTTTACCTGGGAGCCCAGAACAACAACCATGTACAACCATGTACCACTGCAGCAGCTGGGGCTCAGGGTGCCCTTGCTCCACAGCACATCAAGAAGTCTTTTTCTTTTCCTGCATCTCGCGATTTTAAACCAGCAACATTTGAGTCATAAGCTTCCATCACAACCATCAGCCAAAGGACAGCCCATAAATAAATGCACAAAGAGAGAGAGGACTCCAATTTGTACGGTTTAAATTTGTCGTAAACAAACACGAGAGGCTGTTTTCTTTACCAGCTCATCTCGGAAACAACACATAGGAGATGCTCTTTGCCAACCAGGTTCCTCTGAAGAAAACTAACTCGCTCACTAACGGCTAACTGTTACTGCTCTCAAATTATGGACATATGCACACAAAGTACTCTTCGCTTCGTGGCAAAGCAATAGTCTTATTCACAAACACAAAAACAACAGAAATAATAAAAAAAACAAAAACAAAGAGAAAGCCAGTTCTACAAGAGAGACCACAAGAGAGACCACAAAGCAACGGACACTGACACTTTCATCATAATGTGGTAATGGGCTAACCTCATGCAACAGATTTCCAGTATACAAATAGGCTCTCTCTCTCTCTCCCTCCCTCCCTGTCTCTCTCCCTCTGTTTGTCTCTCTCCAACACCCATTCTGGTAAAACGGAGACAGAGGCTGGGCGTTTTTTTTTTTTTTTCCCCATCAGCAGTAATGATGGAACTACTTGGCAGAGTATCTGAGGAAAGCAACTTCCACAGCAGCCAATCCATCCATCATCAACTACAAAGACAAGGAACTAAATTCCAGGAAAAGGAGCAAAGCAGAGAAGAGATTCAAGAGTCTAAAGAAAGTTGCGTAACCCTCTCAGGTGGGAAATCAGGGCCAAGGCGCCAGATACGAGTTAACCTAAGTGAGTTAGCCTGAAATGACAACAAAGAAAATACCATTTCAGATGCCATTTCTCCCTCCCTTGCCTTACACCAAACCAGATGAACCTCCATTGAGAACCTCCATCGTCTTTGGATGGGTCTCCCCCCCCTCCCTCCCCATCTCTCCCCTCTCTGCCTCCAGTGCTGATGTAAAAAAGGTTTGAGAGGGTATTCCCTCGCCCAACCAATACCTGACATTTTATTAAGGGAGTTATGTTCATGTAATAATCAAGCAGATATATGTGATAAAAGTTCCTTTTCATTGCAGTAATGCCATTCCACATACTCTCACAGTTCGACACCAGGAAGCTGCCTAGCACAAACACAACTTCAACCACATAATAACAATGGATATAGAGGATAAGGTGTTCTGGACCAGGCGAGGTGTTCAGGTACAGCTCAGAATCCCCGGCCTCCAAATCAAGAACATCTTTCATCATCTTCAACCGGAGACATTTCTTAGCATTGGCATCTGATTCGTTTCCCCCCGCCCAAAGAAAACTTAATCAAGTTCTGAAAAACAAAAACAGCTGTGCCCACATGTTTTGCAATTCATATTCTAAAGCACAAAAGTCCAAAAAGAAAAAAAAACATGTTTTGTCAGTGTTATGTAGGCTTACTAATAGGTGTCCATGGAAGCCTGGGTGTGCCTTTACATCAACAGCCTGGTCTCCAACGTGGGGCCAGACGGGACAAGCCATGGCTTCGTCTCTATTTAAGTCACTCCATTTCCCCCTAAAACAACATTTTTGTAATACTGGGAAAAGACGACACAATATGCTCCTGAGCCTAGAGAGCCCCTCACCCCATTGGACATTTTCACTGCAGCCTGGTCTCCACTACAAGTGAGAGCAAACACCTTCGCCATCCCACCGGCAGACTGGCGATAGGGCCTGCATGTAGATGCTTGTGCTCGTACACAGATGATGCTAGACACTGAGCTACTGTAGTCTCTACGATACGGAGCCTCTGCTAGAAAAATATTATTGGTGATGTCACCCTGTCTCCAAGAGTCGGATCATATAAACAGCGGTTAGATCTGAGCTGACGACATGAGTCGGACGGGGGGCAGGGGGGAGCGGAGGGTTTAGAGCAGGGCCGTGGTATTCCTCACCTCCTCTCCGAGAGTAAACATACAGCTACCCACATCTGTCACAGAGTATACACACACACACACACTGACGGTAGCCTCCCCCAGCCGCTCTCTCACACACGTACACAGGTACACTCGCAAGTTCGCTTGATGATGCAAGCTGTCATATGTGCAAACAAGCGCAGTCACACACACACACACACAGAACAACATGGACACACAGTGAGACGTGCATTTGAGAGAGTAGCCAGGGCTGCATACACAGAGCGTTCCCAACTAGCGAGTCCCTGTTATTGGCGGAGGATAGTCAAAGGAGAGGGAGAGAGAGAGAGAGAGAGGGAGGAGAGTTTCATCAGTATTGTGGCTTACTGCTGGACCGTGGAACTCCCTCTTCTTCTCACCACTGTTCGTGTTTCCAGGGTATTTCTTTCTGTGTGACGCACAGTGGAGACGGTAATGTTTAGACAGGCAGGGTGGCTGCCCGGGAGGATTACGAAGAATGGAAAGAAAGCAGCTATCTCTGTCTCTCTCTCTCTCAGCACCAGTCAGGCATGTGCCACAGCCCAACATCTATACATCCTGACAGAGCGACAGAGCGACACTTTCCCCCCCGATAGCGATGTACAAGTTTGGTAGTTGTGATACCAGTGCTCGGTCCTTTTGGAGCAAAGGGGCGGCTGCTCCTCAACATATAAATAAATAATCTTTTACCATGACAGCTGAACAATGGAAATGAGTTATTCTACCACGCTGCGGCAGCGGCCTTCCCAAAATGCAGAAAATGAGAAGGAGATGGTTTAGGGGGTAAGTGAAAGTGGGCGGACTATCCAGACAAACAAGTTTGCATCACAGGTCATTTACAGATCAACTGCCATCCAGTCATTTTCCAGGATTAGTTTAGGTTAGATTTATGGAAGATTTCATTCGTTACATTCCAAGTAAGACTGAGAACCTCGAGCGATGAGTCAGTGGGCAGCGCCAAGGTCCGAGTGGTGAGAACAAGGGAGGAAGAAGAAAGACTTCACGAAGTCAGTCGTAAAACAGTTTCAGAAACTGGCAGATACTTGAAGACTTTCATTCAACATGAGATACCACCATCTGGAAAACAGGGCACCTTCTTTTATGAACATTCTGCCAGTAGAAAAGTAAAACTCACTGTGGAATATTGAAGTTATTAACTGTGTTAAGACCTTAGCGTATGAAATGAGACATGCTTTGAGGATGCAATCATCAGTGTTGAAGTATTTGAAATGAAACCCTTCATTTACAGAAAATCCTAACTGTCTTCATTTTTATACTGCTACTAATAATCATAATAAAAATAACAATAATAATCATGATCAATAACAAGCTTCCCTAAAAGCAGAGTTTACAGTGCTTTACAAAAATGCCCCAAAACAAGGAATAGTAAAATACATCAAACAGGTAATAAAAACTGGAAAACACATTCAAGATTAAAAAATCAGGCAACACAAGATGAAAAAGGCAAAATATGATTAAGCTACATTGAGTTCCTCAAACAGGACGATCCACGGAGTTCAGACTGAGGGACAGTCAGAGGAACTTGAGGATCTCTAAGAGGTTGGCAATGCACCTCGGGGCCACATCTAGCCTCGCTTTAAACAGGATCAGTAACATTTTGAAATCTAACTTGTAAATAGTGGAAAGACGCCAATACAGGCGTTCGGATAGTCATGTACCACACACACTGCACCAGATTCTTTTAGAGCCGAGAGGAGTCCACACTTGAATTCTCTGTGGTTAAGCCAAACAACGCGCTGCTATCCAAATACGTCTGGCGCTCGCTGTACTGACTGAAACAAAGTGAAGCCCAATCTGTTGCAGCCCCAGTGTGTAGCTGTGTGCTTCAACGCTTAGAGAGGACAGTGCTATGGGTGGATCATTGTCCTGGATCAATTCTCTAAAGATAATGGTAGATAAACTGAAAGTGGATAAATATAGTGAGCTTCCCAACTGTGCTCTTTTTTTGTTTTGCTGCCACACTTCAGCTGTGCATGTGAAATAACACCATCTGAAGTAACGACAAACTTAAAAAATAATAAAAATTTAACCTCAGAGTCACTGTGTCATCACATACCCACAACCACAACAAAAGAGTGTTTCTGCCCCAACACTAGCACTGTTTGATCAGAGGATAAACACACACATCGCCATCAAGGGTGTGAGAGCGAGGGATGAGCGTGTTAATGGAGCACTGAGTGGAAACACTGAATACAGGACCCCGGGTCAAAACTAGACCGTAGATATGAGAGAGAGAGAGAGAGAGAGAGAGAGAGAGAGAGAGAGTGTCCCATTATGCCATTTCACACACACACACACACACACACACACACACACACACACACACACTAAATAGGGTGCTTGAGAAGAGATAAACAACAGCCAGCAGCTTTGTTGAGATCCGCCTGTTGAGAAGAGGCATTTAGAGTGCTACAAATGAAGACACACTAGACACACACACACACACACCTGGTACATGAGCTCAATATACACATTCTTGTACAGGGCAAACACTTGCGGCCTGTCCTTGTCTCAGACAGAGAGTGAAGGTAAACAGTCTTATCTGTGATTGTGGAGAACAGACTCTTCTCTCTCCCCGGTGATTTCTCACTAGATAGGAGGAAGGCAGTTTCTGTGTGACAAACAGAACACCTTGTACAAGAAAACACAGGACACACTGCCTAGTACTTCAGCTGTTTGCGTTATAGCGTGGCTTTATAGCGTCTACAAAAGTAGGAAAAAACGTCACTGAGTGCGTGTGGTAGGTCAATGCCATGTACATGCTCTGTACTGTATGTGCTGGTTTGCACTCTGCACCTGACCCACACTGAGTGACAGACTCAAACCCGGGACTCTTTTTGTTATGCCAATACATACACATCCTATCCATCATATCCTTGTCTGTTATGATGACATATATCTCATCTCAACAACAATCAACTCAACTTTCAACTCACAAAATCAGGTTACAGTCATCAGTGAGTTTAGTGGACTAAAACCACTAAAAGAACATTTCATTTTTAGACAACATTTTGGAGCTGAGTTGGTGGATGTAATCTTACCACACAAACACAACACAACCATTTTATTACAATGAGGAAGTAAAACCTAAATAGTACAGCAATGCATTTCCCCTTTGGCCTATTATTAATATTGCCTAGGGGGAAACCACTACTCAATTATGTGGACATTACAGTTAACACTACAAACATCCATATCAACCAGTTACTTCTTCTAGCATTGAGTGTTAAAATATCAGTTTGGTAAAACAAGAAGAAGAAGAACAAAAAAACTGTGGGGTGAGATATTCTGTATTATTGTCACATACTGAAAAGTCTCAAAACAGGTTTCTAACTTCACTGGAAACAAGTGAAATGACGTCACCACAATAGCAGGTTTTTTCACTTGGTTTAAGTAAAACAAGATCTTAAGTTGGACTGAATGACGTGTGTAAAGTCTGCTTTACTGCAACACAATGCTTTAACCTTCAGTGCTCACATACAGAACAGTACATACACACCTTGAGAATATGAGTTAGTCTAGGACCAGGCGTAAGACGTAACAAGGTCATGGACCAGCTGTGAAGGGAGTGATGACAGCGTTGTCATGCTGGGGTCTGTGACGTTCTGCTCTTTGTCTCCCTGTCACTCCAAAGGAAATCATTTGTCCCCGCAGAAAGATGGATGAACTCTTGTAGCAAAAGAGCCTGCAGGGGGGTGTCAAAACACCTGGGGGATAATCTGTGTGTGTGTGTGTGTGAGGAAGTCCCTGTCGCCCCACTGGCCTGTTTCCTCATTAGTGTCACAATCCTGCTCAGCATGGACTTCCTCTGACACCAGGTGTCTGTGTAACACACTCACACACACACACACACACACACACACACACACACACACACACACACACACACACGCAGTCACTGTCACACAATTGCATCCAAACACATGCACAAAACACTCAGATACACACACATTTATTTGTCACACATGCATTCACAAATCCTCTCTGTCATACATCTGTACACACACACACACACACACACACACACACACACACACAGCTGCCAACTTGGACACAAATCTGCTCTTTCCTCAGGCAGAAGGGCCTTGTTAAATCTCATCCTCATTCTGTTGCGCCAGAGAACAGGGACCCCCTGCGGTGTCGGCACTCACAGTGACGCAGGTCCCCGAGCCAGAGGAAGGTTTGGGAAGAACCCCCCCCCCCCCCCCCCCCTAGTAGAAGCGTGCCTTTTCCCTGGCCTTACCACATGGGCATGATGGCACGCGATGCCTGGGCACACTGATGCCGGCTGAATAGCCCTTGGCAAGAGCCGTGCCCTGCACTCTTTGGGGTACATCCATTTGTCACTTCATTTCAGGAAGTGTTGTTTAGGGGTTTGTTGGGGGACGAAGGGGGACGCTCTCCTTTGTGGCACACATTATGAACTGTATCCCGGATGGACGCTCCATCGACAGCAACTGTAAACTGACTCTGACCCTTGTTGCCATAAGCCACGTTGAGCTTGGCTGGTCTAATGGTTGTTTGTGTCTTTATTGCAGGGTTTGTCCCACATTCAGTCAGCCCCCATTCCCATCCCCATTTCCCCAATGGCAGGAAAGTACAAAACCCTCTGATTCAGTCATCTTAGTTCCCGATAAACGAATTATCAAAGCATCAATGTTGGGAATTTGTCCTCACAATAACACACACACACACACACACACACACACACACACACAATCAAATGCACATGATGCCTGCAGTGGCATCATGATTTACCAGGAAGAGCAGGAAGACTCCAGCACAAACAAAAACTTGTACACACTCACACACTTATTCACAAGCTTATTCACCTTCCAAACACTTGTGGTAAATCAGAGGGGAAAATACTACTTCAAATATCACAGCCTTTTCCTGTCAGCTTGCTAAACAGTTCCAGTCAGGAAACCCAAAGCTTTTGGCTCTCTAAGGTTTCAGCCCCCTAGTCTGCCCAGCGACGAGACAACTCTGCCTGGATACCTGAAGCAGCGGCGGTTGCGGTATCACTGCATAAGACCCCTCTGTCTCAAAAAGTGGCACCTTTTATCTAGTCTGGACCCTTTGAAACCCTCTAGTGATGTTGCTGTTATTTAATGGAACTCATTTTGTTGCTGAATGACATTGGCCTCAAATTTGGCCTCAATCCTTCATTCATGATGCACGATGACGCTGTACTCTTGTATAATCGTGGGGTCTGCCCAGTATCCAGGCTGCTCTGCCTGTCCATTGGGGGCCCCCGCCGAGGCCATTAAAAGTAGAGAGGAGCGGGAAGTAGTAAAGCCACCAGGTAACACTAGACACCCAGGGACAGAAATACCCATGAGCTACCGACACAGAGGAAAACAGGGCCAAGAATATGAGTTTCTCAATACTCTGACACCTGGGGGAAAAGGGAGGCATGGGGGAGAGAGTGAGAAACAGACAGAGAAGTGGAGCAGGTAGAGGATTGCTCTGACCTGAATATAGGGAGTGATGGAGGAAAAGGAGGGAGTCGCTGTCATAGCAACCGTTCATGTTGGCATTTTGAGGACGTGCAGAGTGGAGTGCAAAAGGAGAGACAGACAGACAGACAGACAGACAGACAGACAGATAGATAGATAGCGTTGACATTTAGCCATGCTAGCCCTGCCATAACACCACTTACTGAACTAATGTCCACAGGGAGACCGCAAGGCTGGTCTGGGTCCAGCATCAAGTCATCAAGCAATGATGGTTTGTGTGTGTGTGTGTGTGTGTGTGTGTGTGTAGGGAAGCAGACTGCCAGCTGTCACTAGTGTGTGTACGTGCACACGCCTGCTTTGTCTTCTGCTCGCCCTGCCAGAGAGCCACCTCTATTTGTAGGTGGGGGCCGCGTCAGTGAGAAGGCCCCGGACAGGTGCACCGTCGAGGGGGAGACGTCGCTAATCGAGCCTCTGGCTTTGACTGGGCCTGTCACATGACGGCCTATTATGAGATAGCTTGTGTGTGTGTGTGTGTGTGTGTGTGTGTGTGTGTGTGTGTGTGTGTGAACTGCATGTAGCGATGTGGTGTTACATACAGCTATGCAATGCAGAGTCACTAAAGCCATGTGCATATCTGCTGTAGCATGTTGTCATGATCATCACATGGGTTTTGTGTCTGTATGCACTAATAACAAGAACCACTGACAGTCTGACCCTGAAGTCTGATTTCTGTTTTTGTTCCATTTTTCTGTGAATATTGACAATAGATGGATATTAGCGTTGAGTTTAGTTTAAGAACCAGATGATACTTGAATATACGGTTTGGTTTCTAGACATTACCAGACAAATACCAGGAAAATGAATCTACCACTAACAGTGAATGAATGGCAGTCATAAGCGGCTACCGCGATAAGCTCAAGGATTTGTTGTTTTTTCGCTGTCAGCTCCTCTCGCTACAGCTCCTCACTTCTTTCCCGTTTATCCTTCCCTTCTCCGATGATCTCTGGCACATTCCTCCTCAATCTGCCTCCCCTTCTCAAGACGTCCCCTTATCTCTCCTTGCCCTCTCACCTCATCACTCCTCCTCTCCTTCCTTTCAACCCTCTCTCTCGCTCCGTTTGCGCCTCGCTCTCGTCTCCTTGACCTCCTCGGGCACATTCCTGCACGCACAGGGGCCGCCGTGTCGGTGCAGGGAGTGCGGGGTTGTCTGAGGATGGCCTGAATTAAATAACACTCATAAAAAAAAAGAGACTGATGAGGTATGCTTCATTCATGCCCTCTGCTCTGCTCTGCTCTCTGGAGCCCCGCTGGCACAGACAGGGAGGCTTAAATCAAATACAATCTATTGCAGGTCGCCATCACTTAATTGAATTTTGTAAGAAAGGTTATTTTTTCCTGCACTCAACCCGCAGCCCAGAAAAACAAGTGGATTTCCTCAATGACGTTATGCAATGGAAAGTGGACAATGGAGGGTAACACATTCTCATACCTTAAAGGTTGAGGGTACCAGCTAGTTTTGGTTTGGTAGTAAAGGCAGGGTTCATTCGATTTGGCTTATAGCTCACCACACATCAAGCCTTTTCTGTTTGATAGTGACTTTCTGGAGCTCTGAGCTGGTTCACAGATTTTAGCTGAGGATGTTCTTGGATAAACAGACACACACAATCTGCCAAAGATGTAGGATGAGACACGTTAACTGAAACCACATTGTAAATACCTGTGAAAATATGTGAAAACGCAACCAGAGATCATTGAGTTCAACACTCGCACGGCACGTTGAGGACGTTCAGACAAAAAAAAATGGCCAAAATGAGGATTACCAAATATGGGGGACTTTCCTTATTCCCCTTCGTGTTTTATAACAAGCTTTTACCTCAGACTCCGCTAATTCACTCAGACTTTACATGGTGAGTGTTCTGGCTTGTGTGTGTGTGTGTGTGTGTGTGTTGGATTCGAGGGATTGGGTGTGTGTGTGTACAATATTACACAGACAGTGCAGAGTTCCTTTACCCTATTGCATAACAGTTCCATATTGTCCTGTACACTTAGAGCAGACCTTAACCAAACACCGACTCCTGAGTCCAAGCTTTCACACATACTGCGTCTTTTTGGGAAAATGTCATGGGGGGCCGCCTGGCCTCATACAAAAACACCTATACAATGGAACTGGACAATGGGACTTAAAAAGCCAACTCGTTGACACCTTTCTACACTACTGAACAACCACACACACACACACACACACACACACACACACACACAGTATGTATGTGAATAAGGCCAGAAGAGGTCAAGCGCCCTTTGCCCCACACGTATCCTGTATGAGGATTTCATTCTTTCATGGGTGACTTGACCAGGAAGGCAGGTCCGACCTTTGTTGAGGTTCTCACAGCTGGATACATAGGAGCCAAACCTCTCCCGGGCCCTGCTACGGCCCTGTGACATAACACATCCATTATATTACACAACAACTTTTGGGGGAATTGTCTCATTGGTCAACTTACCGTTTACATGTTATGCTAGGAGAACCACCGAGATCATCTTGGTGTGTCTCTGGTCACATGCTAACACGCTAGCATGCAGTTCAGTGTCTGTATCTAACTGAGACAGAGGTGGAGGAATCCAGAGTTGGTGTTTTTTTCACACCTATGGGGCCACTTACCCAAAAAGTGGGTGTAGTCCTTTAACATATACCACAATGTGATTCCTCAATACCACAGCAGTTAGTACGGTGTGGAATTCTGCAGAACTGGGGTGGACAGACGTCACTACCCTGTTTGTTTGTTTGTCATGTGATTGTTTTTAAATCCTGCTGATTGACTGGTTTATGTTTATGTTTATGTTTATTTGCACATATAATTAAAAGGACAATAAAAATGTAAAAAGTTTGAACATTGTGCAGGAGAGGTCAGAAGCCAAAAATGGCTTATGAGGATACCTCCCTGTAAAGTATATCAATAATCATACTTACAAGGAAAAAAACATGAAAACAAAAAAAACTAAAAACTAAGAAAAAAAAACTGGTCTACCTCACAACTCACTATTTCTTTTTGACCAGTAGCCCAACCTGATCTACGATATCTGCACCATCGACTGTGAGAAAGCAGCACAGTGTCCTACCCAGCATGCCCCGCGGCAATGTGTGGTATGAATGACACATTTCAAGCATTTCAACTGACATTTAAGAAAGATAAGCATTTTGAAAATAGTTCAGAGAGACAGGCGGGGTGACACTGCTTAAGATGCTGATGGTAAACATACTGCACAAACTGTGCTGTGGTTATTTCCACTCATCGCAGAGAATAATAACATCAGAGGCTATGGGCAGGACCTGATCCACTGATAGAGGGCATTGGGCCAGGTTTCATAACACCCCCCTCCTACACACATACACACACACACACACACACACACACACACACAATTCTTTTTGGAGGGGTGAAGCAACAGTAGCCACATCTGAACAAGTAAAAAGTTACTTAAAAAAAGCCATGGTGCAGGATTATAAAGGAAAACATGGCTGCCACTGAGAACTGCCACACTAGCAAAAGCATCATGCAAAATATGTAGTTTGTGTGAATTGATTTATATTATTTATCTGTCTGTCTCAAGAATTGTCACTGAAGTTGTCCTGAGATTCGAAGGTGCAACAGGTTCACCCGTGTGTGTGTGTGTATGTGTGTGTGTGTTACAGCATTGTGTCAGCACGTACATGTGCATGTTTGTGCAGTGTGTGGGCTCAGACAATAGGCCTTTGTCTCTCTGCATCCTATTTTTCTCCTGTGGGCTGACACACACACACTCTGACACACACACACTGACACACACACACTCTGACACACTCTGACACACTCTGACACACACACACACACACACACACACAAACACCCCTCATCTACACAGTTCCTCCTGGCTTCCGTCAAGTTACGACAGTTAGAGACAGCAAAACAGGATCAATCTGATCTTCTCTTCCTGCCTTGCACTTCCTGCCCTCCTCCTCCTCCAAAACAGAGACCGACAGACGAATGAGAGAAAGAATGATGGAGTACCAAAGACGGCTTCTATACATTATATCAATCAGTAGACAAGGAAGTAGCTTGTGATTTTCTAACTGTAGTGGCAAGACACTGCATGAATTCAATATCCTGTTGAGTGATTCTCTTAGTTACAGCAACATTGTGCTGGTGTTGACAGGTGGAGTATTTAAATTCAATGTTTCACTGTTGTTTTCATGGGCTACTTGATTCATAATACGTTGGCCAAATTAAATGCTGGGTAAACAAGCCAGAGCCACATGGTTCCAGCAGTTGAAACTTCTGCTGGCTGACAAAAATGTTGGAGATTTTGTTTCGCCGAGAAAAGGCACAAGCAAGGACAACTCTTTGTGACGGGCTAGCCAGATGTGGATCAACAACAAGCCTACTGTCCACAACAGAAGTTTGTCATCTGGAGTCCAGTGATGGTAGCCAGCAGGATGCTGCACATTTTCTGTCGGCCTCGCTGGAAGAGGTCAAAAGAGAAGTTTCACCAGAGAATCCCGAGGCTCTCTTGGAATTCAGAGGGTTGAACAACGGTTTCAGACTCGGTTCAAATGCCACAAATCATTCATTTTGATTGGTAGAAAGTGTATACTATATAAGGGAAAATGTGCATAGTTGCTGTTACTCAAATCTACCCCACCCAAGCACCCATAAAACACTAGTGCACTTGTTATTGTCTGGCGACCTTGTTTGCCTTTACACAAAAAGGTCACATCACCCGTCATAGCGGTGGCGTACCAGATACACACATTCATTTTCCCAACCTTACTCATATAAAAGGCATGCATGTGCGCACACACACACACACACACACACACACATATTCAGAGCACCTGATGAGCTGCGGTTCTGAAGCAGGAAGTGAAAACTCAGTCCATCTGCTTTAACAGGAAGTCAACAGAAGCCACATGCAGGCATACTGACGTCAATCACAGCCACAGGAACACCTCCCCACAGCGCGCGTGCACACACACACACACACACACACACACACACACACCAATTCACACATGCAATGATATACATTGACAAACACGCACACACCAGTGCATGCTTGTCAATCCACATTTATATAAACACATGAGCAACAATGAGTAAATGCCACTGCACATCTGTAATATTCTCATAAACACACACACATCGATGTATGAATCCATGCTCAAACATGCCAACACACTCACAACATGCTCACGCAGGCACACACACACACACTATAGGCTACACAAACACGTCATTGTTCATAAATACATATAAGTAATGACCGACCAACATGAACTCATTCACCTACGAGTTTCATTTTCTCTGCGTTCTTTTCTGCACACACACACAACCACACAACTATGCATCTTAGAGTCAATGTTCAAGGGTCACACACGCCAAATTCTCTTAAGACTTACGACCCTACTATATCGTCTTGATTTGATTAGCGCAATTGACGTTATTACTGTCTCCCTCAAAACACTATCTTTGCCCTGCGGTGCAGAACACAACTTCCAGGCCTTTAATCAGAACTAAACGAGCGTCACCACATCACTCCAGTCTCGGCCTCGTGAAAAGGGCTTCCAGCAACATGCAGTAAAACAATTTAATTTCATCACTTCCAGAGAACATGTGTGATTCAGCTCCTGCCAGCGTGGTAAACCTCCTATCTCCATATAAGTGCATGTAAGTGCAGCAAACTTAAAAGGTGCTCATCATGCTTTTATAGTTTGGGCCCCCATGCCTCGGAGTAGACACAGATCACATGTATCATATTTTACTTATATTAACTCAGTGTACTGTTATTATTAATGTGTTATTGATGTGGAGTTGCTGTTGTTAGGCATCACCTGATCTAAAGACTGTTCTGATGTGACTTGTGTTCCTGTTCACACATCAAGACTGACTTAAAAGGTTTTCCCACACCACACACCCATCTTCCCAAAACCACCCAGGGCATCAACCTTATATTCACTTACTTCAAGGAATCTGCAACAAGTATCAACTTTTTAGCGACCCTTTGGAAATGTTTGCGTAAAACAATCTGAATCAATTGGCGGTGATCCAATTTTAAATTGAGTGACCGGTTTGTGCAAACATACAAAGAAGAACTGAGTCTGTCCATGACTGCTTTTTGGATCTGCACTGGAAAAAATAACTTAATGATTAAAAATAAATAATAGTAAAAACAAATTAAAAAAAAAAAATAATAAAACATTGAAATGGACCTAGAGGTTTTTTTCCAGGAATCTCAGGTATTTGACTATGTTGTGCAAACACTGCCCAGAGTAATCGCTGAGTTGGTTTATTATGGCTAGATTTGAAGGAGAAGACTCCATTCTTATTATTCCGTATTCTCAGTTTCCTTCAGTCTGACGTCAGCCTCTAGCCACATCCCACGTTAACTCCCCCCCCCCACACACACACACACACACACACCATACGCAAGTACTGCACTATGAGCACTGCACGCATAAAAAGGTGAGAACATATGTTAAAATGCATGTAGAGTGCAAGCACGCATTCACAAAACCACATTCATCTCTTTGTGTGTGTGTTTCGATGTGCACTGCACACACACACACACACACACACACACACAGCCCCTGAAATGTGACGCAAGAGAAAAGAGGGAGGTTTGCTGTTATCTATCAGTTAGGTGATTTGATAGACCAAACTGTGTGTGTGTGTGTGTGTGTGTGTGTGTGTGTGTGTGTGTGTGTGTATTGTGGTAGCACTAGAACTGTGATTGTGTTTGGATAAAGTTAATGAGCCTGATGACAAATAGTTTGGACTGGAATGTTGGAGCTGCGGACAGATGGCCGCAAAAAGTGAAAGTCGTCACGTACACCGGAGTACTCATGAGAAAGGGAGGCGGCGGAGGGGAGCTAAAGGGAGGAAGAGGGAATGAGATAGTAGGAAAAATGAGAAAAACACGCTGGTAAAACAACGTTTCGGCCATGGCCTGGATCCGACAGGTGTCAAAAGGGCTGCTCTTCAACATAGCTTTGCAAAAGTCATCAAAGTTTTCAGGTGATATTTGGAAAGTGGTTCCTGAGGCAAATAGTCACTGCATTGTGGTCCTTACCTGGGAGACAAACTCTAGTGACAGGAGGCTGAGTTGTGGCTGCAGGAGACCTCCTAAAGTGGAGAGAGAGAGAGAGAGAGAGATGTGGGGTTACTAAAGCAGGGGATTCCCTACATACATATTTTATGTTCGTCTTCAAACACAAGTTGTCAGAATCAACTCAACTGAAAAGGTTATTTATTTAAGAGTGCCATCTTGAAGGGAGGAAGGTCTGTATAAGGGGTGTGTGTGTGTGTGTGTGATAGCATTGACAAAGTTAAGATCAGCAGAAACTTTCAGCTCTCACTGCATCTGCCTGATATTGTACCTGCTCTTGTGTGTGCGATACTTTACTGTGTGTGTGTGCATTACTGAAATGCACTGCAATTGATGCCAGTGTGTGTGTGTGTCAGTATTTGTGTGGCTGTCAGAGCTGAATGTAGGTTGAGTGTTCAAGACAGCCCCGGGAACAGGGAAAGAGGAGAGATGTCTTAGCTTCTTCTACACACGCACGCACGCACACACACACACACACACACACACACACACACACACACACACACCCTACATACATATTTCCTGTTCATCAAGAGTCTGTAATCTTCACCTCCATTGGGAAAACTGTGGACTCAAGTGTCAGATCACTGCTCCCAAATGTGCTTGATTTCTCTGCAGCATGTTCAAAATGATATATACAGCATTGGCAAAAACTGTAATTCAGGATAATCTTGCTTTGATTAGACTATTTAGACTATTTATTGCAAGGACATGAAACTGCTGTCCCTAATTTTCTTCAAAAGATTTAAGTGTTTTGATGTGAAAGTGGCTTTAAATTGGAAGCTCCTGCTAGGACAGGATTTTCCATAAATTTCCAACTATAACAAAATCAAAACTATGTTTGAGGAAGTATTGAGAAACAAAGTATTAAAAAAGTACAAAAGGCGCCAGAGCAAAGTCCTACTCGACGCAGTTTCACTCTCAGTCTCAACACACAGCCAGTATAACAACCGTACTCTGTGTGTTTTGTTGGATTGGAACGGTCACATCTGAAGCACAATAATATGCTTTGAATTTCGCAATATGCCTTTGATCACACACTTTACTGCATGTTGCTGAGAATGGAGTGATAGAAAAAGTCAAATTCAGTTTCTTTTCAGACATCAGAAGGAATGGTGCCATCTGTGAGACATGAGTTTAGTCATATAGAACAGTATCCCCTTTCAATTCTACTCTATTATAGCTGAGGAAAAAACAAAAACACAATGCAGTGCCCAGTGGAGTACTGATGCGGGATGGAGGACAAATGCCTTGAATGCATACCGATGAGGCATTCCATCAGTGTGAGTAGGGTGTGTGTGTGTGTGTTTGTGCCCCACAGTGAAGCTCACCACAACAGAGGAATTCCACCAGGAGCATTTTAATTGCTTGAAGCAGAGAGGGAAACTATTCTTTTTATTTCTCAAGAGATAAAAGAGAAACGATGGATTTATGAGTCCCTAGTCCCACCTTTGTTTCGGCATCACTCTGTCATTAAGTGGCAGAAAGACTTGACACTCTACAGATGTGAGTGTGTGTGTGTGTGTGTGTGTGTTCAAGGCATGCGCTGTGCTTTGCTTGCTGGAATACGTTAGGTGCTCAACTGTGAGGAGTTGAAACAGACGCAGTGCCAGATACCAGCCGGTCTAAAGCTCAACACTTCCACCTTGTGGTGACTGGAGAGAACTGCAGGCTGAGGGCATAGCTGGTGATCAGTCTCTCCAACATTTGCTGGCCCCTGGTGTGTGAATACACCACTGGTTTTCTGGCTAACATTTTCTGATGCTGCTATGATGTAGTTATAATGTTTTATGAAGTGCTTATGTAGTGTTATAAACAAATAAATATATAGGACCCAGTGGTAAATTGCTGCTATCATGTGAAAATCTAACTAACTTCAAGTGAAGGACTGCACACTCTATGGGTTGAGAAAATCCTCTGACGTCTTGGGCTGCTTTTCATAGAGATAGAGACACAAGGTTTTCGGCTGACAGTGACGGTATAACAGCCTCACGCCAGATTCATAATGCAGTATAGTGTAGTATGACATGTCCTGATACAGTTATGATGCAATTATAATGTGCGTATAATGACTTACGATGTGTTATAACCAACAATTGTGTCACCTCGTATTTTATTATGACCTTATTAAGTGTTTCCCTAATTTGAGTCATGGAAATCCCAAATTGCACCAAATATGAACTCAGAGCAGATTACTCAAGTCATGTTATGACAACTGTGGAGGCCCATGTTATTTCTTTATATTCTTTTAAATTCCTTACTATCTAGAAAGTGGATTTAAGTAAGTAATGCATTAAGTAAGTACCAATAAGATCCTCTTGTGATGGTCATGTTACTGACATGTGTCTTGTGATCGCCATGTTACTGACCCGTCCTGTATGACTCTGTTCATCATGTCATATATAAGGTTTCTTTACTATTCTCTTCAGAGCAAACCTTCTTAGACTAACTCTGTTACCGATGTACGTCTATGCTGGAATAAACTTTAACTTTTGACTGAACAACACTTCCAGTATTGTCACAGTGACAAAATCCACCACAAAAAAAGCTTTAAGTTAGTAATCTTGATGCTTTAGCACTTACTTGTTGGAGGCACATTGGACATTGGTCAGGACTGTGAAGTTGTTCCTTACACTTCGAAGGCTTGCCAGAACCTAGAGAGACGGGGAGAGGAAGGGATTAGTTCATTATTTGAAAACGACCTATTGTTATTTGAAACAGAGAGCTAGTTGTCTATACCAGCATCTCCCTTGTAATCGTAGCAGTGGTGTTGTGGGGTAATGCTTGTTTGATGCCTGGTTGTAGTGCAGGATGCAAAGAAGGTTTATCAAGATCAAAGTGCAAATTCAAACATCTGGGCTGTACAGGGGGCATTTATAAGAAATATAGTTTTATTTTTACATCCCTTAAGCAGCGGTGGCAACTCAGGCTGAGTGTACCCGCTGCTGTATCAATGTAGGGGAAACGCCAGACCACATTAGTTCAGTGTTTTATTGTAAGACAGTGAGACATTTACCTGAGCAAAAGGCGTTACGATCAGGTCGTCACCGTGTCTGCAAATACAAAACAGAAAACACGTGAAAAACACGACATTAAGTGATGACAAAGTGCTATTCATGACCTCACCCTAACTCACGTAGAGGAGAGAGACCTGGGGAAGGGGAGGGGCTATTCTGCTGGGGTGGGATGTGACCTAGACAGTAAGCTGTAATAGAAACCTTTCTTCGTGAACTGAGACAAACTGAGACGTCTCTACTCACAGTTCGGAGGCGATGGAGGAGTTCCGGGACATGGACTTGGGCGACAGGTCGTAGTCGCTGTCGGAGCGGTAGAGGAAGGACTCTCGCCGCTGGTTGTGACCGGGGAAGTTGGTGTGGAGGACCAGACCAGAGCCAGGGGAGGCCTGAGAGTCCAGAGGGCTGCAGCTGGCGGACGGGCCATTCTCCACGTCAAAACTGAAAACACACAATCACACGGTTTTCTAAGATTAAATGATTATTTTCTGCTTTTTTTTTAATAGTGTACAAGCGGAGAGAGAAAATAAAGTGGATAGAGATTTAAAAAAAAACATGGGAGCGGACTGGAATAGTACTAGAAGTAAGTGAGTCTTGAGCTGGCTTTTACCATAAGACAAACTACCCTGGCCCTTTGACAAATCCTAAAAACAACAGTCCATCACACACACTCTCTTTCTCAGAGAGCACGCTTTGTTTTGTTTACTGAGGACTCGATTAGCTTTTAATGACTCAGCATGGGGGAAAGGGGAAGAGGAGTTCTTCCACGTGCACCGTCAACATCCCCTTAAGAGATAAGCTGCAATCACTCAAACACACCCTACCAGAATTACCCTCTCAGACACACACACACACACACACACACTTTGTGACATGACCAGGGAAGACAGGGCAGAGTGACACGCTACAGTGCACAATGTTCACGAACAGAAATTAGTGAGACAGATGCTCCTGCTCCTGTAAGGAGGAGGAGCAGGGAGTGGACAGCGGCACCATTCACTGGAGTCAAACTCTTGAACAGTGGAGATGTTCAACACAATAGCACATCTAACTCAATGTAAATGGTCTACAAGTTCCTTTTTATTCAGTCTCCATCTTTGAGACTTTCACCTGTCAATCAAACAGTGTGTCCGGTACTTTTTCCTTGGATTTTCCTGTTGATGAAGTTTGAGTTTCTGTAGGTGGCGCTCTTTTCTTTGTCTGTTCAGCCATGGTGGCTATGGCTGCTCACGCTAACTACCCAGTTCTTCTTCTGGTTATTCCAAACAAACCGCTGTTGCCGCTGCTGGAAACATAAAACACATCACTTCCTGTGTGCCAGAGGATTTTTCCTAAGAAAAAGTTACCCAACACTGAGCATTTAGAGCAGCAAATGAATAAGCTCTCACTAACTGGGTATACTTTGAATCACAGTAACAAAACTGACATGTATTGATCTGAAGACGTCGTGGATTATTACTTTAAACAGATATTACATGACACCGCACATGGATGGTGACCTCTAGTACTGGGCTGCTGTGTCGTCACTGTCTACTCCTTGTGTTTTCTTTCCTAGGACATATGGAAATGAATGGGTGGGAATCCTCATGTTGTTTCCAGCTTCAAGGGGAAGTGAGATTTGAACCTATGAACCTGCACAGCTGGGGTGCTGGGGTAATGAGACTCACATGTCTCGAAGTCTCGCTTTAAAGAAAAACAATCATACCATCAAACGTATGACATCAGAGAGAAAGCCTCAATCTGCCGCTGAGATAACATAGATTAATGGCAAATTTCAAATTGGATGGTAGGGCATATGTTCACATTTGTAACATACACCTATACTGTCCAGTGTAAATCAGACCTGTATTTGGGGTAACGTTAAATTAAAGTATAAATTGGAATTATAACACAATAATAAAATTAGTAGAAAGCTTATTTTCTTATCTACAAGGTCCACAATTCATCAGTCAGTTTATTTACAGGGTACACGGCTCAAATAAATACATAAAACCAATCCATGAACAAACAAACATAAAAAAATAAAAAGGTGAGTGAGTCTGTGTGAGAGTGTGTGTGTGTGTGTGTGTGTGTCTTTAGTGTATGCATGCCTGTACTATGTACGATGCACTGTACGCATGATTGCATCTGCAGCCCTGAGGTCATTCCACTCGTGTATTCCTTTGTGTGTTGTGATCACGTGTGCAGGACGACTAATTCTGGAGCCAACGCAGGCGAGCCCTAACAACCACAGCACACACATCCCGCCACTGTCCAGTGTTTTTCTCTCATCTTACACAAACGATTGAAAGAGAAATGTTTTAGGTCAAGGAAACACACACGGGTACAAACAGGCTCCTGATAAATATAGCAAAGAGTCTGATGGAAGCTTTTTTAGACAGCATACAATGGAGAGTGACAAGTAAGATGGGGGAGAGCAAGTATATAGTATGTATACTAGTAGTAATAGAGTAGAGTAAGTTCATAAACCAGGTTCAAACCCACAATATTGCTAGTACATGTACATGTGTTCCTTAGCTAGCTGAGCCAACAGGAACCTGGAGCTCTGTCCTCAGTAGAAGGCAACTTACTTTACTACTAGTAGTACTACTACTAGTGTTATGTACTGCTAAACCAACATATGAGCTCCCAGTGGACCATTAGCTGTGTGCAATAAGGAGTCATTTTGCCTCTACTGTAACAGGAAATAAAAAAAAGGATCATGGGGAAAATACAATTCATCCCTGTAGTTAAATTAACAAATCCAATGAATGTTTTGTTTTCTTCATTGTATTCGGATACGTTTAGATGTGAAATGGATCTGGTTTGGAATTTTCAGAGAAATTACTCTCTTTTCTTTTCATCTACTACTGTTATTACAGTGGCAGCATTACATAAGATTATGAAGGCTTAGAACTGTCTAATCTGTAGGGCATGACAGCTGGATGCTAAGGTACCAGTACACAACGCAGGCTGGAATTAGCAATGAGGCACTTTCTGAGAGTTTTACTTCATCTGAGAGGTATGAAAATGTAAGGGGACATGATGTGAAAGTGAGGGTGCTGTGCCCCTTCCTTAGCCCTGCGAGTATGACCGTGACTGTTGTGGCGACTGGTTGTGTGGAAAAGTATAAACGCAATTAAAAGTAAAATGCCAAGAAATCCAGTTGGATGTTTTACATCAAGTCAAATTATCATTAACACAGTATTAGTATCACCTACTTCATTTGTGTCAACTAATGAAACAGTCCAATCATAAAAAAAGAACAATTGCTTTTTCCAAATTATGATTCTGCAAAAACAGAAGACCAATAAATATTAATAATAAATGATAATAAATAACAAAAAACAACACCCTAATAGCTGATCAGTCAACCAATACCGACTACAAAGGGGCAGCCCCTGAACGGAATACCCAATACCTTTCATACTTTTCATGTTATTTTAAGTTAAAACAACATTTTAGCACAGTCTCATGACTCCCGTGTGACTATCTGATGCCCTTGTTGAGTCCAGTTCTGTCCCCAGGTAGCACTAAACACACCCTGCCAAACAAACACTCCCTTCAGACCATGGGCAAAGTCACAGCTAAACATAGTCAGGAGAATTTGATTTAGTTGTTTGTTGAGTGTTGAGTCGACTTCGACAGCACACGCTAAAATCCTGAACACTTTCAAATGATGTTTTTCCTTTTCTTTTCCCCCAAATCTGCTTCTCCTAAAAGCATAAAGGAGGGCGGATATCCAAGGCTAGACACGTAATCGGGCTCACAATAACAAAACAATGACAAATAAAAACAATTTCTATGAAATGAGGTGCCCTGGTGGATTAGTGGATTAGTGCCTTTGTCTGGGAATCCATCCATGTGGTGTGACCGCATGGGGTGAGTCTACTCATGCCACGCTCTCACACTCTCTCCCTTCCCTGGTTTTCCTGACAAAATGTTTTAAATGAAATAATTTACGAATCAAGTTGAACTTCGCACTCTCCATAAAAATGTAATGGAAATCCAACCATATTTCATAATAAGAAATAGTCATGGAACTATATATATATATATATATCTCACACACACACTTACAGTATATAAGCAGAATTGTACTCCTTGCTCTGTGAACCTGAAGCATGCTTTACTGTTAGAAGCAGGATGAGAGAGCCAGGCCTATGTATCCAACATGTCGAGAGAGCAACACAACAAGCCAAATCCCTTATTGCAGGGATTAAATTATGCACTTTCAAGGGTGAGGGGAAATAATTACTCGAACTAGCACGACTAGCGGGGATCTGACAATGAGTTAAAAGGGTCAATGCGTCATCGAATATACTGACGCACATTTGTATTTGTGTGTGTGGAAATGATGGAAATATGTCTGGAACCTACCAAAGCCTTGTAGGGGACGCTGACGGCAGTATCATTACGTGGAAGTACTACTGGGAATCTTTCCCATCTAGTTTTGAGCATGTTTTCCCACTATTTCTGATCACATGACAGTGTTTTTGGCGTTATGTTTCACAAAAGCAATAGGGAAGTGATCCCTGTGACCTTGGATGATCTTTGCTAGTATGACATGGCATCCTGTTCTTCTGAATCTGAATCACCCTAATCTGACTGACTGACTGACTCGGTGACTGAATGATGGACTGACTGATTTAGTGGCAAGTGAGCAGGGAAGTTGATCCCATTCTGGTCAAACCGCTACACCAAGAAGTTAATAACCCTAACCAGTACTAAGCTCGATATGAAACTGATTGGGGTAAATCAAGGATAAATAAATCAATAAACAAACAAAGCTTAAATTGTACAAAACACTTGACACTTTTCCACATTTTCAAAGAAATACAGTATACTCTACTTTTGACCTGCCCTGGTAAATCTCAGTTTGAGGGCGCAGACACTAGAAAAAAAAAAGTGTGGATTAAATGAAACAGGCCGAGTGACAGAAAGAGAGAGAGGGGGAGCGGAGTGGGGGAAGGTTTCCGACAAATATTACTGTGTGCCTCTTCCTGAGAAATGACTCAGCTATCCAGCTCTGGGACAAAAGTATTGTTCTGATTCCAGGTGGAAATGTGTCACTTGCGGTCAGCTGGCCTCGAGTGAGATCTCATAGATTGGTGTACTTAACTGAGACGACTATCCTGTCTGTTTGTTATAGATACATGTCCTGTTTGCGATGATGACCGAACTTCATGACGCAACGTGGGATATTGCTAGGAAGGGTATCAGCAAATGGGACAAAATCCACGTAGAAGGATGAGGAACAAAAGCAGAACTAGAAGAAGGATAGTTTTCACAATAAAATGTGTGCTTGCGTGCGCAGTTTGTAACAGTTGAAACATAGTGCTGTTAAGTTTTGTGACTATTGGCATGATATAGAAGTATTCAGTGTGATATGAGGAGAGATCCAGCGTGACCGTACAGAATGTGTACGGTAAATTATGTCTAAGCCCGAGAAGCTCAGAGTATTACATGGAGTGAAAGTATAGCAGATACTGTAGTTTTAAATACTCTCAAATACTTTCCTAGAATTATTTCAACTTTCTTTCTGTAATTTTGTTGTCCTGAGGCAAATGCCATCCATCTCACACCTAGGTGGGAGAGCGAGAAAGAGAGAGAGAGAGAGTGTGTGTGTGTGTGTGTGTGTGTGTGTGTGTGTGTGTGTGTGTGTGTGTGTGCCCTCTGCATTCTCGTACTTGAATTACACGCTTCCTGTGTGTTATGGTGAGGGGAAACCAGTGGCTATTTGTCTGTCTGGTAGTGCGGACAGAGGTGCCATGGTTACACCTCCTGTTTGTCCCAGTGTTAGCCTGGCTTTTAAATAAATTCTGTTCTGTAAGTACATTTTATTCTGTTCTATTTTAGCGTGAGGACTGCTACTAATGCTAACACTCTTGTGGCAAGAAAAATCAGGGATAAAACCCTCTCTAAAAACTCTTGGACAGAAGACGACTGGACCTTAAACGACTCAAATCGCAATCTCAATCTTTTGTTTAGGAACATACAGCTGGTGGTCATTCCCCAACACTGGTCATAACATTTAGCTAGTCTACTCTCAAAATTGTGTAAACACTTTGACATAGTTGCACTTATTTTTCACATGATTTAAGTGTCAAAGTGTTGCTATTGCATCATCCCTACGCCTCTGTTGTCAAACCAGACAAACCCCAACTACTTGGAACATCGATGACATCAGTATGATAATCAATACCAGAAGACACTTACTGCTATATTGTTGTCTCTCATAAAAGCAGCCCCTAAAACTAGCAGTCATTTTGCAGTAGTCTGAACTGCACAAACTTTCATGAGAAAGTTGCTGTATCTAAATCAAGACCTGTTCCAAGTAGGCTTCAGCCTGTACTGGATTTTATTTTCTGCTGCCCCTAACTTGAAATATTCAGCATTAAGTTACATCCACATATTAAAACCACATATGAAAGCATATTGCTTCTCATTTCAGACTGAAACCTTATGCTCATAAACCATTTAGGCTCCCAACCTGAAGGAAACAGGCATTAGATCATGCTAAAATTCAAACTGAGAATCAAAACGTGTTCTCTGGTCTTTTGTGATCTGCAACCAAAAAAAGAAGAAGACTCAGGAATCCGTGTACCGGCTCGATACAGCAGTTATTAATAGAAAATAGGCCACTAATGTAATCTAGCAGATGCTCTCATTTAGAATCACTTAGCTAAATACACAGCGATCATATCACATGATTTCAGGTGTGATGATGACGACGATGATGACATAGGAGGTGGAGGGGGGTGGTGGGGAGGGAGGGGAAAGGGTGAGGAAAGAGAAAATAGTAGAGGGTGACGGAGGGATGTATATACAGTGTATATATCTGAGGTGAATGAGAAAAAAACCTTACATGCTGAGGAAGAGAGAATGACTGAAATGTCAAAAGGCAGCAGAGAAAGAGAAAGAACGAGATGGAGAGAGAGAAAGCAGTGACAGTGATACTTAACAGGACTTTCTTTAAAAAGCATTCCATGGGCTGGCAAATTGCAGTGTGGGATCATTTTTCCATTACATTCCCTGGCCTGTACAGTCGGGCTACCCTAGGTCAGTCCCTGCCTTTCCCCTAGGAGAAGGAATATGCTCTGTTTTAGAAACCACCATAGCTGTCTGCTCACTAATGTAAAGTAACTTGGGAACGCTCACATTGCCGCTATCAGTGTAATCATCACGTCATCGTAATCATCATCCTCATCATCAGCAGCAGCAATGATTCATTTCAGCAATGACCAATCACTCAGAAATCAAAAACCCCAACCACATACCACCAAAGACCTACAATCCATAGCCATATTTTCTGTTTATCCATCTCCATAACAACATATAATACACGCAAGTACACTGCAAATAAAACACCGCCAAACCACGACCTCTAGGACAGAGCGCTGCACTCCACCCATGGCCAAAACCAAGCATAAACGTTGTGTTTTTCAAAGTTCCCCTTTTGGGAAGATTGAAATGGGTTGCCAAAGTCTGAAGAAATGATTAGTTTCAAAAGTTGAAAGCTATTACAGTACGTTACCAACGCTAGCGTAGTTAGCGGTCTCGGGGCAAGTTGGCCAATGCAAACAGACATGGTCATTTTGAGGCAGTGTAGATGGGTAATTCTGCCAACAGCTGTGACTCTGCCATAGTACTTTGTCCCTCAAAGCCTGGTATTTAAGACAAATTGTTTTTGGTCTAGTAACCAATTACAAACAGGCAATGTTGCTCTTCTCCTTTGCCTCAAAATGCTGCCCATGTACCACACTGCTACAAATAGGGGTGTGAATTGTTTTCTTTGTGTCCACAATCCTTGAGGTAATGCAATTATTGTTGAGTTGAATATGTGATTTATAAGCCTTCAAAAGTGGTTTTAAAATCAGATGAAATATAACTCATTTTTTCCTCCCTAAGGTCCTCACTTGAGTGTTGATGTTGGCCCTAAAGGTTGCTCTGATGTCAGTTTGGCAAGGTTGCCACTAGCGGTTAAGGTTGGAAAGATGATCAAAGGAGCTGTGAGTCTTGTCCAAATATTTGGTTAAACCCATTTCTTTGGAAGATTATCGGTGTTGGCTGTAGGTGTGAGAAGAGCTCTGATTGCACACACAGATATCGGAAGCGGTGCAGAACACAGGAACACAATAATTCACAGATGGATGCAGGGCACACACACACATATGAGGAGAAACTCATTTCACGTGGACTAATTAACCCAGGCTGCCACGTGCCTCATACATGTCCACCTGTCCACACAGTCCAACACACAGCACTGCACACACCATCTGTGTACTTCTGTTTTCTTCAGTATGGTCCAGTACTTTCCACAGGAAACCCTCGGTCACAGAGGGGGAACCCACCCAGCCTGGCAGTGGATGCTCAAAGCCTCCAGGGACAAACTGCCTACAACACTGTAGATTTCGCCACTGTTTTGTTTCATATAACAGAATATGAAAACATATTCACAATTCACAGTTACTATTCACATTTTTGGTAGGTAGGTACTTGCTATGCATGCTGGCAAAAAATGTATTTTATTGTCCTCTGAGATGGTTAAAAATACATCAGATTGTATCTTGTTATGAAAATATATAATTTGTATTTTAAAACTACAAAAAAACAAAGAAGAAACGGCAGCATTCTTTTGACTTTTGGCCAATGTAAGATTAGACTGACAGGCTCAGATTGTTATTCCTGTGTCTGACAACATTACGGAGAGGATCGCTACAGAGATAGACCTTTGTTTAACCAGAAACAGAAGTCTCGGTAAATCTGAAAGATGAGGTGAGTTGTTGCATGAAGAGGTTAAACAAAACAGAGATCGGCGCACAGATTACGTTGCCATAGCAGCGCGTTTCGCGACTGCCGACTGAGGCGATCTACCGGAGCAATTCCAAAACTTTTTGTACCTATTTTGCGGTATAAACGAATTTGTACACATAGAGCCCAGGTTTAAAAGTACCGGAATTCCCCTTTAAAAGCCAGTTTAAATAAGTGTGTTTTATCTTCTTTATAAAGGTATCAACTGAATCAATTGCTCTCAGGTTTTCTGGAAGAGAGTTCAGGTCCATAGTGGCTGAAGGATGATTCTCCACTCATCAGACGTGTTTTGGGAATATAACAGTAGATTGCTGTGTGCTGACCTGAGGGATCTATTTGGAGCATATCTGACAATGGTGTCACTAATATAGACAGGGGCGAGGTTATGAAGGCACTTAAACACCAGAATGAGAATCTTGAAGTCAATGCTGAAAGCTATCGGCAGCCAGCCAAGTGTTTTAAGTACTGGGGTGATGTGCTCCCTCAGTCTTGTACGAGTGTGCATTTTTTGTTGCAGAGCTTCTGTGGAGTTTTGTGGTAGACCAGACAGGAGAGAGTTACAATAGTCAAGTCTTGATGACCAAGTTTCTCACAGTCAGCTGGGGAGAGCATCCCACGCAGATGTTACACAGGTGATAGTATGCTGCTTTGCAGATATTACCAATGTGGTGCTTAAGACTGAGATCACTATCACAGAAGACTACGAGATTCTAGATTTGGCTTTTACTGAATAGAACTGAGAATCACCACATAAGTACCACTGGAACTTGTGTGCCACTTCACAACCACGTCCCTTCAGCAAGAACTATACTGCCTGGTGTGAGAATAACACTGAGCCTTACCGTCATTTAGACCAGCTAAGAGGTGTTGTTAGGCACAACACATTTGTTCTTTATTGCTACAGATGAGTCTATTTTATGTATGGATACTTGTTTAGGGAAAGTGTAGCCTATCAAACCAAATATAGGGCCAAGTTGTAATTAACTGCTATAGCTATTAAATTGTTATAGTTATATTGGAAAAATGAACTGCTCCTGTGCCATGTAGACACACCTGTTTGACCTTTGTTTTCACAATCCTCTAATAGCGTGCTCAGTTTTTGCCTCATGCACAGTACTTGAATAAAACCTACAGTAATATTTGTATAGTTACAGGCAGGCTTGTTTCAAGGATCTGTGCAGATCCGCAAGGTGGACATTGATCAGGACGGGCCATCTGACAGTAGCTTGTTAGTGTTGTCCTGACATACTACATATCCATCACTGTGCCATGGCCAAAATAAAGTGAAGGAAATCAGAAAATTTTACTACTGTAAGTTAAGGTTACGCATTCCAAATGACAAAATACGCAAAAGTAATTGAACACATATTTCATATACTGCCCATCTCTGATTGTACTGTTATTATTGTTGTTGTTTCTTAGGATCATTCTGAAGACTGAATGTTCCAGCCTTGGTAAGACATTCAAGTTATCTTCTGTTGCATTTGATTCATTTTTTTCCTCCTTGTTCTGTTTTATTTCCCTCTAGAATATCCTCAAAGTAGCCTGATGAGTCCAGGTGAGGTAAAGTACCAACAATCCTCCATGGGATGAGCCCTAGCCTGTTTTTTCACACTGGTTTCTACCTGTCCTGATTAAAAAGTCTTACAAAAAACGAATTTTACTGCTTGTTTTCATACTGCATTAAGGCTCAAGACAAGTTACATGTTAGTCAAAGTTAGCAATGGTGTGTTTACATTGCATATACAATGTTGAGATGTCCTGTCCTGCACTGCAATAAATACTACAGTGATAAGGACAGAATGTGTGGCACAGTCAGTAGGACAAATGTAACTTATATTTAGATCTGTTTCTTGCTAAAATAGATAAATAAGACACATCAGAGAAAATAAAACCCTACAGCACTTGCACTTTCACTTCAACAGTGAAACAAATAGACCCATGTCCAAATCCCCCTCCTGAGGGTGGCATTCATTTACCAGTAATGGCACTTCCTGCAGCTTATTGTGTTACAGCTATATGTGACCAAACACCATGATTACAAGATCATTTATATTTACAGGAGAAACAGGAAAGATTTGATCAAAAGGCTGTGTGTACTTTTCAACAACACCATTACGCAGTGTCCTGGTTGTCCAGCAGGGTAAAATGCTAAGCACTCGTGACATTATGGGTTTAAATCTGGGACACTACCCCCATATCTCCCACAGGTCCACCCTTTTGCATCTCTCTCCCTTTTATATCCCCCTCCAACTGACAGCATGTTCTCTTAAACATAACCAGAAATATGCTCTAGAAGAGCGTTGTGGCGCAAACAAATCCCAGCACAGCCATTACATCACATTACTAAAGAATGTTGAACATTTCGGAAAAATGCATTAGGCAACTGAGAACACAGAATATCAGCATGTAGGGCTCCTATATGTTGTTTATGTAGGAAGGCTTAGCCACTGAGCTCCATGGGGGATCCAAACAGTTTTGATAAGCTAATAAATGAATCCTGCTTGGCAAGAAGCTGGAACCCAACAACAGAACTGCTAGAGGCTGAGAAGATTCCAGACCCTTCAATGTCATGACTTTGCTTTTAGAGATATGGCTTTTGGGTAGACTTGCTCTCATGCTGTCACACAGACGTCATTCACACTGTGGCTAAAAAAAAACACATCTAACCCTAACATAAAGGAAATGGGAAGTGACACTGCACATGTCCTGTATGTATTCTTGTGCACGCACATGCACACACATGCACATGCACACAAACACACACACACTCACACAGTGTGGGGAAGAGTTAAGAGATTCTGAGAAATGCTACATGAGCCCGACTACAAGAAGACAAGAAGACGACTCTGTAAAGAGGACCTTGCTACAACGTGCACTACTTGGAAGGAACAGAGCAGTCAGAGAGTCAGAGAGAAAGAGAAGTTAATTTAACCTTCTTGTCTACTTCTACATTGTCCTGAATAGCCCACATAGCTGTAATGATACCATATATAATGCACTGCAAGGACAAAACAAAATCAAACAAATCGCTCTCTATTGAAGTGTGAAAGACAGTGTGTGTGTGTGTGTGTGTGTGTGTGTGTGTTTAGTAGCTTTATCCTGACCTGTGAGCACGGCCATGGTTGGCGGCATGGAGCTTCCGGATGACTTCCTCACTGAAGTCAAAATGAACCCTGCCTCTGGCACAGGGTGAACGCCGGTACATCGCCCCAACACACACACGTACACACACACTCATGCAATCACTACACAGCAGATACCATCACACACAAACACACACTAGCTAGCACTATCAAATAAATGCACCCAATCTACTATAATCAAAAAAAGCACCGTTTCCCACACTCAGCCTTCAATAGACAAATACACACACACATGATCACACAAACATCGCGCACACACACATAAGACACAACACGGCACCATCAGTCAATACAGAATACATGCACACACACATACACAAACACAGTAAGCAACACTGGATACATACCATCACTCACACACTTGACATTGCGAAACACACTGACATAGCCTTTGTCCAGCACATATCAAATGCAACTAATAATACACATAAAGACTGTCAGGCACACACATACACACACTAGCCACATTAACAACACACCATCACACACACGCTAACCAGAAACACCCTCACACACACACTCACCTCAATCAATGGAAATGTCATACACACACGTAGACTCTCACTCAAACTACACAGTCACACATTTCCATTAGTTGTTACCTATACAGCTTTGGTAAAAGTTAAAAACACACACAGCAGATCATCCACCCGGCCCTTCAGCGGCACATGAAAAGCGGCGAGCAGGCGTCCCAACACCTTGTCTGAACACTCAAGCGCACGTCACACATACAACATAAGCAGTGGTCCACGCGTCACACCTCGTAATCTGCCTTTCACTCTCATGCACACTATGCACACTCTCCCCGTCTCCTCCTCTCTCTCTTTGCCGAGCGTTCTTCTCTTGGTCACAGGCTACTTCCTCCCATGGTGTGTGTGTGTGTGTGTGTGTGTGAGTATGTGTGTGTGTAGATTGTATAGTACGTGTGCGCATGGAGCTCTGTTCCCTTCTGAGCGGGCCCAGCGGAGCAAAGGAGGAACATCCAAGATCTGGAGTGGAATCACCGGAGTGGACTGGCGGTCCGTCCATCAGATGCAGCCTCACTAGCTTATATTAATTCTGCTCCTATGGAAGGCGTAGACAAACACATCTACTGAACACACGAAAGAAGAACCTGACCACTTGCACAACTTGTGAGCTTGTTCATAACAAACGAAACAATTTTCATCTACGCGCTTAATCAGAGTCTACCTTAACCGTCAGTGTGCGTCTGTGTGAAGGAGAGGCGTCATCTGGCACTCTTGCAGGGGGGCACAGTGCCCGATGGGGTTGCATGGTATACTGGTGCCATGACAGTAGTACAGTACCCAAGCCCTGAAGTCATGATACTTGTGATGTCAGATTTATGACAAGTGGCGCTGTAGACTGTACACTGTACAGCACATACAGCTAATGTGTAGTTGCATTCACATTATCTGCAGAAAAGGAGTTTACCCACAATACACCAAAAAATAAAAACATAACCTTAATGCTTTCCTGAAGATATAATTCATTTTTGTTTATATTAAGGGTTGTGATTCAGGTGGAAATCATGGTTTACCCACCTTTTTATTTACCACTACTTCACTGCATGAGAAAAAGAGGGAAAATTGGGACTTTTTAAGAGGACTGTCTTTCATGCTGGGATGCTCCTCCTCTTGCTGGTTCAGCTTTTCCTAATCTGCGCTCTTTCCCGAACAAAGTATGGCAGTCTAAAAAGACAGACCTGGTTGTTGTCCAGCTTTTGATGGTACTAAATCTACACATTAAGAGGCTAGCAGCAAATGTATTGCTACTTTAGCAGCTCCAACACCAAATGCCATATACACGACAGGGAAACCTGTTTGTTGTAGGATATAATCAAGGCAAGTACAGACAAACACCCATGGATGCAGATTGATGCATGTTACTACACATATTGTGCAAAAGGTTAGACAGACATAGACAGAGATAGATAACAGAAAGCAAAACACAAGTATTGCATGACAACACAGGGTCAGAGGCCAAGACAAGCCTCAGTAGATTCACACACCTACATGAAATACAAAGTGGGGGATCATTCCTCCTCATTTGAAAACAGCAACATATTTTTAAGCAGGATATTTCAACATCCTTTTTAAATACCAGTAATAAAGAATTGTATATAGTTTATATTGTTGTGACTGAGTGTGAAGATGTCTTTGAAGTGTCCTTGAACTAGTGACCACAGTCCCCATCCCACTTTCTTAACATAAACCTTTAGTGAAGAAACAGCAAATTTCCACCAGTCTAAAGGTTGCTGGGGTCCACAGGGCTTTGAGTGCCAAAAAGTTCACGAGGTGCTGATTTGTGGTTACTCCCGCATGCTGACATCCAATGGGAATGTATAGTGGATAAAAAAGGACCAATCAAGGGAAACTTAGTCATCTGTCATGAAAATCTCTGACCATACTCGTCTCTCTAATACACAAAATGAAACTATGTAGGCTGAACCTGAAATGTTGGCAGCATTAACAATTATCTCCTCCTCCTCTCTTCATTCAGAAAAGAAGCCGTGCAATACCACAGGCTAGTCCTGTTGGATGACGACCAATGGAGTTTCTCATAAGCAGCATCATGACAGGACAAGTAAGCTTCCTCGTCAATCACTGGGACGTGAGTCAGAAGGATTACACATAAAACAGGCACTCTCGGAGACGGGGTGAGGAGAGGAGACGGGTCATGGAGTTCAAGGCTGAACATCTATCCTCCCACGGTGCAGCTCACACCCCCTTGATTCCTACAAAATGCACCAGATTATGAGAAATGGTTCCTGTGGAGTGGATAGAGAGGGGGAAGTGGAAGATGTGGCGGCCACAGGGTTGTGTCCTGGTTGTGACAATGTGCCAATTAATGACCCCCTGAGGGCTAACCATAGAAGAGGAATAGAAAGTGGTGTTACATTGGTCATCGTCGATGGCACACCGATGATGCCTGCTGTAGAAGTCTAGGTAGCACTGTCTTAAAAATGACCATTGCTTCATGTGTGGATAGTTCATGAGAAAGTTGGACTATTGGATGCACTGAATCAATTATTATTATCATAACAACATTGAAAAGATAAAAGTTTTAAGTTTACCATCAAAATTACTCTTCAAGTTTCCTGATATGAAAAGAACGGCCTCTCTATTAATTCTAGTTCTGTGGGCTTACCATAATCTGGTGACATCAGACACAGCATCACACAGTCTGTTGACACCGGAGTGAGACAGTACTGTATTTTGAAGTTGACAATGGAAAGGCGATGTTCTGAAAAAGTCCTTTACACTTACGGTTTCGGATTTAAATGGTTATCCAGAGCCACTTATCATAAGAAACAACATTTTCCACTTCCAAAACCCTACCAATAATCTACACAGATGTATTTCAATATGCTCCAAAAAGTCTATTTGCCATACTGTCTATTTGTATAGATATGGTTTGGTGATTTTTTTTATTTGTTCAGCCTTCAAAACTAATCTTAGGAAAACTATATGTCAGTACACATTCAAACTGTACTGAATGAACCTGTATGAAGCCTTGGCTGACATACCAAATGCCACATATGGCACCTGCACTTGTAAAATTGTGTATTGTAAAACCAGTTGGTGCAAAAAAAAAAAAACTCAACCACCCAATAAAACTATTTACCCTTTGGGCAGGGCAAACTGTATTCACACACTGTGTGTCTCAGGCCAGATGAGTCACCTAGACTGTTGAGCCCACCTGTGAACACTAGAGGGCACCATTTCATTGCTCAGAGAAAGAAACTGGTACTTCCTGGTTGCATCCTGCCTGTACCCACAAGATGGCAGTATGTAACTGCAATATATTGCTGCATGATGTCCGAGTATAGGAACAAGGCATTCTGGGAACTGCTCCATTGTCAAAACTAGCATTAGACAGGATCTAGATAGGATCTACAGTTCCTTCAGACGTTAAGAGGCATGTTATGTGCGGTAGCCGTAGCCCTTTCCTCATGTTGCCTTGCTTCTCTTTCCACTGAGGTATAATTTCTGATGTTGGATGATGTTTATGGCGCGGGGCAACCCGATGTCCTCGGCATGCCCCGTGTTAAGCATGTCTTGAAACAGGACGGACTTCTCCTATATGCCGGAAACTCAGCTGACTGGAGAAATCTGCATCCATATTTAGTGTTCATGTTAAAATCAATTTGCCTGTTTTATTCTTCTGTAACCCTGTTTTTGATTCATGTCTGGCATTTTTATTATTCGTCTTATTGACTGTAAAGCACTTAGTAATAGGTTTGAGAAATAATACTTAACTTATATAAGTAAAAATATAATAAGTAAAAAGAAAAACGTGGAGACACTGAACTACACTATGGTCTTTTTGTCGTCCTTGTGGTTTAGCGTAGAAGCAAACAGAGACTCATAATGAACTAACGCTGACAGCCTCCTCTTCTGGCTCGCCTTTTTTGATTTGAATTGATATTACATGGCAGACGAAGCAACAGCAAAAAACGCGACGTGTCCGGATATGTGAGCTTTTGTCCATGTACCATGCAGGCAGAAAGACGATTATGAATGTGAATATGATACTCAGATGCTTGTGTATTTGACACAGCCTGACGCACACAAACATCACCTAAAATACACACACACACACACACAGAATCAAACAACAGACATAATCCCTAAAAACTACTGACTAAAAATTCTAAAAAGAGAGGGTGCAAGAGACAGTCATTTAGCAGAGTGCAATACATGCATTCAACATAGGTAGGCAAGAGAACTACTAGTCACCAGAAATCGTAAGTGCACTTCCTTCCTAAACAAGCATCTAAGAGCAGAACCAGTGCTAAAGTAAAAGTGCAATATATATATTGTAAACAAATGCTAAGAGGAAGGGTGAGGGTACTGGTTCTTGAAAAGGTGGGTTTTCAGCTGGCAGCAGAAGATGGGCAGCTCTGCTGTCCTGACGTCAATGGGGAGTTCAGCTTTTGTCCATGTACCATGCATGTCCACTGACCAATACAGAGGCAGATAAAGCAGGCAGGCAGTTTCTAAAACTTAAGGTAAACGTGGTGATATAGAAAGTCAAACACCAAAGGAGTGATGGATAGTGAAGAGCAAGTGAAGACATCAAAGACCGTTCTGGAAGGCACGTAGAACGAGAGCCAGTGGGCTTCAGTGATATGTGCGTCTGTGATGAGTCATGCTCAGGGGGTACAGACGGAGGGCTTCAGGGCTATTGGCAGACAGAGGCAGACTGTGTAGCCAAACATATACGTACGTACACAGAGCTTTCACCTGATGTAACACACCCTCTGGTGGCCAGAGTGGGGCCCGAAGCTCTTGGCCAACAGCGGCTGTCAAAATCTGGTTGCGTTTCTAAATGTGCAACTTGCCCGTCTCAACAGAATTCAACAGACAGTTTACCTGCTGACTAGTTAGTGAGTTAACAGAGCCACAAACCAACTGTTTGTTTAGGTCAACTGAGCTGACTCTTCTCCAGCTTTTACTCTGTACAACTACTACTATCTACTACAACTACTAGCGCTTTGGAGTAGAGGCCAGGATCAAAGGGCCTATGGCCAGTGTAGCTATTGGCTCCTCTTATGGAGGTACTGTGGCACCCCGGGGGAAAAGCCAGGGGTCACAAGCCCAGTCTGCCACAGTACTTCAATTACAGAAGCAAGTAGCAAAATTGGGATCATCGGTACCAATTAGTAGCCAAATACTTAGGTGGTCAACGCATCAACATTTTTTCCAACAGTTGGATAAAGTTACTAGATTTGTCGCTAGTTGAGAAATGAAGTTACCAGAGGTGTCTGAAATGTTGCTAAATTTGGCACCAAAGCCAGCAAGTTGGCAACAGTGACTATAGGGCTAAAGATGAGACAGTTGTCTGTGTCACAGATTTGATCTACGCCCACACCACAACAATCCTTTTCAGGTAGCTTTCTTTTTTTCAACCCCCTTAACAACTGCTAGGCCTACACCAATGGACTGAAGAGCATCCAGTATCGTATTCTGTTGACAAAGGCAAACACATTTTTTTGGACCGAGACAATAGTCTAAACTAGTAGAAAAATCTGCAATCAATTTCTAGGGAAACAATGTTAATGCAGAAACAGTTTTCCCCCACAATGTCAAAGTCTCTTGTGGAGAAAAATAACTCAAATTCAAAATGTCACATGGGAGGTGGCAGGTGGGGATGGGCGAGGACCCAGTCAGCCAGGGGAAAGGATTAAGTGAACACAATGCAATACATTATTGTGCTAATTTGGTAAGCCCATTAGTGGCTGGACTGTGTGATGATGTGGTGGGCTGCCACAAACAACTCACAAAATAAAAGTACAGCCCAAATCCACCCTGCCCTACTGGCTGCTCTGCCTGGCTGAGAGAGAAGCAACACTGCAGGTACAGACAGAGATGGAGAGAGAGAGAGAGAGAGAGAGAGAGAGACCAGTGGCCCACAACCCATTTGGTTCTGCCCCCCGTGAAACCAGACACATTAAAGTAGATACAAAGTAGAATCAGATGAGGTAGTATATTTCATTGTCAAATTTCTATTAGTCTCAAATCAAATAGTCTAAAGACCTTTTGGCATATTCTTTTTGGAAAGGTTGTCATATTCAGGAGGTATTCACATTTTAATTCAACTGACCACAGCCTTCACATCGCAAAAGACAAATGGCAAAAGTTATGAAATAAATTGGAGTCAGACGAACCAGCAATACCAGAACAAATGTGTGTGGATTCCTGGTACAGAGGCTACGGTGCAGACCGTGCACTTATCATGTTGTGGGTTCGACTGCGGCTAATCTGTGTTAAACGTCATGTTGACTCACTCCTATCTTCCCCGTCACACTCACACGCTCTCTACCGTCTCCTGAAGCGGCGCTACTATAAATGATTCTTCATGGAAACGTAGACAAACAGAGCTGAAGAAAACCATGCCAATCAACTCCTTCCACTACCAAAAAAAACAAAAAACAGTGCGCAGTGGACTATTTTCATCCCAACTTGTCAAGTATAAACAGACTGCAGTGCTCCTGCATGGATATTGTCCTTGAACATGGGCCCGGAGGCTTTGCTAAGCTCACAGACAGACAGCCATTGTGTGTGGCTCTGTGGGGGTTGGGTGGGGGGGGGGCTCTCCACGTCACTTCCATAGCCCCAGTGACAGTGACGTCAGCACAGGCGATGAAGTCACCCTGTCTGTGTGCATGTTTATGTGTATTTTTAACCCTTCACCTGCTCCTTACAACACAGTGTGTGTTTGTACGTGTGTGTGTGTGTGTGTTCACCTCTACAGCGTAAGTGAGGCAAATTACCACACCGTGTTGCCAGGGCAACCTCACCTTTTTATGAGCGAACAGGGAGTGACACGCAGATCTCCTGTGTGACTTTTGCACAAGCAGACACTTTGAACACTTCATTCATCCGATCACTTGCACTTGACACGTCGCTCAGAGCTTTAAATGGCCTCCGTTCAATCTGACAGATGCGCTTTAGATGTGAGGGAGAGAGGGGAGAAATGAAGGGGGGGGAAAAGGGAAGGGGAAGGGAGAGAGGGGGGTGATATGGAAGGGAAAACAAGGGAATGTGGGACGGACAGGGAGGACAGTGTTGGGGGGGGGGAGACACAGTAGAGAGTGGTGCAGGTAGGAAAGAAGGAAGAGACTGATGAGTTCAGAAAGAGATAACCAGCTGCTGGCTCAGACATTCACGGAGAGAGAAAGACAAATGAGGATCAACCTGTTAGTCTGTTAGTCTAACGCCCCTCTCCCTGTTCCCTCTCTGAAACTGCACTGCAGTCAGTTCCCTCAGTGCCAATGCTGTACCCCACCTGACGTCAGCAGCATTCGTGTTGATGGTCAATGATTAATGGTTCTAAGCAGTGCAGACGACATACTATCAGGAATCCTTAAAGCAGGGCTTCCCAAACTTTGTCATATCAAAGACCATAGATTGTCTATTGGACCACCGACACCCATTTGCTAAGACTGCACCCAATTTTGTTGTTAAATGATTCAGCATTGAATTATAGTGCTGTCTGCACTGTAGGTGGGATGACAGGAATAGTGGGGAGAAGGAAACGCATAACGAAAACATTTTCTCATTGCGCCAACTTCTAGGAAGTGACATAATAGTGAAATTTCTCAGGGAATTTTGCTGGGGACCCCCTGGAACCCCCTCAAGGAACCCTGAAACACTGACTTAAAGTACTAACAGAAAAGACTGAAAATAACATTTTGCAGGAAATGTACAAACACATGTATACCTTTTTTTTTCTAAATCAGAAATGGTATAAATATGTTTGGTTGTTTTAGACTTGATGAGCTCCTGCCCTGTAGCAAGTGGGTACAGCCAAATTACGAAAGGCACACAGGTATAAGGTGTGTGCCTTTATTGACTGTAAACGCGGCAGCTGGCCCTGCCCTGCTGAAATAAAAACACCATTCACTTACACTGGGAACAAAGGATCTGCTTCACTTCCTCACTGGCCAAACTCAATTATTTAGGGCTATTATATACTGTAAAGGAAATCCGGGACGCATGTCATCGCTGCATAGTCAAACACACATGCCATACTGTATCCTGTGTGTGTGTGTGTGTGTGTGCATGCATGTATGCTGCCACACTGTCATTATCTCAATGAGTCAAGCGTGTGTGTGCGTGCTCGGTGTGTAGAGGAGATTAGAGGCTAAGATACACAGTAGGAGACTCGTGTTTGGGGTTAGAGGTCTTGGTCCCGACAAGAGAACAAGGAATCAGATAACAAGTCGCCACACCAGCCAAGAGTTCTTGCTCTCTCTTTTCCCCTTCAACATCCTAGCGACTCCATCTCCTTCTACCTACGCTGTATGAATGTATCGCAGTGTCATCCACAAACTGGTTCAAAACAATAATTCACTCTAGGATCATATATCACAGTCTGTACTCATATAGCAATTCATACACAAAAGCGATGCTTTTCAAAACTGGTTCAGAAGTCAAAGTTGGGATCCTGGTAAGAAAAAAATCAGTCCCCAAATTTTTCTTGACAACCAACAGATGGTTTTTGGCTTGAGATTTTACAATGTTGATGTCATACCACCATAGCAATGCCATATCCATGCAATGTAAGGTAATTGCTAAATTACAGTTATAATACTACTACTAGGGTTTCGGCTAGGTTTAGGTTAACTGCCTAAAAAATAAGAGTACATTCTGTTAGATGAGCCTTTCCAACATCCTGCAAACATTGGTTTGGGTCCCAATAATCCTTCTGGGTCCCCTGAGGGAAAGTTTCACTCATGGATGGAACCCTGTAACCTCACATTTCACATGGAAAACATGACATATAGGCACTTAGCTGATATCCAGAGTAAGTGCAAACAACACACACATTCAGTTGTGTTGTGTTAATATAGATATACAGTATGTTGATATAAGTGGGATGTGGTGACAGTATGTTTTTCTGGAGGTGTTTGTGTAACTGTAACAGAAAAACAGACAAGAAAGAAGGAGGGAGAGAAAAAGAGTGTGAGAGAAACACAGATAGAGAGAAAAGAAAGAGAAAGAGAGAGAGAGAGAGAGAGAGAGGGTAATTTTCACACCATGATTCTTTCTCCTATGTACTGAGGTGATTTTCCTGCCTCTAAAAGGTGTTATCAGCAACTTCCAGCAGCGATCTACATTTACAGACTACGCCACTACAAAGGACTGAGTCTAATGAGAGATAGCAAACAAACACACACACACACACACACACACAGCGTGAAGAGCAACGGTGACACAGCTGGGTCGCCACTCTTCCTTTATCATCTGCACATACCAAACCCAGGAGTGGCGACGGTAGCAGAAAGGGCTGATGGGAACTTCCAGGTTGGATAATGTTGTCATCGTCGTCTTGGTTACCCTGGGGGATCAAAGGGACGGATTTGTTTCTTTCGTTTATTTTTCACTCACTACCTCACTTGAATTGATTTATTGATGAAGAAGTCCTACAACTGGTGTTACTTAACCAATCCTTTAAAGCAGTAAAGCACACAAGGTGTCACTTGGTGGAATTCCACTATTGGGCTCACAGTCACAAGACTGATAGGGGGAATTCACTTGGATCACATTCTGGTCACTTGATGACCGCACTGCAGCTCCATCTAAATAGAGTAGCATGTGGTAGCTCAGACAGGTGACAGAAAAGCACACTCCATGTTCATCCCAATCAAGTCCCGGGTCCTGCAGATCAGTAGCTTCAGCCAATCGGTTGGGACCAATAGGTGGGTTGCAGCAAGATTAAAAACAATCCCTATGTTATTCTGGAAAGAGTCCCCCCCCTGAAGGATCCTTGCAGTGTTACCAAAACCTTTTCAAGTCCAGGCAAGTTTTTTTATTTTTTTTTCAAAATACGGGTCCTGAGAGAAAACACTTGAAA
Source organism: Hoplostethus atlanticus (assembly GCA_034670405.1). Lineage (NCBI taxonomy): Eukaryota > Metazoa > Chordata > Actinopteri > Trachichthyiformes > Trachichthyidae > Hoplostethus > Hoplostethus atlanticus. Next base: position 1,733,215 of record JAXDDX010000064.1, on the reverse strand, counting down.
ACTGCAAATCCTCCAATCCGATGTTCCTCAGAGCATCTGTTCCATGACAGTTTCCCTCAGAGCGCTTGGAGCCATGCTTCACTTCTCTGCCTGTCTCTCTGCCTGCCTGCCTGCCTCTCTCTCTCTCTCTCTCTCTCTCTCTCTCTCTCTCTCTCTCTCTCTCTCTCTCTCTCTCTCTCTCTCTCTCTCTCTCTCTCTCTCTCTCTCTCTCTCTCTCTCTCTCTCTCTCTCTCTCTCTCTCTCTCTCTCTCTCTCTCTCTCTCTCTCTCTCTCTCTCTCTCTCTCTCTCTCTCTCTCTCTCTCTCTCTCCTGCAGAAATTGACACTGTTCCACTTTCTGGTCCCTGCCTCAGTTCAGGTCTGCTGGACCTCATACAGGTCACATTTCATGAATGATCTTTGATCCCCCAGCCCCCCCAGCAACCCAGGGATATATTTGGTCAACGCAAAAATTAATAAACAATCGGGTTTTCTTGGCAACAACAACAAAGTTTTTCCCGTTACCAGTTGACATCAATACAGTTCAATATAAAGTAAGCACTATATATTTGAATTGAGGTAATACTCTATAACAAGTTCAGCATTCAGTACATGTTTTCCTCAACCTTTTAAAATAGGCTGTCAATGCCAATGCCCCTCACCCCAACCCCTCTCTTTCCCTTCCCCAACTCCAAGTCCAGCCCTTAGCTCCAGCTTTCTCAGGTTACCAACAACTGGTCTATAGTTGGAATAGTTGGAGACAATGACACGCACAGCAAAATGGAGTAGTTGATCACCGGCATAGTCAAGTTCAGTCTTCATATGAAATTCCTGATCCCTTTCCAAGAAAGGGCAAGGCAGGGTGCATCATCAATTTTTAAACTGCTGCAACTGTATAGGCCCTCAACTCAACAGCACACCAAATGACAGCTACTGACTACTGTAGCCTGAACCTGAACACACAATCCACACTTCTGTGTTCCCGGTTAGCAGTGTAATTTGCAGCTTAACACTTGAAACTTCATAATTGTGACGAAATAAAAAAACAAAAAACATGTTTTTATATTCCTGCCTCCACAAAGTGAAACTGCCTGGCAACAAGTGGTTTTGAAAGCACTTGACTCGTGGCCCTGTGTGGTTGGCCATTGTTGCTTGTTTTGAAACCCAGTAGTTTATTACTGTGTGCATGGAAAACCTGCCAACGGAGGTGGTTCTTTGGTTCAGATGTGTCACATCACATAGAAATATTGTTAAAACATGTATCTGCATCCTGCAAGCCTGTTCTGGGACTGCAGTCATATGTCGCTCTGTTTTTCCATATGCCCAATCAAACCTTTGAATTAAAGTCAATATGCTGTGAGGGCAAGGCATTATGATTGGAATTGTATCATCATTTTATCATAGCCTATCTTTAAAATACGTACTTCAACTCTACTTCTAATATTATTATTTGAAAATAGTTACATGTATTGATAAATGAATGACAGGAGTCCTTGTCTGACAAACTGACATCCAACTAGACACTTGGCCCAGAAAATTTCACACACACACACACACACACACACACACACACACACACACACACGCACTTGAACAGGGCTGTCACAGCAGGGGATGATGTAGCTGTGAGCTGAACCTCCTGCTTATGGCCAAAAAACAACTCACAGATGGAGTGTGATTCAAAGTTCAGCTAACTCTTTCTCTCTCACACGCACATACACATACTCACACTCACACTATGCCAAGCGACCACTCAAAGCTTGAATATTGTTCAAACAAAGACAGGTAAAGACAGAAATATTAGTCAACTTGAATTTTCATCAACCATACAGACACACACACACCGACATGCACGTATAGAACACTCAGTTTGGATTTTCTTCAAACGAGAGAGAGAGAAAGAGGGATAAAGACTGAAGGAGAAAAGTAGGGAGGAGAGAGAGAGACATTTCCATGGCAACCAGGTTCTCCCCCAATGAGCTAAGGTCTTATCAGAGGAAGCCCTCAGGATTCAGGATGCATCTGAGGCAGCGACTTGACAACATTTTCCCCATTATATTAATGACAACACATCACTTTGATACGACGGCTACTGACCACCGCTACCTGCAACGCAATTAGATGTCCATTCCATTATGTCAGCATGAGAGACATCCTGGTATAATGTGTTTGTTTTGTTTGCGTTGTTCTGCTGTTGTTACACCAACTGCAACACACATTCCCCACGTAGGACTGGTCTGAAGTGAAGTGATGACCAGTTCAGGCCTCTCTAAACCACACAAACATGTTAACTAGCCCCCCATTACTGACACGGCCAGAGTATCTCACAGGCAGCTGACCTCCCCCCACAGCCACCTCTGGCCACGTAGGACCCGGTAGGACTACACCCATCCATATCCGCGTATATGCTCATTCATTCTCTAAAAGAATCTGCTCACTAGCCTGGAAAAGCTGGGAAAAAATTATTGGTTCAACTTTAAACTAAGAATTCAGACAGATGGACCTAAATCTGCTAACCTGCTCCCTACGTATCCACTAATGTATAGGTTCAAGGCTTGGCTGATCCTACTGTCACACCTCTCTTCTCTTGTCTCGTCTATGATAACCACACATATACTATAGCCTCAATTTATCTGATCAAATTAAAGTTGAGGAGTTTATATTAGCTGGTCATGTGAAAGTGAAAAAGGAGGTGTAGTCTGGTTGAAGTGTTGTGATGGGGGATTAGCTGGTAGTGAATTCTCAGCACTGACTAATTGGCTGGACAGGGAACAAAACAGCAGAGCAGAGGGAACAGGGCTAACTGGGACGCTAGTCAAGCACAGCTAGCCCAAGTACGCCCACTCTTCCTCTGCCTCGGTTAACCCCGACATCATCCAACCTGATGTGACTCACTCAGCCAGTTGGAGGTTGCATGATTGGAGTTGCTGACACACACACACACACACCCCAACATTGTTTCAGTGGTTTGAGAAATGTTGGTTTGCGGTTTCTGAAAGCATATTGGATGAACATATTTGGTTTGGGGGAAAAAACGAAATACTTTATTATTTAATGTTTCCTGCACTGTGTAGGATGGAATAAGGATTCTCATATTATTGAATCCCCGTCTGTAACCACGACAAGGAAATATGATGATCTTTGTTAATGTCAAAGCAGATGTAACTAGAGAGTGTGTTTGAATGCCCACAGTGCCCTGGGCATCAGCTGTAATCCTAGTTATGGTATTATTTACAATAGGAGAAGGTGGGCTTGTGCTTTGAACGTCACTGGTTCAAATCCCAGGACCGGCTGGGAACATGAAGGTGGGGAAAGTGAGTGTGAAACTCCCCCCCCCCCCCTTCCTCAACAACTACTAACAAAGGTGCCCTTGAGAAAAGCACTTAACCCCCAACTGCTCTAGTGGATCTGCTCAGCGGCCAACAGTAGAAGGTGTGAATGTGTGGAGCTGTGTGAATCTGAAGCACGGTGTTGCTGGGAAAAAAACAAGCATGCTCCGTCGACTTTACCCCAGATAAATAAACAATTAAGTCAAAGTATTTGAGTTATGATTTTCTGCTGCCACTAATAAATATCCCTGTTATGCATAGAGAGAAAATTGTGATTTATCTCAGTATCTTCTCCTAGGATCTTCCTAGAAACGTACACTTTATACGACACCACAAATAAACCAGATATACACACTCATCCACAACACAAAGGCCACCGCTGACGTCATCGACGCACATAACAGGCCACAATACAATTATCACCAGGGCTCTCCACGGGTCTACACCTCTCTCACCTCTGAGACACAACCCCTCACTGTGTGTGTGTGTGTGTGTGTGTGTGTGTACACGTTGATGGATGGTGTTCTCACATGGTGTGTATTTATGTCATACTTCCTGTATCTCCTCTCCATCTCTCTCTGTCATCATCTTGCCATACTTTCTACTGTATTTTTTTATTATTGTAGCACCTTGTTACCTCTTGGATACTTGTTAAAAGATTAGTGTGTGTGTGTGTGTGGTCTGCCAAGAATACACTCCTCACCTGCGTCTAAACTCTCGTTCTCTCTCTCTGAGGTGTCATGTGCTGGCTTCCAACAAAGGCTCTTAGCCTATTTTTATCTTGTCTGAGTTTGTCTCCTACAAATAACAACAACCAAATGGGTCACTGGGGAGTTGGCTTCCTTCCTTCAGAGTTCTCTCTTTGAAATATTGTTTACTCTGTTAGAATTTCACAGAAGAACGGCGCTCCGTGCCACAACGGGCTGAGGCAAGACAAAATGTACTGATGCAGTGAACTCCATCCCATTCTTCACCTTCACCTTTGCAACATATGGTTCTAGGTATCTGGGTATAAATCTTAATCCCACATGTAGGGCTGTCGCGGTTTGAAATCATCCCACCGCGGTTGTGTATGTGGCTCATCACCGCGGGATGCGGTGGTACCGCCCTTTTAAAAAAAATGTTTTTAATACATGCGAGTTTACCCACGATCGGTTCAGTGTAGTTCAGTGTAAGACACTAGCGCGTCCGTCTTAGGAGTCCCAAACAATTTCAAACATGTTTGATAATCTATCCATTTGTCCCTCAACATTGTGAAATATGATATAAGTAGGGATGTGAACGTGTACACGAAGTTTGAATCATAAACGTTTAGACGCTCCTGGAAGCCTGGCGGACTGGGGCAGCCTTGGTGCTCCGCGGCTGACCTGCCGGGAGGGTGGAGGTGTGCGCGCCGGGGAAGACGGCGCTCTACACGGCCGTCAGCGCCGGGGCCGGGTTTATATCGCTGGTGTGCAAATAAAACGGCCTGCTGGCCAGTTAACTCTCCTCCTGCCTATGTCTCTGTCTGTCACGGACCCCGGTACTGTGGCGAGTCCGCCACAGTATTATTATTATTGATAATTTATTTATTTTTTTTACACAAAAAAAAACATTCATAAACTGTAGCCTAACTTACAATCGTTGTCATAAATGGGGAAATAAACTACTTACCTACTAAATACCAAGCGTCTTTCAAATCAATCACGTTAGTTAATTATGTTAACCAGCCAATGCGCACGCTCGTAAATTCACTCCGGCTCACTAAACACGGCGAATGTCAAAAAGCTCTTCGTGGCAGTTTTTCTACAAAATTGAGGGAGATTACCAAACAGAGCAAAGTGTGTATTATGTGAAAAAACACTCATTATACTAGCCCTAAAATGAGTTTAGTCATACTGTAGCGTCCCGTCAAAGACGGATACTTTGAGTAGACAAACAAAACAGTTAGTTTATTAAGCTGATTATTAGTTACCGTTGGCCGTACAACAGCTCACCTCGATAACTTAACTCTCTAAACTCTTAAACCCAGCGCCAGAGCGTACCACCACAACACAGGTGTCTCAACCTAACTCTCTTGACCCGCCTCCCCGCCTCTCAACCAATCACAGGAAGACTAAGCACACTAAGACTGGTGATGGGCAACCAACCAGTTGGGAGGTACGAACCCGCTAATAACATCTCCCATAACTGGCCATAACTAACAGTAAGCATCACATATTTCAACCGGGTTGTTACAATACTTTACACCAAATACACATGAATATGATTAATTTAATAATGAAATGGAAAACAAATAATAAAAAACTTCCAAAATACAGGACTTTTTTTTTTTTTTTTTAACAACCGCGGTTGTTGCGGTGGTTTGTTTTCCATCCGCGGGTGCCTTGACACAACCGCGGGTGGTGCGGTGATGCGGTTACCGCGACAGCCCTACCCACATGTTTCTCAGACTGATCAATCAATAAATCAATCAAGCAAACTAACAGACGTAAAAGTGCAATAACACAGAGGAGCTACAAGGGGAAGCTCTGGGTTTGTTTGGGTCATTCAGCTGCAGGGCCGGGCTCCCCTGGAGGCACCAAGTTATCATGTGTCATGAGTGGAGGGCCAATGACATCACTAGTGACACCAGTGTAAAGGGGCCTATGTGTGTTTGTATGCACTTCCCCTGTGTGGGTCTGGGTTCCTCTTTCTCCGCTGCCATTGTTTAATTGTGTCCCGCGGAGACCGAAGGGTATAGAAGTAGACTCACCTCACCCCCTACAGGTGTACAGCTGGCACACACACACACACACACACATACTGTCGTGTCTGCAACCTGAGTCTAGGAATCAGATTCCAGCCTCTCTTTTACGCACATACTCTCTCTCTCGCTCACACACACACACACACACACACACACACAGGCCTCTATCTCACAATGGGCCTAAGAAGCATTGACAGAGAGCCGTATGATTTATATGACACCGGCACCGCATGGGGACCAGACTGGAAGCAACCTGCGTCATACTGGTTTGTGACTGACAAAGAGAGGCCAGTCTTTCAGCAGCATCAGCATACTGGAGAAAAGGCCTCTTTGTCTTCTTTCCACCCTCCTTTGATCCGCTCATCCTCCATCTCTCAATTTCTCATCCTCTCATGGCCTCCATCTCTCTCTCTCTCTCTCTCATTATCTCTCTCTCTCTCCTCCCCCTGCCTCCCCATCCTCTCATCTAGTCTTACCCTGCAGGTTTTCTCCTGCTCTATTATTTAACAGGGCACTGTGCTTGTGTTGTTTATGCAACTTCCCAGTGACTGTACACCACAGCATTAAGAGAGGAGTTCCACTACAGCCTCAGTGGTCACCTCCATCCAGACTGCAGTGGCCCTGCTGTACTGCTGCCGGGTCCAATGCTAGATTGTGTATCTGTTTTGGGTACCAGACTTGCCAAAGACTTAAATATTGTATGTGTCTTGCAGAAATTTAGCATCGACAATTTTTTCTTTTATTATATTTGACAGCAGGCATTGCTTTTCACGAGTAAGGAGACGTTTCATGACCCGGGGACTGAGCCTGAAATTTGAAAATGCATTATAAAATGTCAAAAATAATACCAAATTTAACTTGTCGCTGTCAATTCCTGAAATATTTACTTTTTGTGGACACAAGTTCTTTGCAGGACACCGATAATACACGTGCCCTCTCTCGAACAGAGTCGTAGCCCCAACAGTCACACTTGGTCACACCTGGTCAGCCTGAGGAAAAGGGGAGGCTGGGAGAGAAGATGGGGGGCAATGCGTGTCTGATAAAAGGACAATGCGTGTCCTGTAAGCCTGTATGTGTCTGCCCCAGCATCCCTCTGACAAAACACAGCCCACATCAAAGCCTTGAACCCTTCATGACCAGGAATCGACGGGCTGAAGGACAGAGGTAGGTGGGAGAAAGACATATGGAGAGAGAGGAAAGGAGAGACGAGAGAGATTATAGAGAGCACAGAGATGAAATGCGATACCGTGAGGATATTAAAAAAAGGGGAGAGAGAGAAAAGGATGAGCCAGAACAGGCTGAAAGGGACTACGGAAAGACAAGCGCATCATTTTGTCTCACCACACCGCAGGTTCCCCAGAGAGACAGCGGAGACGAGCCACCTCTGGTCGGCCCCCGTTTCTCTCTCTCTCCTCTCTCTCTCTCTCTCTCTCTCTCTCTCTCTCTCTCTCTCTCTCTCTCTCTCTCTCTCTCTCTCTCTCTCTCTCTCTCTCTCTCTCTCTCTCTCTCTCTCTCTCTCTCTCTCTCTCTCTCTCTCTCTCTCTCTCTCTCTCTCTCTCTCTCTCTCTCTCTCTCTCTCTCTCTCTCTCTCTCTCTGGTCATTTCACAAGACGGGGCCACTGATAAATGATCAAACAAGCCCAGTCACCCTCACTACAGCAGCTGTGAGGTTGGCACCGACACCGCTGCCTAACAAGGCAAAAATTGATACGGCTGCAGTCACTTGCTAATGCGACATTACTGTATCAGCAAGTTGCAGAGCTGGTTCGGTACATTTCTGAGCTGCGTCTTATAGGCCTCGGTACACACTTCTTTCTGGAAACATTTCAGTTTAGAGGATTTCACAACTTTTCGGTGACTGTGCACATTTACAAACACAGGAAACCAGAGATCGCTCACCATCAGAAGGCTCATACTGTTAGCATTGATGAACAATAGCAACATTCTTCATATGGCAGGCATGAGCTGATAGTTGGTCAATTTCACCCCCATTCGCTGTATACATCTCAAGTTACAAGCCTTTGGTAGTTCTTCAAAATAAATGTCCCCCCACATGTGCCATTTTCTTGATTCAATGTAAAATATTAGGCATAGACAGTCCAAAGTACCTTCTGGTTTTCTGTCTTTATTTCATGACGCCATGGGGGCTCTGATGAATTATCAAATAAGCACACAGCCACACTGGACGGTAGCTACAGCAGCACTGAGTTCGGCGCTGTCACAACTGCAAAACAAGGTAGAATTTATACATTTGCAGTGCTTTAAAATCCCCCAGTGCAGTGAGGCAGACTGTGTGTAATTCTTAAGAGAACTGTTGTGCCATGATGCAGCAAAATCCATCACGCGCAGAGCCGTTTAAATGACTGTGACTGTGCAAGTGTTGCATGCTCTGTAGCCTCTGAGCGTTAATGAGCCATAAAGATAAAAGTGGCGCCAGATTAACGAGCCAAACGGCTAAAACAGTGCCACGGGAATGGTGGTGGGCAAGACAATCAACACTCCTCGCTAATATCCGCACAACTCCAGCGGCACCGCACGCAAACAAGCCGAGCCCTCTTCACGCTCGGTTTGTCTCACTTAAAGCAGAGGGAACGTCCGCAGTCGGAAAATAAAATGAGCATGGACGCTTTTAGTGGGGACTAAGAAGACGTTTTGACACTAGACCTTTTTTTCATATCACTAAAAAAACTCTGGTAATGTGTACACCATTTTGAATTGCTGTCGGTGACTAGTTTAAGAGGCTAAGATTTAGAAGTGGCGCTAGATTAAACTGTATTAAATAACCATGTAACTGTTGTACCAAAGTCTGTAGGCTAAACACAATTTGTGCAACTGACATGGGCACTCTCTCTCACTCTCTCTCACTCTCTCTCACTGCCATCTAGCTGCATTGCCTTGGGGACTAAAGGGAATAAGGACCATAGTTTTAAAATGGCTCCATTTCTCTAACCACTCTCTCCATTGTGGGGGCGTCTGATTGGATTAGCTACACCTGGACCTCTGAAAGGCCAAAAAGGCAAGGTCCAGAAGCACTCCATTAGATTTATCACGAACAAATGTAATGGACAGGCTTTTTAAAAGGGCATCACAGAACAGCCATAATATCAGGCTGGAGAGTAAATCACTAGGAAACTTCACCTGGGCTACAAGTAAACCAAATTCAATGTTTGTGTCAATTCTATAGTGAGAAAACAAGCTAGTGTTTTGCCTTGAAATCATAAAAACCAGAGAATATAAATTGAGAAAAACAAGTGGCTAAATGGGGAGAGCAGCTCAGATTGAACATAACATCAACGCTGCAAGGGTTAAACATTCAATTGGCAGTGTGACAGTGTGATTTTAAAACAATACCTGATCAGGAGAGATCAATATTAAAGACACTTAATCAACTGTGGACATGGCTGCCACGTAGTACAGTTCACCACATGAGGCATTGCTACCGCAGTTGGCTGGCAGACTTCAAAGTGCTCCAATATTTAATAGGAAATCAGACAAAACTCAAATTTGTTCTTGGACCTTTCCACGTTGGGGTTTGGAGCATAAGGAATCTGGGCACAGAAGGTCTCACTGGCTGCCGCCTTCACTACATCCTACTGAAACTCTGTCGAGTGTGAATATGTTTGCACCCACCGAGACTGAAAAATACACAGGCTAAATGTCCGACTCTGCTCCAATGCCCTGCACTGGCTCAGTGGTTTGTGATGACAGCTCAAGTTAGAGAGAGAGAGAGAGGAAGGGGGATAGTGCAGAAAGCCCCTTTGGGACTCATTTAGGTGATAAAATGACAACACCACACTCGTCTGTAATTAAAAGCTCATCTCTTTTGTTCCCCTGGTGGCAGGAAGTGGATTGCTTCCTCCGCTGGTCAAGATGATTTACCCGAAACATTACAGCGTAGCTAATGTTTCCACCTATTTATAGCGGATACGAGGAAGTCTTTTCTTCCCATTACATCAGCCTCGGTACTAATTTAGTCTGTTCCTTTTCAGATGAATTCTTCTGAGGTTTCTAAGTTGCTGTCTACCGGTTGTCTTCTGTCTGACGTGACATTTGCTTGCGATAAAACTTATTGAAGACGAAGGCTTTTTACTGAAGCTGACAGCCACATTGTCACCATCCTAATTGCTGTGTTGTAGTTGTCAGCATCATCATCCTCAGTATCATCACCCTCTTCATTTGCCCTCAAAATAATAATTGTCATTATTAACATCACCGCCACCGTGATCGCCATTAATGCCGATCAGAGTCACTGGCATTTATCATCTGCGTCCTTTGCCAGTTCCATCACGCTCACAGTCACAGTCACTGAATGTTGATGAGCAAGAGGTGTGAGAGGAGTCTGTGTGATGAGTGTGTGTGGTGCCGGCAGCAGCGTGTGTGTGAGTACATGCGCACATGTATGATAAGCGTGTGTGTGTGTGTGTATGTGCCAGTGGGGTCTGTTGTTTTTTTGCTCATCACATTCTACCAGCACTCCTCATCAGGAGTGCTGCAAGGAACGTTGGCAGATGGCGACTGTTGGCAGGAGCCCTGTCCCCATATGCAGCCTGGCAGCAGGCGGACCAGCGCACGCCCACAGACGAGCGCTTCGGGCCAAAGACACTTGACCAAGGGTGCTGGCAGACTGGCCGGTCCAAAGACACTATGCTGCATTAACCTTTTGCTTCTGTACGATCATATAAAACACATGTACATTAGCAGGCAAGTGCACACACACACACACACACACAAGCCCAGATTCGGACATGGCCAAGATGTAAAAGAATAGATTTGAGCCGGGTGTGACTGTTCTAGGCCAGTGCTTCTCAAGCTGGGGTCTGGGGATCCCCAGGGGTCTGTGTGGGGGCTCCAACAAATTGAGGAATAGTTTAATTTCACTATAATTGAATCCACTAGAAACGATCCCAATTATAGAATGGATCAGAATGGCTCTTCTAATCACAGGATACACCCCCACCACTATTATCTCCCCACATATGTTATCAAATGGGGATCCCTGGTCTAATGTGGGTCTATTGGGGGGGGACCTGTGACATGAACATGTTTGAGAATCCCTGTTCCAGGCCGTGGATCACGTGGATCCACCAGACTGCAGTGAACACAGTTACAATTAGACATTTTCATCTCTGGGACATCCTGGAATGGACCAGGTGCATGAAGATGGCAGATCTCTTGTCTGATGGCATTGCTTTATACATTACCAACGCCAACACAGTTGAAACACTGTGAGCACTGTACTGAGACATGCAGGACTGAATTTTGTAAATCCAGGAGACCGTTTTTTGTATTTTACCTGCTCCAATTAACGAGGCTGTTCTTCAGGAAGTGAACGCACCAAGCAGACGTGCACTAGGAGACTTCACTGAACAAAATAAAACGGTTATCAGGCTTTTTTCTTTTGTAGAACCGTTACAAGACACCATTCATCCAGGGGGAAGATATGGCAGAAGAAGTAAAGATTCATGAAATTTGACTAGCCAATGTTGATGTTCTGCTCAGTCAATCAGTTTGTTGCTCTGGCAACAGTAACTAGAGACGTGTTGTTTGGACGGGATGAACAGGGGCCAAACTACCAGGAGCCAATTCAATTTCCTCCCATGGCCAGAAGATTGAACAAGGGGAGGGGGGGGGGGGGGGGGGGTTACTATTTGAGTAGTGTGTGTGTGTGTGTGTGTGTGTGTGTGTGTGTGTGTGTGTGTGTGTACATAGAAAACTAATGACTTTGCCGAGTGTGAGAGTCTGCGTTTAGTGTAATCCCAATTAATTTCCAATTAGCTCAGTGAATTTCTATTAGCCAAATTGTAAATACATTTTCTTCCTGAGTGGGAAAACACCTGACTGGCACGTTGTTGTTTTTGTTTACTCAGTGTGTTTGTGTGACATCTATGCTGCATGAATTATAGATGGAACTGTTCAAGTAAAACATCCGCCTGCTTTGCCCCGGCTGTCCCCGTTCTTCCTTTGTTGACGTGTTCTTGCCTTGGGAACCCAGCCCCTTTCCACTTTTGACCTAGTTTGTTTTATTCAGTTCTTCTGGAGTGACAATGCACTAAAAAAATGGGTGTGTCGTTTTAACACAGATGCGAGTGAACTTAAGGAAAACACACATCTTGTGTAACTTAATGACAAAAAAAAAAAAGAAGTGTTAAATTCCTTGTTAATTCACTAGATTAGAGATATTGAAGGTTGAACATCCTCATCATGCTAACTCTGAGATCAACTGAGTTTAATGGTGGTATGGATGTGTTATTGGCTCTTAAACTGGAGGAGTATTGTGTCATATTGGACGGGTTTGATCAACGACATGAGCTACGAGGGTCAGAATTAAGAGCCATGCCAGCTATTGTGGAGAACTGTTCATCATAAAAATCAAAAGTAGGGATTGTCTGGTATGTGAGCAGGAAGTCGGGAGAGACTGTGACTGACAACCTGACAACCTGTTATCACAACACAATACCCCCCCCAACCATCTCTACCCCATCAACCCCCCCCCCCCCCTCAACTCCACCCCCAACCCCCCAACCCTGTTCCTGCTCCTTACGTTACCATGGAGACCGAGCAGCAGTCGCTCCGTGGACAGAATAAAAAAAACAAACAAAAAAAACAGTCCCACCCTGGCATTTCACCATCTAACAGGTGTCTGCACACACACACGCACACACACACACACGTCCACACACAAACACTGCCCAGACAAGCACACGCCGCTCATCCCTCACACACACACACACACACAAAGACGTCGTTTGGTGATAAGGTGAAGGTGACAAGGGGCAATGAACGGGGTGGAAACCATCAATCACCCTCACCTTCGCCCCACCATTGCCAGGCTCCTTGGTAACCACACGTCTCTACATGGCCCACTTGCAAGTTGCCTGTCACACTGGCAGATGGGGAGGAGTGATGGAGAGGGGGGGGAGGAAGGAGGGGTAGACTGCAAACCGCACAGAAAATGGATGTCTCTCGGGAGATGTTATTATTTAATCAGATGTGTAATCATCCTGGCTCAAACTAAATTCTGTCCAAAACCAGATGCCACATGTTACTAATATGGCAATTACAGTATTTACCACTGTTATCGACTCTTCCTGCAACTCAAGACCACACAACCAAGAATCAAAACCTAGAGCTGCTCCGTTGGCAATAACCCAAAACATTTCAGACTTAGGTTCTGTATCTACATGGCTAAGAAACAAGACGCTTTTGTCCTTTAACGTCCTTTAATACCACAGCCTGTTAAACTGTGTGTTGTCGGCTGCATGCTGCACAGATTGAATGAATACCTTGTGATTGATAATGAATGTGCGTGGTGCTTTCACTAATGGGGAGGGTGTGTGTGTGTGTGTGGGTGGGTGGGGCTATTGATCCAAGATAGAGATCTCCTCCTGGAAGCACATTGCTCTAACGTGTGGCTTCGTCGTCACGTTGAGGACATGCAGTGACAGAGTGACTAGTGTTCCATCAGGCTGCAGCTCTATAGGCCCTTTTGTGTCCCAACCAGGCCCCCACCCATGACCACAGTCTGACTGTATGCCTCATTACCAATATACACATACACACACACACACACTACAAACAATGTGTGCAAAGACATTGACGAATAGACACAGATGGATGAGTAAACATGGTCAGGGCACATGGTTTACACTGGACACACACACACACACACACACACACACACACACACACACACAGACACATGTTCTATTAGGACGTAACTGCTTCAAGTGAAATTACATGACACCCCGACCATGCAAGCACAACACCGCAGAGAGCATCAATTTAGGATGTGACCAGAATGGTAAAGCACATCTGCTGACTGCGTCATCACTCACACACACACACACACACAGACAACCACAAACACACACACACACACACACTCAGACAAGGAATTAGAGTACATCACGGGCACACATACAGCGTGCCACGGAAGTAGTATGGCAGGCACCAATCATTAAAGCAAATACATCGTAACAAGGCCAAGAAGTGGTGTGTGGGAGCGTGCATGTGTCTGCATGTCTCTATATATAGCTGTAGCCGCATGCTCACCTCTCCTGCTGTTAATACCCCCCTGAATATATCAACCAAACACACAGAGAGCGAGAGAGACAGAGAGAGAGAGAGAGAGAGAGAGAGAGAGAGAGAGAGAGTCCCTGCTGTCTATTCTACACAGTATACTCTGGAGTCCAACTTTCTCAAACAACCCAAAAACACACAGAAGTGGGCCAGACAGAGAGAGAGAGAGAGAGAGGAGGGGCGAGGGAATACATTAGAAAAGTGGTTATCATAGATGAATAATGGGCCTTGGATGTGTGTGTGTGTGAAATTTATGTAACTGGTGCTACATTCAGTGCAGATTTAGAGAGCAATTGATGTAATAGCAGGGCAGCAGACGATTCTCTCTCTCTCTCTCTCTCTCTCTCTCTCTCTCTTTCTCTCTCTCTCTCTCTCTCTTTCTCTTTCTCACACACACACACACAGCTCATCTATGTTATAACCAGGTTTCCAGAATAACATGATTTAATTTCATTAAGTTAAGGATGCTTCGGCAACCGACAGCTGTGCGTTATGTGTTTATTATCAATTCAGCCTACACACACACACACACACACACACACACACACACACACACACACACACACACACACACACACACACACACAGGATAGAACTTTATGGTTTTAGCAGTGACATAATATGGATACATAGATTCATTGTGATGGCCCATATGGCAGATATGAGGATCAAGTCACAGCAATTGAATCATCCTGCAGCTTATCAAAATAAACTGTAGCTGTGATCTATGAGTGTGTGTGACCAGATCTGTATCAGACTCGACCCCGTGACGTCATCCCAGTGTACAGCCTGCTTCCAGCTCATTCTCTATAGATGTGATGTCACCGATTGGGAGGGGAGACAAGCTCCCTTTTCTGGGACGAATGCTCACTAACATTGCACCAAGCCAGAAGAAGACAGAAGAAAGAAAAAGGCATCAAGGGGCTTTCACATGATCCGCGCAAAACGTCGACGTCAACGCCAGGTTGGGTGCGACCCCTTCACATGATCAGCGGCAGGAGAATTACATTACATTCATTACATTCACACTGTCGAGTTTTTAAAATGACAGCATTCAGGAAAGAATAGCGTGGAGTTCAATTTCGGACGACAGCCCGCATCAGCTGTAGCTAACCACACCGCCAATGATCATACTAGCACAGCCATAGAAGTGAATATAGACTGGCTGCACATACGAACCTGTACTAAGCTGTCAACCAACCTGGTAGTCCCGTCTGTAAACCGACATCATTCCATGCCACAGACTTTTTAGTCAGATCGTGGTATGATTTAAGCGTCATGTTGTATAATTCGGGATGCTCCGACTGTGCTGTGATTGGTTGCGCATCGCAGAGGTCAGCGGTCAAAGTTGAATATAGTTGAACTTTGAGCGCAGCGCCAGGGGGTCTCCCAGGGCGCAGAACGCCGAGGGGGGCGGCGACGCTTGCCAAATAGGAAATGAATGGCAGCGCCAGCGCAGAGCGTTGTGAAGGGCGCTTTACGCAGTAATGCGATGCAGAAATGGTTTGCAGTAGTGCAGTTACCTTCTGTTGGATGAAACCCAAAAATGTGAGAAAAACATTTTTAAAAAGAAACTGGCCAGGTGTCTTTTCCAACGTTAGTTACACAGATCTTAGAATATCGTGTTTTGCTAAAGGTATTGTAGCTCATTTGGACTTGGATCTGCATCCTCATGGAAAACAAGACAAATCCATAGCCGCCAACATCACGCACATCACCGCCATACCCACCAGGGAGATTTAAAGTACACAGGATACGGTTTTCTGCTGAATTAGACAGAACCCACTTTAAAAGTCCACAAAACTATCAAGAGACAATAAATAATATCAGAGCAATAATTCTTCTGGCATATTACGTCATTTTATGCAATTTCCTTGTACTACTCAATCACATTTAACTTTTCAAGAAAACTATTAGTGACTAGATGCCCTGCTGCCTTTTTTCTTGATATCAGATATATCGGAACAAAAAAATTTCTTATTTCTTCAATTAACATTACAATTATTGTTTTTTCTTTTATTGATGGGCCTAATCCACAAGGCAAGCACACATAATATCACTTGAGCCAATGCCAAAATGAGCCAATACAAAAAGGTATACGAGCAGCCATGTAACTGTAAAACACAACATTTAGCTTGAGCTTGAGGCACAAAGAAAAGCAGAAAATACAAAAGGCACCACCCGGCTAGAGCCAATCCTACATCCCTCCATTGATTTCAATTAAGATAACTGTTACTAGGCGACATGCGCAGCATTAAATCAATGCACCGGTCAAGCAAATGGAACATGGCGATGGATTGGGGTGAAATGAGGCAGCCCGTTGTAGTCGAGAGGACTGGAGGTGGAGATGGAAGAAGAGAGAGAGGTGGAACTAGGAATCTCTCTCTTTCTCTAAGGACCAGCAGGCGTCACGGGTACAGTATGTGTGTAACCGTTTCCTATTAAAACCTATCTAAGAGTCAGATCTACGGCAGACCCTAGTGTGAGGAGCGACACCGTTCTCATATGTGGGACTGCTGCTTGCTTCACTCCATCTCTAGAGTCTTTCTCCTTGTTGCAACAGAGGCAAAAAATGAGTTGTTTGTTGCCTTTTGGTGTGTGTCTGTTTTGTCTCTCCGCTTTATTTCGTATCGATGTGTCTGCCTATCTGTGCATGATGTGTGTGTGCGTGTTTGTGTGCGTGTGCTAGCAATTAGAGACGTCTTTGTGAAGAAGTGTGAATAATGGATGCATCCTGCATTGGAGAGGAAAGTAAAGGCCCGTGTTTGCTTTGAATTAGTGATGTCTACACCGCATGCTCCACTCCCCAGCCTCTGACACATCAATGGCAGAGGAATAAGAGAGAAAATATTGGGGTGAGAAAAAAAAAAAGGGAGGAAAGTGCCTAACAAGAACAGACAGGAGCAGAGGAGGAGTGTTGGATGGAATAAGTAGGAAGGAGAGGAAAAGAAGAGGGAAAGATTCAATTATGCCAGGCGGTTGCGGGAGAGCAAACACTCAGGGCACACGCCAAAACGTCCGCCGCCAGCCAGGGAGAAGGTCTGGATCGCTGACTGAGTGGACACACACGCGTACAATCATTGACACACACACACACACACACACAAAGTGACACGTTAATAGCAGCTTGTTAAAAACAGTTTCCAATTGTGTTGCAAAGTGCTTTACCAACATTTGAATGGTACCGTCAAAGCTGACAAGATAAATAATAAAAAATGCCAGAAAGGAATTAAAACCTGTCTGTGTTTTATACTTTATACGTTTTAAAAGATGATTTTTTTCCAGCCTAAACTCCTCAAAGCCGAGGGCTCGGACACTAAAGGCTCAGCCAGCCTTGGACTTTGGACTCTGGCTCATACGAGGTTAAAAGATCTGAGAGAGTCAGACCCAGAAGAGCCTTAAAAGTAAATCAGCAAAGACGAACCTGCAACTAACAGACAGACAATTTAGAGAAGCTCAAACAGGAGTGGTGGTGTAATCCCCTTGACGCGCATTTAGATCTTCGTCAATACCCTGGCAGCCAGAGGGTCTGCGTAACCCGTCGGGTCTCGGTTTTGTCGATTCGCGGCACGAGAGGAGGAGCAGAATGAAAATGAAGCTTTCCATTGGGGTTCATACACGGAGACACCCGCCACAACATCACCTTTTCCACTCGCCGATGAATTCAGTGTGCGGCACCACTGAGAAATGAACAGCGCTCACAGGGAGAGAGAAAGAAAGTGAAAGACAAAGAGAGAGA
This sequence comes from Hoplostethus atlanticus, assembly GCA_034670405.1. Classification (NCBI taxonomy): domain Eukaryota; kingdom Metazoa; phylum Chordata; class Actinopteri; order Trachichthyiformes; family Trachichthyidae; genus Hoplostethus; species Hoplostethus atlanticus. Next base: position 1,715,362 of record JAXDDX010000064.1, on the reverse strand, counting down.
GACACTTCAGTGGAAACAAAAACATGGCGTGCTGCCGCCGACGCTGCTGCTCTCTAATCTATCTGTTGTTCTTCTGGGTCTCCAACCTTGAGGAGCGTGAGTGACAGATTCAGGGATCTTGATGGCTTTCCATCGGTGTCTGACGGCAGCGTTCACAACACAAAGCTTGTGTATTGTGTATTTTGCTTTGCGCCGTGTGTCAAAAGGGAAGAAAAAAAAAACGAAACACAGGCTTACACATGCACACGCACACAGTTTAAGACGGTAGATTGGTGTTTTTGTTTGCTGACGTCTTGTAAAGGCATACTGTTGTCGTGTTATGTCTTCAGAACACAGATTTCTTGAGTCTGTGCAGTTTTGTG